>JAQQTP010000086.1:14947500-15547500 GCA_029884605.1 Ormosia emarginata
TTTTGCTAAAATAAGAGGACTAAAACTACAATTAAGCCTTAATAAAATTATATGGACTTTCACATATAAAGTCATTTAAAATTAATAGTAATAAATTTTGAAATAAATTAGAAAATCTTTTTCCTGGAAGGAAGGTTAAAAGGAAAATTAAGATAAATATTTAATAAAAATATTCAAATCTTCTGTTCACTCAGGGTTTTTGTCGTCCTCCATAGGAGTGGAATCCTGCAACAAAGGAAAAGATGACAACTCAAGGAACTCAGCTTCTAGACTACTCTCCCCTGAAGCTGAGGACTAGTGAAGAAAGACTCTGTTTCATGAAAAGTGACATTCTTAGAGATATAGACATGACGTCATTCAGGGTGATAACATTTATTCCCCTTTTTGTTTGAGGCATAAACTATGAAGATACATTTGATAGCGCAAGGATCTAACTTTCCCCAATGAGGACTATGAATATGGACAAAGACAGAACATCCAAAGACACGACTCTGAAGGTTAGTCATAATGAGAATAGAAGGATAAAATGTGGTCATGAGTTGTACAGGACTAACACCATCTAGAACCCGAATAGGTAATCTATTTATCAAGTAAGTGGCAGTTAGAACAGCTTTCCCCCCAGTAAGACTTAGGAACAGATATTTAGAAGAGTAACGCTCTGGTAACCTCAAAGAGATGACGATTTTTCCTCTCTGCAACCCCATTCTGTTGAGGGGTGTCCACATAGGTTAACTCATGAACAACACCATTATCTTTGAGGAATTTGGAAAGGTTTTCATTCACATACTCTCTCCCATTATTTGAATGCAATCTTTTAATCGGGTTCCCAAATTGTGTCAGTGTGGCAGAGTCAGCATTGCATGTCATTTTCAGACTCTGATACTGATCTAACTCAATCCATAAACCATGCAACGTCCTATAGTAATCTGTCACTGAAAGACTCCCTTGTTTGGTATTAAAGATCTTATTTTCTATCTCATAACATGCTGTAATATCTTTCTTCACAGAGTACGTCTGACTGAGGTTCTCCCAGATCTCCTTAGCAGTTGAGAAGAACATAGAGTTCTGGCTGATCTCTGGAGTCATGGAATGCCATAACTAGGTTATGATAAGAGAGTCTTCATTGTCCCAGGCTTCATATTTTGGGTCTGTTTTGGCTAGAGGGTCTCCTTCTATATGACTCAGCTTCTTTCGTCCCTTGAGGGTAGTGCGAACCAACTGGGCCCACTGAAGGTAGTTGCGCCCATCAAGACGGTATGAACCTTGCAGCACCTGTAGATTGTTGGGACTAAGAATAGAAGCTGACTTGTCTTCAGACGTTATGCAGAAATAGTAGAAACGACAACGACTTGCTCGAGAACAGAGGAGGAGCACGGGCTTTCAAATAGTCACAAAAGAAGCCAGAGTTATAGCAAAATAGCCCCGGAAATAGGAAGAGAAAAGGTCGGCGACCAAGTCTTGGTGACCGGCGTCGAAAATGGTGGCCGGAATGGCTGCGCGTGGGCTATACGCGCTGAAAAAGCAGCACTGTTGAATGCGCGTGTGAAGTGCGTTGGGGACGTGACTTTGTGGGCCTTGAAGATCAACTGACGGCGATTTTGGTAGTGGCAGTTTTGCTAGAAAACTCACCTGAAAAAAAAATTTCGGTGACAGCGATGTATGCAACAATAAAGGCTGCCTGAAAAAGATTTATGCAGAAGCAAAGCCCCCATGATCGAAAGCTCTGATACCAACTTAAAAAGAAAGAATCTAAATATTATTTCTAATCAGATCATTACAGAGGATGATTACTAATTATATATAGACTACCTATCTCCTAATTAAGGAAAATGAAGGGATTAAAACTGTACAAATCACATCTAATCAAAACTGTCCTAATTATGAAATAAATCTTTCCTAATTATATTACACTTAATTATGTAACGTATATATTACAATAATTATGTAACGTAATAGATATTCTGTTAGATTGATATGGTGTATAATAATGTGTTGCAAAATACTGACCCATGGTCCTAATTATTTATTTATACTACTAATTAGGTCAAGTACTAGTAATCTATTATAGTCTTACTAGTACACGACCAAACCCACTAATATAATAAGACTGCTAACCCTAATTAAATAAGGAAAAAAATTATGAAATATAATAAAAATCGTGAAACAACTTTTAAGATTGCTTCCTCAGTTAGATGATTATTTCATAATATATTCTAATGATCATCTATTGGAGACTTATGTTACAAAGTGATTTTTATAATCTGTATATGTGCATGTGTTCACTTTTAAATACTTCTATGTGCTGTTTTGAGGGTGGTTTTGTCACAAACATACAATTCAAGGTAGTCAATCCTGGATAGCGGCATGAAAGCAATGACCAAATTTCAAAAATGATATAGCAGTATAACGGATAGCAGGATGGTTGCTATATTGAAGATTAGGGATACAATATAAATAATTTATGCTACACATAAAAATGCTCAAAAATAAAATAAAAAAACCCAAAATTAAAGACATTCATCATTAATAATCAAAAGACATACTCTAGGCACACAATCACCATCAATCTAAGGCATAATTAATAATTTAATAACAACAAAAAGTCAAAGAGCATAAGGAAAACAAAGTACAACACCACCTAAATAAGTTTAAGCCTCTAAGGCTTAAAGTAACTAAACAATCAAATTTAAAGAACTAACAACACACAATAACAAATAATAATAAAACAACAACTGGGGATTAGGGTAATGCTTCGAAGTCACAAGTCAGGACTCAGAACACAGTAATCAAACAAAAAAGAATAGAATGGGGAATGGGGAATGGTTCAAAGTAATAATAAGAAAATAACAAAGTTTGGAAAGGGAGGAATCTTGCTAAACAGAGGCTGGAGAAGCTTTCAAAAACAGAGGAGCTCCAACTTAGGTGCCAACAAAAGCTGGGAAATAGAGGACCTCCAACCCAGGTGCCAATAGAAACTGTATAAAGTGGTGGGCTTGGTTGGAAATTGATTTATTTGGAAAAAAGCAAATGACAAAATGATGGGTTGCTTCTTCTTGTTCTTCTTTTAATAATTAGAGTTGATATATTATATGATCTTCACTAGAAATGCAGTTTGACCTGTGCAGTTATAAGCATTAACTGATCTGTGTCTTACTGAATCATCTATACATCATCTTTATCTCATAATGTATAACACAAGCAAACACACATAATTAATTAGGTCTAAGACAAAGTCTTGTATCCTTTCAGGCTGTTGCAAACTCAACATCAGCAACATTCTTCCAAGTTATTGACAGTGAATTGATATAAAAATACTTAGGAGATGGTCCAAAACACGTGAGGGAACTTTTCAGAGTTGCTGATGAGCTTTCCCTTCATTGATGAAATTGATGCAGTTGGTACAAAGAGGTAAGTCATTGAACACCAACTTTAGGATTCACTTTTGTGGTAAGAATTTTTTATCGTCCCCTCTTGAATGTGGTTTTTTATTTTTTTGGAAGGGCCCTGGGGTGGGGGGGTATGAACGATAATGTCTTGGATCACTTTATGAGCTCTTATGATTATTTTCCTACATTCATGAGCATACTTATTAATATGCCTTACAGGTATGATGCTCACTCAGGTGGAGAATAGGAAATTTAGAGGACCATGTTTGGAGTTGCTGAACCAGTTAGATGGTTTTGATTCAAGAGGAGATGTAAAAGTGATTCTCGCAACCAACAGAATTGAAAGTCTTGATCCAACTTTGCTACGACCTGGACGAATTGACAGGAAAATAGAATTTCCTCTTCCTGATATCAAAACAAGGAGATGCATATTCCAGGTAGGCGTGACTAATTTTGTGAAAGTGGCACACCAAATGTTGTTTCTGCTGATTCTATGTAATATCCTAAATTCTTAATTTGCATATTCTGCTTAATCATATGACTAAATGACCTCGTACTTTGAAATTTAGATACACACATCTAGGATGACATTAGCTGATGATGTCAACTTAGAAGAATTTGTTATGACTAAGGATGAGTTCTCTGGAGCTGATATAAAGGTAATATGTACTGAAGCTGGCTTACTTGCTTTACGAGGACGTTGTATGAAGGTTAGAAGTCTCTTCTATAATTAACGGAAATATTAATCTCACATAAAAAACTAGATACACTACTTTTTACATGTCTATGGTTGTGATTAAGTGAGAAAAATTGAGGGAGAATTTTTGTGATTAAAGTAGGGTTGTGATTGTGGTGTAAAAAATGGTGAAGGAAAAAGTGTGGTGAAAAAATCAGAATTGTATATTATTTATACAATGCTATGGTACTCTGTTACTGTTTGGAACTGTGAAGTTGGTTGTTTTGACAAGCCCATTTTAATTTGGCCCAAACTCATTTACTTAACTAAGATATACTGTAGCACAGGTTAATATCTCACAAGTTTGAACATTCCATGATTTGGCCATTAAAGGATGAAAATGGTAGGGAAAAAAGGGAGTGGGTTGCGTTGGTAGAAGAATTGTGGAGGAAATGAAATTAGGAAAAAATCTCCACTTAAGTCAATCTCATATATATAGTTTTTGGTGTTTGTGTATGTTAAACAACAGTTTGTGATATTAAGAAATCTATGAAACATTCACGCCATCCTTACCACCTAAATACTAAAAGAAAGCAAAATAATAAACGGTGGTGGAGGGAGGCCATCTATAGAAAGAAGGAATCTGAAAGTATGAATATTATTCCTTGAGTTATTGTGTACAGAGAAGGTTACAATATATAGGCTAATGTCATTGATTGCTATCCTAAAAATAAGGGAGAAAAATCAGCCCTAATAAAAACAAGAATAAAAACATATCTGTACATATCTGATATTAATGCTGATATATTACAACACTCCCCCTCAAGCTGGTGAGTGAATATCTATCATTCTCAACTTGCACGTAAGACCTTGAAATCGCTCTGTGGAAAGTCTCTTGGTGAAAACATCTGCTAATTGGTGCTCTGAAGGGACGTATTCTATAGTTATAAAGTCATCATCTAATTTTTCCTTGATAAAATGTCGATCAATCTCTATATGCTTTATCCGATCATGTTGAACTGGGTTGTGGACAATGTTAATTGCAGACTTATTATCACACAGTAACCTCATAGGAGCTTCGTACTTTATTCTGAGATCATCTAGTATGAGTCTTATCCATAACAGTTCACAAATTCCTTGTGCCATAGCTTGAAACTCAGCCTCTGCACTTGACCTTGTAACAACATTCTGTTTCTTACTTCTCCAAGTAACCAAGTTTCCTCCTAAAAACATACAGTAACCTGAGGTAGACCGTCTATCTACAACTGACCCGGCATAATCTGCATCTGTATAGGTTTTAATGGTCAATTTTTGTTCTCTCTAAAATAGAAGTCCTCTACCCGGGCTTGTCTTCAAATACTAGAGAATTCTATTCACAGCTAGCATATGTCTCTCACGAGGATCATGCATAAACTGACTAACCACACTGACAGCATAGGCTATGTCTGGTTTGGTGTGAGACAAATATATCAGTTTTTCCACAAGTTTCTGATATTGTGCCTTATCCACCCTTGGGCTCTCTTTATTGTTTCCAATCCTGTGATTTTGTTCAATAGGTGCCCCTGTGTTTTTGCAACCTAGCTTACCTGTTTCCTTAAGAAGATCCAGGACATATTTCCTCTGAGAAATAAAGATGCCTTGTTGGAATAGGCAACCTCTATCCCAAGGAAGTACTTCAGCTTCCCCAAGTCCTTCATTTCAAACTGTGCAACTAATTTTTCTTTTAGGACCTATTTCTCAACCTCTTCATCACCGGCAATGATCATGTCATCAACATAAACCAGAAGAAGTGTAAGCTTGCCTTCTTTGGAATGTTTTATAAAGAGGGTATGATCTCCTTGGCTCTGCCTATAACCTAAGGACATCATAGCATTGGTGAACCTCCCAAACCAAGCATGAGGAGACTGCTTGAGCCCATATAAGGCCTTCCTTAACTTGCACACCATATTCCCTCCACCGGTAGGTTCATATCCTGGTGGGATGTCCATATATACTTCTTCTTCCAAATTCCCATGGAGAAAAGCATTTTTAACATCAAATTGGTATAAGTCTCATCCAAAGTGTGCTGCCAAGGAGAGAATGATCCTGATTGTATTCATCTTTGCTACTGGGGCAAATGTTTTCTCATAATTAATCCCATATGTCTGAGTGTATCCTTTTGCAACTAGCCTTGCTTTGTACCAGTCTAGAGTACCATCAGACCGATATTTCACTGTGTAAATCCATCTACACCCAACTATCCTTTTGTCCTTCGGCTTCTCAACAATTTCCCAGGTCTCATTCTTGTTCAAAGCACTCATTTCTTCATGCATGGCTTGAACCAAATTCTTACCCATTAATGCTTCTTGTACTGAAGTAGGGACTCTGGTAGAATCAATTGCTGAAATAAAACTTCGATGTTGTACTGATAGGTTTTTAGTGGACACAAACTGAGATATAGGGTATTTTGCATAAGTTCTTTTGGCTTTTCTTAAGGCTATTGGCAAGTCATCAGGGTTAGGTTCACAAATATCATGTAAAGGACTATTCAAAGGTTCAGAATCAGGATTGTTTACCTCTAGTTCTGACGATTGAAGTTGCTGTTGGACCAAGTTGAGTTTTTTCCGATAATACACCTGCTTGTATCGATCTATAGGAGCATATACTGATTCTTTAGGTGTCTCTGAAGTATCAGAAGATGATGTCACATCCTTCATCAGAGGAGGGACAGATAACTCAATAAATTCAGTCAGAAGAAGAACAAAAGATTACTCAAGGGACTCGGCTTCTTAACCACTCTCCCCCTGAAGTTGAGGACGAAGGTGAAAAGACTCGGATTCATGAAAAGTGACATCTATGGAGACATAGACACGACGACTTTGAGGATGATAACATTTGTACCCCTTTTTGTCAGGTGCATACCCTATGAAAATACATTTGATAGCCCTATGATCCAACTTACCACGATATTGACTATGGACATGAATAAAGGCTACACAACCAAAGACACGACACATGAGATTCTTCATGGTAGGAACGGAATGAAAGAAAGAAGTCATGAGTTACATAGGACAAAGACCATTCAAGATATGGGAGGGCAATCTGTTCATCAAATATGCAGCAGTTAAGACAGCTTCCCCCCAATAAGACTTAGGGACAGACATTTGGAATAGAAATGCTCTTACAATTTCTAAGAGATGACGGTTCTTCCTTTCTGCAACCCCATTTTGTTGGGAGGTATCAACACAAGTTAACTTATGTAACACACCATGTTCTTCATAGAATTTTGTGAAATGTTGATTCACATATTCCTTGCCATTATCAAATCGTAACCTTTTTATAGATTTTCCAAACTGGGTTTGAACCATGCGATAGAAATTCAAGAATATTTGAAACACTTCAGATTTATCTTTCATAAGAAATATCCATGTGACCCTAGTGCAGTCATCAATAAAAGAAACAAACCATTTTGCACCAGATATATTAGAATTAGAGGAAGGTCCCCACACATCAGAATGAATAAGATCAAAAGGTTCAATACTTTTATTATTACTTGGAGAAAAAGTTGTGCGATGGTGTTTCGCAAACTGACAAACATCACAAAGAAAAGACTCAACAGACTCATTTTTAAACAATTGTGGAAATAACGACCTAAGAAGACTGAAAGGAGGATGACCAAGGCATTTGTGGTGAAGCCATATCTGAGATGCAGCGGAATCTGAACTTGTCTCATGACTGGATGTGGACACCGTCTGACTGGTACTACCATGAGTCCGATGTAGAACATATAACCCTCCCTGTTCCTTAGCCACCCCAATTGTCCTCCCCGTGGTAAGATCTTGAAACACACAATGAGAGGGAAAGAAGGTCACTGTACAGTTTAAATCTCTGGTAAACTTATGAATAGAAATAAGGTTATTTGACAAATGAGGGACATGAAGCACATTATGTAAAGGAAGGGAAGGTTGAAGTGAAATAGTACCACATCCTGAAACAGGGACATGGGATCCACTAGCAACCGTGATGTGATGTTTACCAGATAATTTAGAGTAAGTGAAAAAATATAAGGGATAAGGGGTCATATGATCAGTAGCACCAGAGTCAATAATCCAGAGATCCTCAGATACAGTACTAGAAACATTAAAGGAGAATGAACTTAAATTCTTACCAGTCATGGTTAGAGAACAAGTGCCAGAAGGCTTACTCATAAAATCCAAGAGAGTGCGCAAACAATCCATCTCAGCTTTACTAAGCCCCGGAATTGCCTCCCCAGAAGGTGGTTCAGATACCTCTTCACCCTCAATAACCAAGTCGGACACAGTTTGATTAACTTGCATTTGTTGACTGCCTTTGAAACCCCCAAAGCGTCCAAGAACCTTGTCTCTGCCATGGAGTTTAAAATAAGTGTCCTTAGTGTGACCAGACTTCTTGCAATAAAGACATCAGCGCTCGTCACGTTTGGTGAATGACTTCCAAGAGGATGATCTAGGCTTTTCAGATGATAACCCACCAATAGGACCTTTGCCGGTGGCCAAAGCAGAACCATAACTTGAATTACCCTTATTCAACATGACAGCCCAACGACTCTCTTCTCCCCTAACCTTGTAGAACACCTCGGAGAGAGAAGGAAGCTTGTCCTTTCCTAAAATTCGAACCCGAATAGGATTATACTCAGAATTCAACCCAAAGAGAAACTTAAAGACTCGTCCACGCTCAATAAACTTGGTTAAAGTAGCAGCATCCTCAGTGCATTTCATCTTTAAATCCTGGTTTTGATCCAACTCAATCCATAAACCAGTCAGAGTACCATAATAATCAGTGACAGAAAGAGAGCCTTGCTGAGTATTAAAAATTGTGTTTTCTAATTCATAACACGCAATAATATCTTGTTTCATAGAATAGGTTTGACTCAAACTATCCCAAATTTATTGCTGTGAAAATTATGATGAAGGGTAAAGAAAATTATTCCTTGAGTTATTGTGTATAGAGAAAGTTACAATATATAGGCTAATGTCATTGATTACTATTCTAAAAATAAGGAAAAAAAAATCAGCCCTAATAAAAACAAGAATAAAAACATATTTGTACATATCTAATATTAATGCTGATATATTACGACACCATCTTTTATCCTCCTAACCAAAAAAACCAAGAAGAAAGAAAAAACTATCGAACGGTTTCTTGCTGTTTTCCACCTTTCCATTCATTACAAACAACCAAAACTAGATATTAGAGTTCATATTACATCCTTACGAGAACAGTGTTTTAGTGAATGAAATCTGCCAGTTTGCTCTTTTAATATTGGAGGCTTGGAGCAGAAGAAATATGCCAGTGAAAAAAGATAAGTAACATCAATTAAGTTAAGTCAGCAAATTATTTTAATTAAAGCACCAAGCCTGCTTTTGTTCCCATGAATTATCTTACTTTGCATTTCATTGGTATCTTGAGCATGCGGTTGGGTCAAACTTGTACCTTAATGTCTATTGAAGTGATTCCTATTTCTAAGTTTCAAGTTCTTCTGCTTGTTTGTATGCAATTGTCTATATTCACTTTTGGTTTGTACCTAATATCATTTGAAGATTGAAGTATTATTATTATTATTATTACTTTTTTTCCTGTTATTCAGGTGACTCATGCTGACTTTAAGAAGGCAAAAGATAAAGTGATGTGAAATATCATCCTCCATTCCCCCGGCCCCCTTCTTTTTATTGTGGTCTATTATGTTCTTGTTATGTGAACAAATGTCATTTGTTTGTATCATGATGTCGATTGTTGAGCTTTATTGATGTACATTTGCTTGGTCAAAGTCAGTTATGGGATCATAGGATTTGAATATCAGCTACAACTTTGTTCAATATATATGGGATCATAGGATTTGAATATCAGCTACAACTTTGTTCAATATATATTGTTTTCCAACTCCGTTATTCGTCCAACTTCGTTATTTGTCTAACTTTTATCTTTTAACTTATTTTTAACTTACTCACAAACTCATTATGTATCTCACAAAAAAGTTATAATTACATATAACTTGATTTGATATTTCTCTCATATAAACATACAGTGTAAATATAATATACATATTTTTCGTGTACATCAAACATTTCCCATTGTTTTCTTTCAATTTCAAAGATTTGAGAATATTTTCCTTAATCCTATTATAAAGAAGTCCTACGTTAGCCTACCATTCATGTTAATAATATGCATACATACATAGAAACTGCTCACTGCAGATGAATTATTTTAACACAATGGACCAATAATCAGATTGGAGTAATTGATGTGAGGATAAGAGTAAATGATTTATGAATACATATCCAATTGGAAAGCATGGAAATGCAATTGTAAATTGTAACACAAACTCAAGCAAAGGAGAAATGAATAATTTACCTGCACTTGTAACTGTTGTGACTAGAAATTTTCTAATATGTTTAGAACATGCAAGTTGGATGTACTATGTTAATTATATTATTAATTATAATAGATTATTATAACTAATTATTAATTAATTATAATAATTATTTATTAATTAATAATGTTATTAACTTAGAGCACCAATTTAAATATTTTAAGTTTATGCAAGAATTTATCATAAAACCCATAAAATTGGAATATTAATAAAATGCATATAATGATATATATTTCACAAAAATTTTAACTGAGTATTCTCAACTTTATTCAATCCAAACACAGGGAGCTCAACACCAAATAAGTACACAATTTTAAATGATCAGAACATGCAAGACCTAAGAATGTCCCCAATGATGAGAAAAAAATTGTATCCCTTAGCTTCAAGCTTATTCCTCAAAGAAAATTTGCCTTGTCCAAGTATTAACAGATTCAAATATTGATCACTTGAGGATGGGTTCGCTCAGAGACTGTAAAATAAGAAAAGACTAAGAGTATAAGTCTTCCAGATTTAGTGAATGAAATGAAAACTTATTTTAGCTTCTCAAAATAAAAATAAAAATCTTTAAAAATATTTATAGAGAGAATAATAACAATACAATATATTCCATGAATTTGAAATTATAAAAATAACAATTACGGTAATTCTCCAAAATCTTCAAGTGCATCATAAATAAAATTCACAATTAGCTTATCAAAAAAAATTCAACAACATAAAAATGGGGATCATTAGAATTTTTTCCTAAGTAACTATGAAATATCAAGGGTAAAGCATTTTTGTTTTGTCAATACACTTTTCATCCAAACTTTTCATAGGTTTTCCACAGCCAAGTCTCATCTAAAAGTCAAGTATAAAATATAAAGTGTGTGTATATATATATATCCCAACTATTCTAACATGTAAGTTAATCATGATCTTAAACTAGCATACTGCTTAATTACATTTATTTACTTGTTTTTACGCAACATAACTCAAATTTCATTTATGTAATAAGTTATAATAACAACTTAAATATTTAAGTGAGAAAATAATAATTCTCAATATGTTTTTTTTATTTTTGGTTTCCCAAAATATCTCCTTATTTGATAGGTGAAAGACGAATCTTTCATGGTATGATCAGGTGCCTAAGCGAAAATATCTCTTAATGGTATTTTTTCCATACACATGATTCTCAAAATCGAACCAAAGACAATATATTTAAGGAACTCAAGTCCCTTTCACTCAAACCAATACACATTGATAATATTTCTCAATATGTTATAATATTAAGAAATATATACACTTCTATATATTAAATTATAATACTTCTTGAGTTTGTCTTAATTTCTTGTTCTACTCTCTTTTAAAGAATGACACTTGTCTTCTTAACTTCTTTTCTTTTAAATTTTAAATTTAATTTCTCCTCTTAACTAATAATGCATATCTCTTTTATAATTTTAAACATATTTTCTCTTTTAATCTATACCTTTTTTAAATTCAATTTAAATTTAAAAAAATCTGCATAATATACAAAATACTTGCTAGTATATATCTCCTCTCAAATTAGTCGAATTAATTTAAGTAAACTTCTACATGAATCTAAATTTCTAGGAACCATTTTTTTCCTGAAACTCAAGACAAATATTTAACTTTATGGCATATACTATTTTCTAAGTAAGTAATAACTATTCAAATAATAATTTTGCAGCTACAAGATATAACATCCACTCATAGCAGGGGGGCAGGGGCGATTTTCTAAAGCCCAAAAACTATAGAATCACGCGGTATAATCCATAGCTATAAAGGCAGCTATAGCCATAAGTAAAACAATATCAATGAACTTGCACCCAAAAATAATAAATAATAATAATATCAATAAACAACAAAAGGTCATCTATGTACCAAAATCTCCCAATTAAGTTTAACCTCAGGCTTTCCCAAAAAAAAAAAAAAGTTTAACCTCACATTTTCACGTGGAAATCACTCAAGCTAAAAAATAATTATAAAATTTTCAGTTTCAGTGCTTTTAAAAGAGAATTTGAGATTGAAAATGAATTCTAAGGGTGGGAAATAGCAAGATATCAAAGTGGGTAACCTTTGGGTTTCACCCAGAAAACTCACCCACCTGAAACACACTAAAACTAGTTATAATCAACATATTAAAGATAACACAACAAAAACATTATGCAAGTTCAGCTTGTATTAGTTGCTACCAGCTAGTAAGTGAAGAATAATAATACGAAACTTTGACCATTAGATATATGTAGTGAAAGAAAAAGGCAGTTTTAATTGAAGATTTATGTTATATTCTTTTAAATAATATTAAAAAAATCTACGACATTATGTTGTTTTTTGTACGTATAAAAACAAAGGTTTATGACTGCTATTTATGTAAAAAGCAAAAGGAAGAAGATATGAAGGGCTGAAATTATTACCAGCTAGCCTTTGCACCACCTATTGTATTTGGGAATTTTCACTGCTATCATGACATAAATTCTGTCTGTTAAATTGTTCAGGAACCTGAAATAAGCATGTCTCCAAGGACGGATGACTAGGATTGGGCCAAAGATCCCCCATAATCCAGCAACAAATCCAACTGCCATACTGATGTAAAATGCATGAATGAAAAGCAAATGTTCATCTTCTTGAAATTTAATTATTGATTCTTTTGGTGGTTCCTCTTCTATACACATTTTCTCAAGTGGCCTCCCACAAAGATCAAGATTATATTCAAAACTTGAGGCACTGAAACTTTGTAATTGTGTGCTAATTGGAATTTCTCCAGATAGATGGTTATGTGACAAATTTAACATAGTAAGCCGATCAATATGAGCAAGACTAGAAGGAATTGAACCAGAAAGTTGGTTTCTTGACAAATCAAGAAATTCCAGTGATATTAGTCTTCCAATCTTCCAAGGAATTTCCCCCGTCAAATTGTTTCTTGATAAATTCAATGAAACCAATTCAAGTAAATCCGACATTTCTGATGGAATATCTTCTGATAATTGATTGCTTGAAAGATCAATGCTTTTCAAAAGTAAATTATTATTCTTGAACATTTGTTCTGAACCTTTCCACACCATGAATGCAATCAAATCGTAATTGTCACTACTCAATACACTATAACCAATTTGGACTGAAATATCAAGATTAACAAAATCTACTAAGGAAATCTTTTGAGCCATTGAAGTAAAATTCTTGATGCATTTGGGAATTCGGCCAGATAGATTGTTCGATGAAAGATCCAAGAGTTGAAGGTTTGTTAGATGACAAAGATGTAATGGTAAATTTCCAAAGAAATGATTCCTTCGTAAACTTAACATTAGCAATTTTTGTAATCTGCTCCCAATCCAAGAAGGTATAGGTCCTGATAATCTATTTTCTCCTACATCTAGCATTACTAACTTTGTGCAACTCCTCAAAGAGAGAGGGATCTCCTTAGTTAAGCTATTGTTTCTCAGTATCAATGTTTTAAGTTCATGAAGTGATCCCATTGAGGTAGGAATCTTTCCTGAAAAGTTATTGTGACTCAAATCTAGGTACTTCAATGACTTGAAATGGCTCCACTAATTAGGAATTTGCCCAGATAAGTGATTATGACTCAAATCTAGGTGGACTAATGATGTTTTAATTGTATCGTTAGCACATGCAAACGAAAGAAAATCTGAAAATTTATTGTTGGACAGATCAAGAATCACAGCACCTCGCAGAAATGGTGGAATTGGGCCTTCAAATTGATTCGATGCCAGGATTAGATGAGAATAAGTATACTTCAGTGGCAGTGGTAAATTAGGAATTACACCTATGAAGTTATTGTATGAAATATTCATGAAATCCACCTCTTGTAATAATAATTTAGCCCAAAACCACTTTGGAATGATTTCCGAAATTCCAGCATTGGAGATATCAATAGAAGTGTAGTTATTTTGTGTCTGCAACCATTTGGGGAAAGTAGGACCTAATTTGCAAGATCTCAATCTTATGTAATCCAACTGAAAAGATGGAACCCAATTTTGGCTAAATGTCAAAGCCAATGAGTTGTCAGATAAGTCCAAGATCCTTAACATTGACATATTTTCAAAATGAGAGTTAGTGAGCTCACCTTCGAGAGAGTTCGAACTCAGGTCCAAATTCTCTAGTTGAGATGGAAAGTGAAAATCTGCATATATCTTATCGAAAGAGTTATTAGACATGTCCAATGAGCCCAAAGTACATATGTTCCCAAATGATTTTGGAATTCCACCTTGTAAAGAGTTTGAACTGATTGACAAAGACTCCAACTGAGATGGCAATTTGCTGCCTTCAGGTGTCTTTCCACTTAACTGATTTTCGGAAAGATCTAATGATTTTAAAGATGGAAATAGTGAAATGTCAGGTAATGAGCCAGTGATTTGATTATAACTCATATCCAAATTTTGTAGTGAATATCTAGCACACCCGGCAGACAAATTATGAAGAATTGTTGGAAGATCTTCAATTAAATTGTTATAATATAGGATTAAGGAACGAAGGGTGCATACATTCTTCAAGGATTTCATAATTCCACCATTGAGTCTATTAAAGTCGAGGTAAAGCCGCTCAAGAGAAACCATCGCGGTGCCAAAATCAATTGGTATGGGACCCTCCAAGAGGTTTTCTTCAAGGTGGAGTTCAGTAAGGCTAGAACTGAAGTTGGATATCCACTGAAATATCATGGATGACATGAAGGTGTTCGCAGAGAGATCAAAGATGGCAAGAGAAGAAGAAAAATTGAATTTGGAAGGGCCCAATGAAAGGATAAAATGATCTGAAAGGCTACTCTGATATAGCGAAAGTTCTCTTTAGTTTTGGTAACTTACCAATCTCTTGCAGCCAATTATGAGAATTATTGAGGTTTTGGAATCCACTCAAATCAAGATGCGTTAAAGAAGTGAGATTGGACAGCCACTGACTGCCAGCGTGAATTCCATCCTCAATTTTGAGAGCACTATCAATTTGTCCAAGATAAAGCTTCTGCAAGCTTGAAAGGTTCCCAAGTTGAGATGGTATTGTTCCTTCAAAATAATTGAAGCGGAGATCAACATACTGCAACTTCGAGAGCTTTCCAAGTTGATAAGGGATTGAACCCTTGAGGTTATTCCAGCCAAGATTTAAGTATTTCAACTGTGAAAGATTCCCAAATTGACTTGGGATTTTTCCACCAAAATTAGAGCCAGATAGATCAAGGTATCTCAGGTTGCTCAGCGAACCCCAGGATTCCGGGATATGACTGCCTTCAAAATTATTGAAACTGAGATTCAAATAGGTTAACTGCTGCAACTCCATCAATGACGTGTGAATGTTACCGCTCAAATATTTTTGATTAAAGTCAGGGTCACCGTGAAGGTCGAGCATTAGTATATGGGCAGTTAGGTTGCTACAGCTGACTCCCTTCCATTGGCAGCAATTTTCAGTCCCCCACGAAGATAGAATGTCAGAGTGATCAACCAGGACAGCCTTGAAGTGAAGGAGTGCTTGCCTCTCTCTCTCTATGCACCCAACCTCTTCTGCACCAACAAGGTCCACCTGCACCTGCAACATCAACCACACCATAAATATAGCTTCAATGAATTTCAAACAAGTTGGACTCATCATTTTGATTACGGTCATCACAAGTGATCAAATCAACAATATTAGATTTTTAGTGGTAAGTGGTAACGGGTGAGGATTAGCATTGCCAATAGCATATATATATATATATATATATATATATATAGTGTAGGTGAGGAGTGTTTATTATGAGAGGGTGAGATGGAGTGAATCTTAACCATGGATCTTATATGAATTGGTCAAGATTAGAATATAAATACATGTGACTTTTTAAGTCATTGGCATGACCTTTAAGTAACTTTTAATCTTGATCATCCATGTATGGTTGTATGGTCAAGATTTACTCTCTCACACTCTCATAATAACATACTCCTCTCACTAGATATGTCCATATATATATATATATATATATATACATATATATATATACATATATATATATATATATATATATGGGAGAGGATTCACTTACATTTAGTATAAGTAAAAGAAGTTTATCTTTCAATCTTACACTTTTCATTTTATTGTGATCTTGTGACTATCATTTATCTCCTATCGTAGTCACAATATCACAATAAATAAAGGGTGTAAGATTAAGTGTAAGTCTTTTTTACTTACACTAGATGTAAATGGATCCCTTTCCTATATATATATATATATATATACACACTCTAGTGAGAGAAGTAAATATTGATCATTGGATCTTATATGAATGGTTAAGATTAGAACATAAATGTATATGACTTTTTTAAGTGGTCACATGACCTGTAAGTAACTTTTAATCTTGACCATCCATATATAGTTGTATGGTTAATATTTACTTCTCTCACCCTCTCACAATAAAAACTCCTATATATATAAGGGACATATCTAGTGAGATGAGTTTTTATTGCGAAAGGGTGAGAGAAATACATCTTGATCATACAACTATACATAGATGGTCAAGATTAAAAGTTACTTAAAGGTCATGTGACCACTTAAAAAAGTCACATATATTTATATTCTAATATTAACCATTCATGTAAGATCTAATAATTAATATTTATTCATCTCATTTCTTACAATAATTACTTCTCTTACTAAATTAATATATATATATATATATATATATATATATATATATATATAGGGAGAAGATTCACTTACATCTAGTGTAAGTAAAGAGACTTACATCCAATCTTACACCCTTCATTTATTGTGATCTTGTGGCTACGATAAGAGACAAATGATAGCCACAGGATGTAAGATAAATGAAGAGTGTAAAATTAGATGTAAGTCTTTTTTACTTACATTAAGTATAAATGGATCCCTTCTCATATATATATATATAAGAGATACCTTTCTTATGAGAGGGTTCATTCGAATATAAAAATCTCTCTTTTAGCATTTACGCATCTAAATCAAATTTGTTTTTCTTTTTTAAAAAAATAGCCCAAAAATTCAATTAAAACAATAATAAATTAAATATAATCATATACCGAATCAATGAATATATAATTTTCTTATCTTTACCTACAACAATAAATATATTAATTCATAATATAATTACATGAATGAAAGATAAAAAAAAATGCGATGCTTGTTAATCCACTAATATTTGATAAAAAAATTCAATAAAAAGAAATATATATAATACTTTAAAATATAAAAATATTTAATAACTTATTCATTTAATAATTAAAAGAATTAGTTTGAAGAATTTTAAAATATTCTATTTAGTTTTTATTTTATATACTTTTTTATTTTTATATTTCTAATAATATAATTTTAACTTAACATTTTATGTACAATTATTTATGTTAAATTTCAATATTTTTCTTATAAAACTATAGTTTTAACATAATTATTTATTAAATTAAAAATAGAATGAAAAATTAAAGTACTTTGTGTAACAGTTATAATTTAGCCTTAGTTATAACCAAACTTTTTTTACATTGTAAAAAATTGTATAAATTTATATATTAGAATAATTTAATAATATCTCATGCTGAACTGGTATGTAAATACTAAATAGTAAAACCATTTTAGTCATAAAAATAATGCATGTATAAAAAATGTAATATTTATGAAAAAGAGTAATAAATTTTCTTTTTATCAACTAATATTTTAAAAATCAGATCAATCATTGAACCATTAAAAATAACAATTTTGCTTTTAGATAGAATCGGGATCAAACCTGCGTTGAACCAAAATTTTGTGCCTATATATATAATTTAAAAGATATATGATAATATTAAATACATAAAAATATACGTAGTTAAATATATAAATAAAATCATAAAAAAATTCACGCATTGTAAATAGTATAAAAAGTTTTAGATAGAATTTTCATAAATTTTCCTTTAAATTAGAGATTTTTTGTAATTTAAATTCAATATAATATTTGTATAATAAAAAATTTTGAAATGATAAATGTCATGTAATTGAATTAATATATATTCCATATTTAAAATGTGTAAGTTTTTAGTATTTAGTTAAAAGCTGAACGTTAAAATCAACTCTAACAATTTATAATTTAAAAAGATACTGATCTTAAATTTAAAAATTAAGTAAAAACATCAAAAGCTAGATAAATTGAAATAATAAATTAAATTAAATAATAGTATTTAATATAATTTATGAAGCTAATATTCAAGAGTTGCAAATGGTTTATTAGTAGTAAAATGTAATATAGGAAAAAGAATGGAAACGAATCATCTCCTATTACAGGAGAGATTATGTTATTTACAAAGGCTAAAATTGTTAAATAATCCATGTATCCTATGTGATATATATATATATATATATATAGCATGTGATATATAAATTTAAACACATATTTTTAATTAACAAAATTTTCTTCTATTTTTAACAAACCGTAGATGATCTTGATTCAAAAAGAATACCTTTGACCCACTCAAATGAAAACGGATCGTATGGGCCCAACCACATGGAGTACAGAGATAATAATTAGTAGATATGTCTGGTATTAAAAAATGAAAAATAAAAATTAATAAACCACACACACAGAGTAGAATGAGAGAGCGAGCGAGAATGTGAGATTAACAAACAACCACACAGATAGTGGAATGGGAGAGAGAGAATGCAGGAGATCAACACTTTTTGCTTTAATTAAAATTAAAATATGACATATAACAGGAGGAGAGTTATCCCAATTAATAATTAATAATAGACAATAAATACCAAAACTTGAAAAGAAACAAAGAAGGAGACTTGAAAAAATCTCCAGTCAACAGTGTAAAACAAGCTTTTACGTCTCTACACTTTTCCTTTTTTCAAATATGAAACTAATTAATATCTTACTGACTATTTAAATTTGAAATCCATCTAAATATACTCTGTTGAGAATATTAATATTTTTAAGAAGAAGGATCAATTTATATTAGTATAAATTTTTGAAAAAATTTACATTTAACATTTGTAGATCTACTTGAATGTCTCTAACTTTTCCTTTTTTCAAATAATGAAATTATTAGATGATCTTGAATCTAACGATTGAAATTTGAATGTAAGTAAAAATACTCTGTTGAGTAAAATCCCTAATATTTTTAATTAACTAAAATCTTAATAACTAATGATGAGTTTGTATTGTATTAATATTTTTAATTATATATATAATTTTGAATGTTTTATTTACTTAAGCAACTTTTAACAAAAAAATTATGAGAAATGCTACTTTTTACGAATAGAAATTCGTGAATTCTCCACGAACAATTTTTATTGCATATATTTTTTCATTTCTCTCACTCTAAGTTATCACCCACTCATGATTTCTGTTTGACTCTCTATTTTATTTGTTACAACTTTATTCGTATTCGTTCGTAAGAAAATAATTTCGTAAGAAATAACATTGTTTAAAAATTATTTTTAAATAAAAATTTGTTAAACTTTAAATTTTTATATTTACTAATATTTATTTAATTTTAAAATAAAATGTTGATAATTAATAAAGATTCTCTTTTATTTTTTCTTAAGATTATTTATAAGGAGTAAATAATGTTTCATCATTTTTTATTTAATATATTTATATATTTTAATAAAATTTATAATAACAATATTATTCTAATTAAGGTCTTGCCTTTAATGGCACTTAAGAGTCTCTCAATTCAATTCACTAATAATTTTTTGCTCAAACTTTATGGTTCTTAAATATTCTTTTTTATCAGTTAAGACATGTGATATTATCGTCATTCCCCATCTTTGAGATATGCTTATCTTATGAGATCATTGCAAATTTTTTTTTTCTAAAACAAGTTAAGCTTCTAATATATATTATATTATTATAGGGTTTTGCTACCTTTTGTAGGACACACATTAACGAGTTGAAAATGAAATTATAAAACAAATAAAAAAATAGAAGCATTTAATATTTTTAAAATTTAAAATATTTAATACTTTCTTTTCAAGTAATTAAGATGATTTAATAAACAGAAGTAAATGCTGCTTAATCAACTTGAATCTTAAAGTTATATTTGGATATTTAGTAATTGATAGAATAGAATAAGATGAGATAGAATGTGATAGAATGGAATAGGATAAAAATATCATTCTATTATTTGGATATTTTAGGATATGTTTAGATATTTAGTAATTAATAGAATTGAATGGAATGAGATGAGATGAAATAAAATAGAATAGGATAAAAGTATCATTCTATTATTTGGATATTTTAAGATGGAATGGAGTAAAATTATCATTCTATTATGTTTGAGAAGTAGATGAAATGGTAAGAATTATAACTTTATTTTTTCTAAATTACCCTTATTGCAAACACACTAATTTTATTTATTTCTAACTAACAAAACAAACTTTAATTATCTTTACATATTATCTAATAATAATATTTACTAGATACTTTTTTTTCTTAAATTTTTTATTTTTTTTGTTATTTCTTAATCTCATTTTTAATTATTTGTATCTAAAATGAATTAGACTTGTCTAATATCAGTAAGGCAGTCTCTCTAATATTTAACATGATGAAGAAAAATAATAGACGCAATGCAAGTAATGAATTA
The DNA here is from genome assembly GCA_029884605.1 of Ormosia emarginata. Classification (NCBI taxonomy): domain Eukaryota; kingdom Viridiplantae; phylum Streptophyta; class Magnoliopsida; order Fabales; family Fabaceae; genus Ormosia; species Ormosia emarginata. The sequence continues at coordinate 14,968,513 of JAQQTP010000086.1, forward strand.
CAACACAAATACACAATAGCATGATGGTCATCAAATTTTATGAGGGATTTAAGTGGAGAAATACCTTAAACAGGTTGTTATGGTAATTACGTAAGCGGTACTAGTCCTATATAAGGTCAAATATTGAAGGAATTAGCCAACCATGTCCTTTTATTACCTAAACTAACACTAAAGACAATTAGATGGTATAATTATGATGGCAGTTCACTTGACTAATATCCTGAATTTGAGTTGATCTCGAGTGAGGGAGAGCAAAGAGGGAGGGAGGTAGGGCAGCACCGTCAATCTCGAGTGAGGGAGAGCAAAGAGGGAGGGAGGGCAGATGTATTAGTTATGAGGTTAATTAAGTAAAATTTTAATTATAATAATAATAAAAATATAATTTCATCTCATACCCTCCAAATTGAGGAAAAAGAAAATTGGTGATTTCTAGTGAGACGGGATGGAATCCATCCCCCCACTCTCATTCTATTCTATCCTTTTTTAACATATCCAAACAATGGAACCTATCGTTATTCCATTTTATTCCCTTCCATTCCATTCAATACCACCAATCCAAACATAGCCTTAAGATGGAATTGAGTAAAGTTACCATTTCATTATTTGGGAAGTAGATGAAATGGTAAGAGTTATAACTTTATTTTTCCTAAATTACCCTTATTGCAAACACACTAATTTTATTTATTTCTAACTAACAAAAAAGACTGTAATTATCTTTACATATTATCAAATAATAATATTTACTAGATACTTTTTTCTTAATTTTTTTTGTTATTTCTTAATCTCATTTTTAATTATTTGTATCTAAAATGAATTAGACTTGTCTAATATTAGTATGACAGTCTCTCTAATATTTAACATGATGAAGAAAAGCAATAGATGCAATGCAAGTAATGAATTACAACACAAATACACAATAGCATGATAGTCATCAAATTTTACGAGGGGTTTAAGTGGATAAATACTTCAAATAGGTTGGTGAGATAATTATGTAAGTAGTACTAGTACCATATAAGGTCAAATATTGAAGGAATCAGTCAATCATATCCTTTTATTACCTAAACTAACATTAAACACAATTAGATGGTATAATTATGATGACAATTGACTTACTAATATCCTGAATTTGAGTTGATCTCGAGTAAGGGGGAGCAAAGAGGGAGGTAAGGCAGCAGTGTCAATCTTGAGGGAGGCAAGGCAACGGTGTCAATCTCGAGTGAGGGAGAACAAAGAGGGAGGTAGGGCAGATGTATTAGTTATGAGGTTAATTAAGTAAAATTTTAATTATAATAATAATAATAAAAATATGATTCCATCTCATACTCTCCAAATTGTGAAGAAAAAAATTGGTGGTTTCTTGTGGGATGAGATGAAATTCATCCCACCCACCCTTATCTCATTTCATCATTTTTTAACATATTCAAACAATAAAACCTATCATTATTTCATTTCATTCATTTCTATTCCACTAAATACTACCAATTTAAACATAGCCTAAAGATACATGTTAATAAAATCTTATTAGATGTTTTGATTACTTTTATTGTTACTTTAAGTTTAAATTTTTTAATACAATATAATATTAAAAATTAATTGTGTTAAAATAAAAATTTATAATAAAAACAAATTATATCAAATAGAATAAACAAATTGCCTATATAATATAATATAATATTACAACTATTTTATCTCTCAAGTTTCAACCTCAAGATTCTCTTAAAAATAATTATATTATCAGAAGTATTGAAATTATGAAAGATAAACAAAAAATAAATAAAAAACCCATGAAATTTGTACAAAAAAGAAACTGCAAAATTTACGGAAGCACATAGTTGTATAACTAAATTGAAGTCATTCCCCAAAGTTCACGGCGAAAAAGAAAGAAGACATTGCCCAAAGTTTCTTCCAAATTATCATGTATTTCTTTAGGTGCTTTATTTATTTAACATATAAACTCATCTTTTAGCAACAAATAACCAAAAAGAAAATAATGATCCAAACACAATTTCTGGATTATGGCATAATCGAATCAATTTTCAATTTGCAATACGATATTAATGTCAGTTTTTTTTTTTTCGAGTTACATGGAGCGGTCGATATACCTAGGATTTGAGGATAAGATTTTTTTAAAATAAATTTGTCTTTAAAATAAATAAATAAAGATATATCTATTATTAAATTTTAATTAGTTAATATCACAATGTATTTTAAATTAAATTAAAGATAAATACACTTTTAATTACTCACTTTAAAAATAAATTCACTTTTAAAAAAAATTATTATGATTTGAATACTTCAATTTATTTTTTATTCTTACACAATACAAAATAAACATGAGCTCAAGTATATGATATCTAGAAGGGTCGTAATTAATATGGATATTCCTCTAACAATAAGAGTGTATTTGTTTTGCCTTAACTAGTTATTCTTGAGAAAGTAAATTTGGAAATATGATATTCACATGTTTGTTACAAGCTTGAAAAAAAATATTCTTTAACATTATTGATTCTCATGAAAGTTATATTCCCATATTTTGCCTTATTTTTATTTTCATGATAAGGGTTGGGTATATGTTTTCCCATAAGATGGGAATAGAAGTTATCTTGTAACCTAACCATTAACTTCCACTCTCACTTCTTTCTCCCATCATCATTTGATTTTTTTTTTTTGTGAATCAAACATTTTAAAAAATATTATCAAAAACATTAAATGCTAACCAAACACATTTTTAAATTTATCCAAAAGTAATATTATTCATGAGAATATAATAATATGCCTTGAAATAAACATCTACTAAGGAGTATGATAAAACGTCATCTAAAATGATCAAAACTTAAAAAGAAAGAAAAGAAGGAGACTTGGAAAAGTCTCCAGTCCAACACTGTGAAACAAACTTTTATGCCTCGATATCATTATCTTTTTCCATCTAAATATAAATTTATTAACTCTTTTGAATATCTTACTAACCATTTAAATTTGAAATCCATTTAAGCATACTCCATTCTGAAGACTTTGTGGAAGAAAAATAAAAAGACGACTTGCAAAGAAAGGAGTGTGCTTCTTTATATTTGCTAGAACTTGGTTATTTCTTAGATAATGATAGTTTGCCTTGTCTAGGGATCATAACATGTTCTGGCTAAAGCATCTATCAATATCATCTTGATAATTTAAAAGTGAAGGAAAAAGTTTCACGTTAAAAATAAATAAAATAAGTGAGATTTCTTTATTTTAAAAATATATATATATATATATATATATATATATATATATATATATATATAAAGACTATATAAGTATACAAATTCATAAATTTAATATATGTATTTTTATTAAAATTTTGAATTCAAAGTTTATAAAACAAATATGAAGATAAAATATGTAAAAATATTTAGTCCTTATTACATACTTGTAAATTTTTTAAATTTTATGAGATTTGTTATTAAATATTAAATCTAACTATAATAACAAGGTACAATTATACACTAGAATATTAGTTGAAAACTTGAAATAATTTTTGTACAGAGTTATAATATAATTTTCCTTTTCGGTAATCAAAATTTAAGGGAAGAGGAAACAATCCTATTTCAAGATCAGGGCATGTCACAAATTAATCTCAGCAACAAGAGTTTACAATAATATTTACATATAAAAGTTGATCCAACCCAAATAAGTTATTAGATCTTTTTATTGTTTTAAAAAAGTAAAATTGGACAACCACTGGCCTTGATCATGATTCTGATCTTGCATGTTCCATTATGAGATTTTATTGTTCCTTCTAAAGATCAATTGCCACTATCATCAAGATATTGTAATTTCAAGTGATTTCTAAGTTGATAATGGATTTAAAACTCTAGGTATTTACACCATAAAATCCGTTGTTGATTATTTCAATACATATAAGATTATTTTCAATACATAAAGTATAAATTATTCAAGAAAATTACCGAATAATTATTGAATGTGAAATTAGGTAATAATTGATGTCTATTGAAATTAAGAAACTGAATGAATTTATTAGAAATTTCATAATCTTCTCACCAATTTAAATTATTGATATAAATACATGTCTTATTACGTTTATATATGTTAAAAATTGATCAAAGAAGTATATACGTTTATATATGTTAAAAACTGATCAAAGAAAAGTGTGTGTGTTAAAAATTGATTAAAAAAAATATGTAAGTGTAAGTGTGTGTGTGTGTGAAATATATACGTTTATATATGTTAAAAATTTATCAAAGAAATATGTAAGTGTGTGTGCATATACGTTTATATATGTTAAAAATTGATCAAAGAAATATGTAAGTGTGTGTTTTAATTATTTCAGGAAAATTTTAAACATATGTCACCTTTACAGATATTCTCTTTTTCCTCAAATTTAAAAATACTTTTTTGAATAATATATATACTATCTAATAACTCGATTTTCAAATAAGTCTACATACATTTGAAGTTATCTTATATTTAAATAATTTGATTTGAATAATACTATTTAATAACTCGATTTTCAAATAGATCTACATACATTTGAAGATATTTTATATTTAAATAATTTGATTAAAAAATTTATAAAATCCATTGTTTATTTAAAATTTGAAGACTCACATTATCAATAAAGGAAAAAAAATTATAATGCATTCATTATTTTATTAATGACTCACGTTATTAATTAGAAGAAATTCTTAATTGTATAAATAGGTTTCCTTTTTATGTTTCATTATATATACGTATTTAATATATAAAGATCTTTGGTGTTTCATTTAAAAATTATGTATTTTTAGTTATGCAAATATTTAGTAAAATGTCATGTACACAATTAGTTTTCTATTCAATCATGATATCCCAAAAGTGATAAAATTCAAAAAAAAGTGAGTTGTTCATTATTCTTTTCATTTTAATTTTATATGTTTAAAATTTATGATGTTGAAAACTTAACATAAAATTATATTGATATATACAATGACGGGAGGAAAATTATATAAGAAAACTCAATAAAATTAATTGAAATGTAATTTATTAGCAAAAATCTAAATTAACTAATTATATATGAGTATGGATATTAAAAATCTAATATAATTATTTACACTCTCACTTTTTTATTTTTAATAAAAAAATTAACTTTTTAAAAACTTACAAGAAAGAATAATTTTAAAAGTTTGATAAAAAATAAAAAGTAAAAGTGTGAGTAAAGAGTGTCAATGATCCCACCCATTATATATATTTAGAATAATTGTTTATTTAGAAAATAGTTTTATAATAATTTTTATTGACTAAAATTAATTGTTTGATTATTATTTTTTTATATGATATATTCTTATTATTGATATAATGTAGTATAAATGAACTAATAGTTTTTTAACTATATTTTCAACAACAATGTAAATACAATTTTTATTAATTATCTCCCACTAAACTGAAGTCATTCCCAGAGTTCACGACTAAAAAGAAAAGTCACCCCAAAGTTGACGGCCAAAAAGAAAAGTCATTACCTGTAATGATGAAATCAACAATAATATATTGATAGTGGTAAATTCTTAAATAAATTTAAAATACTTAAATTAAATGGACTAAGTCAATTATATTATTAATTATTTAATAATTATTATAATTAATTAATAATTAATTATTATAAATTATTATAATTAATTAATAATTAATTATTATAAATTATTATAATTAATAATATCATTAATTTAATATACCTAACTTTAATGTTTTAAATTTATGAAAAAATTTATTTATAAGTAGATAAACGAAGACAACATTCTTATGAGAGAGGGTCATTCCAATAAATATTGCATCACTTTCACATAAACTGAAATCATTCCTCAAAGTTCACGGCAATAACGAAAAGTCATACCCTGTGGTGATGAAATCAACAGTATTAGATTGATAGTGGCAACTGGTAAGGATTACCTTATATATCAAATCAAATCAAATTACTGTGTTTACAGTACTTATTACACAGCCATTTAATGATGGTCTTATATATCATAGGTTCTTGGCTCCTTTGTAACTTTCTGCGAATGTTGATCCATCCAATCAAAGGTATTTGTAGTAGAAGAATAACTGGATAAGCAAACAGAAGTTGGTTGACTAGTAGCAGGAGACGCTTCTAGAGGGACAGCTAACTTTGTTTTTTTTCCTTTGAACTTTATGGAGGTCATTGGTCATAACGACAATGGCATGTATGACTTTTGGGGAAAGAATTCAAATAATTTATGCCTTCACAAATAAATAAATAAATAAATTATTAAATAGTACGTTGGAGACACGTTTTGAAGTCCCATGTTCATACCAGGCCATTTTGTGAAATTTTTTTCTAAAATGACAATGTCTTTAAAATAAATAAAGATATAATTATTATTAAATTTTAATAAATTAATATTATAATATATTTTAAATTAAATTAAAAATAAATATATTTTTATTTATTTATTTTAAAAATAAATTTACCTTAAAATAACTTTATGACTATTTTGTGCCTTCACAAATAATTAAATTAATTAATATTGTATCTCGCATATCATGTTAAATAGTGCTGTTCACTATGTTTTCAATAGACGAAAGTGAAATGACAATTCACTAGGGGTTTCCTAGTTTGGAGCAAATCGATTTCTTGGCCTTAAATGAAGAAGTATTATATGTTTTAAGCACAAACATCATAAATTGAGATATATGTTAATTATAATTTTCAATACTTCCATCTATTTGCCGACAACGGGCAAAAAAAAAATTATAATTATTAGTTTATAATGCGCAATTTATATACATCACAACCGCGTTGCACACGTTAATTTTATTATTTTATTTTATCGATATTAAAATCTCATTGTATTAAGAAAAAAAAAATAGTATAAACTTGTTTAATTGATTCGTTCTACATACATACAATATGTAAGATAAGAAATAAAAATTATTTCCTAAGCATCTTAATTTAAGTGATATCTATCTTAATTTTAGTAAAAAAACTTTTTTACTTTATAAAATCTAGAATAAATTACACATTACTCTTAAAATATTATCCATTTTCATTTTTTATATATAAATTTTATTTTATAATATATAACTCTTCTAAAATGGTTTGGAGTTGAGAAAACTAGCCTAGTTAGTTACAAGATTTCCACTAGCCTAGTTAGTTACAAGATTTCCACTTCTTTTAACACGTACAGCAATAAACCAAAAGTCTTGGCTCCTTTGAAACTTTTCACGAATGTTGATCCATCCAATCAAAGGTATTTGTAGAAGAAGAATAATTGGAGAAGCAAACAGAAGTTGGTTGACTAGTAGCAGGAGGCACTTCTAGAGGAACAACTAACTTTGTTTGTTTTTTTCCTTTGAGCTTTATGGAGGCCATTGGTCATAACGATAATGGCATGTATGACTTTTGGGAAAAGAATTCAAACGATTTGTGCCTTCACAAATAATTAAACTATTAAATAGTACGTTGGTGACACATTTTGAAGTCCCATGTTCATACTAGGTCATTTTGTGAAAAATTCTTCTAAAATGACATTATTTTTAAAATAAATAAGGATATATTTATTATAAATTTTTAATAAATTTATATTATAATATATGTTAATTAAATTAGAAATAAATATATTTTTATTTATTTATTTTAAAGATAATTTTATCTTAAAATAGCTTTTATGACCATTTTGTGCCTTCACAAATAATTAAACTAATTAATATTGTACCCAGCATGCCATATTAAATAGTATTGTTCAATGTGTTTTCAATAAATGAAAGTGAAATGACAGTACATTGGGGGTTTCCGGAGGATTCCATATGCACCCAAAATATTTGTGTCCATAGATGGACTCATTTTCTTTTTTTTTTTTTTTGATAATTTTTATATGGAAATATAAATATATGTAAAAATTATTAGTTAAAATTTATAAATTTTTTTATATATAATTATTTGTAAAAAAAATTATTTAATTAAATTTTTGTATAAATATAAGTATTATTAATTGAAATATGTAAAAATTTAATCTTTTAATCTTAATTATTAATTTATTTTAATAATAAATCAATGACAAATAAGGTCATAATCTATCCATAAACTTCTTTTTAAGATATGCATATTAAAATTTTCTGAGATTTGCAAGTTTGGAGCAAATCAATTTCTTGGTCTTGAATAAAGAAGTATTATATGTTTTAAGTACCATCATAAATTGAGATATATTAATTATAATTTTCAACACTTCCATCTATTTGGCAGCAAGGGGCGAAAAAAAAAACCCTATAATTATTAGTTTATAATGCGCAATTTACGTACATCACAACCGTGTTGCACACGTTAATTTTATTATTTTATTTTATCGATGTTAAAGTTTCATCGCATTTAAGAAAAAAAAAAATAGTATAAACTTGTTTAATTGATTAGTTCTACACACGTACAATATGTAAGACAAGGAGTACAAATTATTTCTTAAGCGTCTTAATTTAAGTTATATCATATCTTAGTTTTAGTAAAAATAAAAGTTTTTTACTTTATAAAATCTAGAATAAAATATACATTATTCCTAAAATATTATTTATATATTTTTTATATATAAATATTATTTTAGTGATATCATGTGCTTATTGCACATATTTAAGAGTCGATGTCACAATGTATATTTTTTATAGATAAAATAATCTTAGTTAAAGAGTCAAGAAAGGAAACAAATAGGGAGTTAGAGCGATGAAGATGAATTTTAAAAAAATATGATTTTCGTATAAGTAGGAATAAGACAGAGTATATAGAATATAAGTTTAGTAAGAAATGTGCTAATACTAACTTAGAAGTAAAAATTAGAAATCATATCATACTACAAGTCACACGATTTAAGTATCTTAAATTTATCATACAAAATGACAGAGAAATAGAAGGAGATTTAAATCATAAGATTCAAATTGGATGAACGACATGAAGAATTACTTCATGAGTTATTTATGATAGAAAAATATCTTTCAAGTTTAAGGGTAAATTTTACCACATAGCTATAAGACTAACAATGTTGTATGGTACTGAATGTTGAGCAGTAAAAGGTCAGCAAAAACATAATATCAATGTTGTTGAGATAAGAATGTTGCGCTGAATGTGTGACCATACAAGAGAAGATATGATTAGGAATAAATGCATTAGAGAGAAAGTAGAGATAGTACCTATTGTAAAAAAGATGAGGGAATTTCATCTTAAGGTGGTTTAGACATGTAAAAAGAAGACCGTTTATAAGTTTTTGTAAGAAAAATAAATTAGGTGGAGAATAGTCCAATAGTTAGAAGTCGAGAAAGATTAAGAAAGACTATAAGTGAAATGATTAAAAAAGATTTAGATTTAAATAATATTTTTAAAGACTTAATTTATAATATAACACAATAATATTATTTGATCTATGTAATTGATCTCACCTAATAAAAAAAAATTGGCACAAAGTAAAAAAAAAATGTGATTTATGTGAAAAAGAGAAAAAAAGAAAGAAACCAGAATAAGATGATGGAAAATGAAATTACTCAATAGCAAAGGTAAATGATGAAGTGAAAAAGCAAAAGAATACAAAAGTAATCGAAAAGTGTTAATACTCTTGATAATACCAAAGGCAATGGACCAAGCTTACTCAAGATCATTGGTCTCCTTTAACCCTTAAACACTTATTTGAATTTCATATCTTTCTTTTTATAACCTTTAACCTTGGCCATGTCATAAGCCTTAAAAAGTTCATTCTGATCAATAAAAGGTTGTTATCATTTTTATTAACTTTAATTTTGAGACAGAAGGTTCGTGCTCTTCTGAGTTTTCAATTCCTTACTCTCTTAAAAAAAAGGAATAGGAAAAGAGGACATACTTACCAGTCCTACACTGAGGCAATTTTTTTTTCCTGGTTCATTATGTCAACTCTTTTGATCATTAGGGCGATTTCTTGTCCTATTCAATTTAATCTTTAGATTGGGAAAAATTTCTCTTTGGTTCAATTTGGCCTTACACTAGGACAAGTTTCTACCTTGTTCAATTTAACTCCAAACCGGGGTAATTTTTCTTTTCTCTGGTTTAATTTGACTTCCACTGGGACAAATCTTTTGGTCATTAGGGCGAGTTTCTGCCCTATTCAATTCAGTTCTAAACTATGGCAAAAAAAAAATTAGTTCAATTTGGCTCGTTATGCATGCTCAGCAAAAAGAAATCATTGGCCAAAATGTCAAGAGGGCAACTGAAGATCATTTTCATGAAGGTCAAACTAATCCATATTGGGGCAACACTTCTTTGAATCCTATATCATTATTTGTGTCTTTTTCCATATATTCATCATTTGTAAGTATCATTTTATGTAGTCAAACTTCTAACATCAATCTGATAGTTGTTCATTTCTTTCTTATTGTACTTTTGAATCAATCTGATAGTTGTTCATTTCTTTCTTATTGTACTTTTGAATCCATGAGTGTCTATTATGTAATGCTTCAGGTAAAGTGAACATGAGTACAATATTATGATTTGACCATCTAATTGTAATCTCCTGATGAACAGTTCAGATCGAAAAGAACTCAGAAATTTTAATTGAAGGGAAAAATGATATTCCTAAGGGATAATTCAGAAACAAGAGGTATCCGAACAAAAAAAAAAGAGATTGAAGTGAGAATTTTGAAGAAAGCACGGAAGAATGACATAAAAGTGGGTCTAGTTGCATAAATTTTTTTAGGAAGCACATGGTATAAGAAAATTTAGAAAAATTCCAAGTCTTTATCCTGAAGAAATTCCAAGCCCATGGCCTGACAAAAAAAAAGGGAGTTTCCAAGTCCTTGACTTGATGATTTTACCAGATTCCAAGTCCTTGACCTGATGGTGTGACAAAAAAAGAGCATAAAAATTCCTAGTCTTGACTTGATGACTTTACAATATTCTAGGTCCTTGGTTTGATGGTGTGTAAAAAAAGAAAGCATAAAATTCCAAGTCTTCAACTTGATGGTTTTACAAAATTCCGGGTCCATGAGGTGCCCAAAAAAAAAGAGAAAAAAAAAATAAAAAGGAAAAGGAATGAAGAAAAAAGAGAAAGCCGAAAAAAAAAGGAGAATGAAAAAAGAAAGAAATGAAGAAGGAAAAAAAGAAGTCAAAACGATTTCAAGTCAATTGAAGGGTCTGATAAAAAAAAAGACGTAAACAAGAGTTTGATTGGTCAAAACTTTCCAAGATCGTCATTGGTTCACTTGACTTTTAATAAATAAATGAAAAATAAAAAAAAAGAAAATGAGAGAGAGAAAAGAAAAAAATTAAATGTTTTCATGTCATTTATTTTGATTCGGTTAAATGCATTTTAATTTTTTTTATTTTTAAATTTTCATCTTACGACATCACTGTCATTTATTTTAACGCATATCATGCATTTTAAATCATATACTTTTGAAGACATCAATTCCACGTGTATTTTAAATTCTTGTCATTAATTTTTGAACGCGTCAATTCTATGCATTTTTAATTCTTGTCATTTACTCAGCACATCGGCTCCTGTCGTTTACCTTTTGAGCGCATCGATTCTTGTCATTTACTTTTTTAGCGTATCGGCTCCATGTATTTTAAATTCTTATCATTAATTTTTGAGTGCATCAGCTTTATGCTTTTTTAATTCCTGTCATTTATTTTTGAGTGAATCAACTCTTGTCATTTATTTCGAGCACATCTGTTTCATGTATTTTAAATTTTTGTCATTTATTTTTTAACACATCGACTTCTGTCATTTACGCTTGAACGCATTGACTCTTATCATTTATCTTTTGAACACATGAGCTCTTATCATTTACCTTTTGAGTACATTGACTCTATGCATTTTAAATTTTTATCATTAATTTTTAAGTACATCGACTCCATGGATGAGGATCCTCTCAATTTTTTTTTTTCTCTCATTAAGAAAAGACATAAGGTTATTTAAATTTTTATCAACCAGGCCCCACACTCAATTTTTTTTTTTTTATATTTTTAACACCGACCACTGGTGAGAGAAGAAAAATCAATCTACTGTATTTTTAATTCATGTCATTTATTTTTTAACACATCAATTCTTTATATTTTAAATTTTTATTATTTATCTTTTGAACGCATCAACACTGTAAATATTCAATTTTATTCGAATCATTAAAATATTTTAATCTTTTTTTAAATTTTTTTTGCATTAACCCACATGCATAGTTTTTTTTTAATCATAATCATTCTAGTTTAATTTAAATTTCATTTAGCAAAAAAAAAAAAATAAAAAAATAAAAAAAATGTAAAAATAAAATGAAAAAAATAAAATTTTCTTTCCCGTTGTGTTTGCATATTTTCCACTGCACAACAAGCCACTACTGCACTTCTCTGCACACACTCATTGATTTTCTCCAATTTCACTGACACACTCAGCCTCTGCATTTCACTCCACTCATTGCTCACTCACACACTGCAATATCAATTGATAGTTATAAAACCCAATACGAGGAGGGGAATTGGGACTGGACTCATACACAGGAAGTATCATGCTGAAAAAAATAGGGACACAGACTTCAAGCATCATTTTCCGGGGGACTCTGACATACAGAGTTGATGAGATACTCAAGAAAAATTTTACAGAACAGAGAGGGGGAGGAGTTGAAATTTTTTCGAAGAAGACCAAGCAGCCAACGAAGGGAGAGAGGAGCAGCAACAACACCAGCACCCTTTCATCTTTCACTCCCAAAACTGAGTCAACTCACTATCATCTTGTACCACCCTTTCCTATTCACCTCCATCACAGCACCTCTAACCCCCCATTCACATCACTTCCAAGCTTCATCTTCATATCCATAACCAAGACCTTTTAACCCACCTCTGCTAAGCTTCCATCTTCCATCACCATCAATCCCATAAACCACCATTGAAACTCACCTTCAAGCATTCAACCCACCATTAAAACTAATCACTTCCATCTTCACCCAAACAACACACCCGCCTCATCACCACTGTTCTGAACCTACCAGTCCACCGCCGAGCATCCCGGCGCGTCTCCGACCAGTAACCCGGGTTCACAGGTCCTCACCAACTCCGGCCAGACCGCACCCACTGGACCGCGACCCCAGCCTCGCTCCCCGACCCAGTCAGCTCCGACACGTCTCCGACGAACCACAACCTGCACAGACCGGAACCGCGGACCGCACCGTCCCAGATCCGCCGTCTCTGCACCAACCCAACCGCCGAGCGGCTCCAACACCGGCTAGGCCGTACGTTGCACCAGCACCGCCACTCGAACGTGACCCCATCAGCCAGATCCGAAGATCCGAAGCTCGACGGCCTGAGACGCACCACCCGCGGGTCGCTCCAGCCACGCATCAGCCTCTGCCTCGCCGGTTCACCTGAACCGACTAGGCCCCGCTCCGCGCCGTTGCCATCAGATCCGCAACGCCGAACCAGCCGTCGTACACAGCCTCACCCACGCCGGCCAGCATCTCCACTGCCTGCGTTTCGTGCCTGAAGACAGAGGTCTGAGCCTCTTAGCTTTTCTCTCATTTTGCTTCTCAACGTGATATTGTTTGTCTGAAACCTTAAAATTGAATTTTGTGTTATATTTGATTTGATTTATTTGATTTGTGACAAAAAAGAATTTGGCCTGCTGAAATACCAGCCCACCTCCATGGGTTGGTTTAAGTTGTGGTCTTAAAAAAAACAAAATATATATAAAACAAAAAACAAAACAAAGAAATATTTAAATAAAAAAAACTAAAAATATTCATATATATATATATATATATATATATGTAAAAAAAGAAAAAAGGGGCTTATGTTAATGTGTTCATTAAAAAAAAGGTAAAAAGAGAAAGATCTAAAAAATTGATAAAATAATAATAATAAAATAAAAATAATTTAACTTTTTTAGAAAAATAATATAGAATTAACTTAATTGTAATAATTTAATAATTATTTTTTTATAATTATCTGAATTGCGACATTTGATGATTCAACTTATTTAAATTTTTTTAAGGAAAATAAAATAAGATTAATTGAATTTTGACGAACTTATTAATATTGTAATTTTTATCATTATCTAAGCCATGATAATTTGATGACTCATTTTTTTAATAAATAAATAAATTTTCATAAAATAATATAAAATCAAGTCGCTTGCAATTATTTTTAAAAGTACTACGTAACTTTAAATTTTTCATTGTATTTGAGGATACGTAAGAATAAGATTTCTATTTTGTCGAGCTAAAATTAAATTTTCATAACTTATTTGTCTGTTTAGTTTATCTTTTAATAAATGAGGTAAGATAGTTTTTTAAGAGCTATGAAAGATTTGCACAATCAATTTAAGGTAATCATCTTAAGACGGATGCATCAAGGGTGCTGTGGAGTTAAATTTTCACTATTCTTTGTGACAGTTTGATGATTTAACTTATTTAAATTTTTTTGAGAAGAATAAAATATGATTAATTGAATTTTGACAGCTTGTTAATATTGTAATTTTTATCATTATCTAAGTTGTGACAATTTGATGACTCATTTTTTAAATAAATAAATAAATTTTCATAAAATAATATAAAATCAAGTCGCTTGCAATTATTTTTAAAAGTACTACGTAACTTTAAATTTTTCATTGCATTTGGGGATACGTAAGAATAAGATTTCTATTTTGTCGAGCTAAAATTAAATTTTCATAACTTATTTGTCTGTTTAGTTTATCTTTTAATAAATGAGGTAAGATAGTTTTTTAAGAGCTATGAAAGATTTGCACAATCAATTTAAGGTAATCATCTTAAGACGGATACATCAAGGGTGCTGTGGAGTTAAATTTTCACTATTCTTTGTGCATAATTAGACTGTCAAACTTGAGTTTTTAAACGTAGATTTTTTTGTTTTCTAATTTTTCATAATAAAAATAAAATTGGTGGTGATTCTTAATTTTTTTTAATTTAAATCATTATTTTTGTTGCAATCTTAGTCGCGACAAGTTCTATGGATTTTAAATTTTTGTCATTTACTTTTGAGTATATCGGTTCTTTGCATTTTAAATTCTTTTGATTGCATCAACTCTTATCATTTATCTTTTGAGCGCATTGATTCCATGTAATTTAAATTTTTTATCATTTATTTTTGAACGCAACGACTTCTATCATTTAGTTTTGAGCACATCTATTCATATCATTTATTTTTTAGCGCGTCGATTTTTGTCATTTATTTTTGAGCTCATCGATTCTTATTATTTATTTTTAAATGCATTGGTTTAAATACATTTTAAATTTTTATCATTTCTTTTGAGTCAGATTTCTTTATATTTTATTATTTTTGCATTATTTTATATTTATCATTTTATATATTATCGAACAAAATTGAAGTTCATAATTTTCTTCATTTCTTACAATGATAATATAAAAATTATGATTTATCTTTTTATTTGATGAAAAATAAGTAAAAAAAGATAATTGTTAACATTTAATTTTATTCGAATTTCTAAAAATATAAAATTATAAAAAATAGTAATAATAAATAAATAAATTTCTTTAAATAATTAAGTCTATTTTTATTAATTAATCAATAAATAAATAAAATAAATAATAATAATAATAAATAAATAAATAAAAAATTAATTAATCAAAAAAAAGAAGAAACTCATTTTTCAATCTTTGCAAATCTTTCTCCTTCACCTAACCTGCAGCCTATGCCCATTATACAATATTAGAAAAAAAAAAAGAGTAATGTTATATTTTTTTATTTAATTATTTTAATAATCATCTTAATATTAAATAAAAAAATATTAAATAAAAACTAAATACATATAATATTTTAAAAATATAAAAAATATTTAATATTTTTTTATTTAATAATTAAAAAATTAATAAAAAAATTAAATAAGAAGATAAATTATTTCTCTTACGCTGAAAAACCTCCATGCTCAAAATCAACTCTCAACTACTATTGTTGATTTTTTGCTTCATGGATGAGCGGTGGAGCTGAAAAGCACTGCAGAACATCTGAATAAAGAAGATTTTAGGAGATTTTGCAGCAAAAAATGAAAACTGTCAGTAAACCTGCACTCAAATACTCTAATTTGTTTGGTGGCTATAAATACCAATGTGAACAAAATTGAAAAGGGCAAAAGAGAATGGGGTGGAGTCTTGGATCTAGATTAAAAAAAAAAATAGAGACTGTAAGAAATAGAGAGAAAGTAAGAATCAAGAAAAAAAGAAGGTGATCGAAAGAAGAGATTGTCTTTGGCTCTTATCTGTTTTTTCTTTGTGCATCAAAAAGGTAAAAGCTTCATGTTTGTCTTAACTCAATATTTTCTTGCCAATACAAAAATGGAATTCGCTTTCATTTGATTTTGGTTGATTTGAGGTTTTTAAAGTCACCCTTTTTGTTTAGTTGTACACACATTTTTAAAATGAAGAATAGAACAAAAAAAAAAGGGATCAAGTGATGGAGAGGTGAATTTTTACACTCAAAATGTTGACACAGAAATGAAAACTCAGAAAACCCACCATGAAATTTGGAAATAGAAAATGAACTCCACCATGTCCAAAACCTTCACCATCACTCTTCATACTTTCAACAGTAACCCACCACCATAGTTACCACCCACTCCACTATGTCCAAAACCTTCACCATCACTCTCCATCCTTCCAACCTTCACCGTGGGCTTTCCTTTTTGTTGTTTTGTTTAACTTTTTTTTCCCTTTCTTTTGGACTTTTCTTTTAGTTGCATTAAGTGAAATGTTCTATTTTATTTTGGGTTAGTTATAGTTTTTATATATATATATATATATATATATATATATATATATATATATATATATATATAACTTTCAAAAATCACAAAAAGTCAGAAATGATAAACTATAAAAAAATGAAAACGAAAAAATGATATAATTTAAATTGTGTTTCTTTTTTATTTAGCTCATTCTTCTTTTTTTTTTTTTTTTGTTGTTTGGGCTACTTTTTTTTTTATTGTACTTGGGCTTTTAAGGTGAAAGAAAAAAAATAAATTTAAAATATGAAAATATATATATGAAAAAGAAAAAAATACTAAAACTGATAAAAAATAAAAAAATGGAAATAAAAAAACAAAAAAAAATACTAAGCTTAATTGTTTGTGTTATTTAGTATTAATTTTTGTTTGATGGTGTTTATTTAATTTAATGGTATGTTTTATGTTGTGTTTTTGTGATTAATGGCAAGCAAAAAAATAAAATAAAAATGTTAAAAATAAAATAAAATTTCTTTTGAGTTGTTTGGTTTGTTTATTTTTTGTCCTTGTGTTTTTCTTTTTTAAAAAAATGAAAAAAAAATCTTTTAATTAAGTCAATGATCAATAATGATAATTAAATAGTGAATATTATTTTCAATGTCGTTTGGATCATAAAATTAAAATCAATCAACACATTTATTTTTTAAAGAATTACGTGACTTTGAATTCTTCGTTACATCTGAAAATACGTAAGAAGCAGAATATCTATTTTGTCAAGTCAAAAATTATATTTTCATAATTTAGTTGTTTCTATTCTTAAAAAAATAAAAATAAAAATAAAAAATAGTTACATTGCATTTTTTAAAAGAAGAAGTAAAATAAATATATTTGATATTATTAAATTTTTGTATAATTGATTTAAGGTATTATCTTAAGATGAATATATTAAGGGTGATATAACATTAAATTTTCATCTTTTCTATTTATTATCGACTTCTATATCCAATTTACATGTTGAAGATTGTTTTTTAATAAAAAAATTTAATTTTTCTAATTTTAATAAAGTTGATGACAATTTTATTTTTATTTTTTAAAATTTCGTGAATTGTTATTCCAATTCAGATTGCGACAATATATAATTGAGAGAAAATGTAAGAAAAACTTTTATGTTGTTAATAAATTAATATGAATATGAATTATACGTTTATTACAATTCACGTAATGTAAATATTCACCGCAAGATTAAAATTTAAATATTTTTCTCTTTGCAAGATTTAAATGATTATATATATATTTTGCAAAATATATAATAAAATAATCTGTAACAATATTCATAATTTATAATATCATTGACATAGTTATGAGTGTTTTTTGTTTTATTTTTGGTGTACGCTATTAGTATTTAATTTTAATTGATGGTAAATATAATTTTTTTATACGATTATGTGCTATTATATTACAAAAATTATATTTTTAATAAAAAGTTAAACTAATAAGATGTAATTAAATAATTGTGTAATACAGTAAGTAAATCAAAATCGTAAAAAATTAACAGAATAGTAATTAGTGAGAAATAACTATTATACTCTTTTACTTTATACGCAGAACAGTTGTTGGGAATGAGAATGAGGATTCTTCTTCTGTTGCTGTGATAGGGTAAAAAATTGCTAACCCAAGTTGTGGGTTTTTCTTCCTTTGTTTTGCTTAAAGCTCCCTTATTCTTCCGTCTTTGAAGTGTCTAACGGCACAACATAACGAAGCACCTGCAAAAGCAAAACCGTGTCTACTGCCGACGACTTCAGCTGACGGCGGTGCCTTTCCGAATTTCCTGTAATTATTTATATCCGCTGATTGTCTTCATCTTCTACTGATAGTGATAACATCTCAAAACTCAAGTTTTTTTTTTTAATTCAGTATTTGATGCTAAATAGTTGATTATATCTTCTTCGGTTTTATTGAATCCTTAAGCATCTGCTTCTGTTTCAGGGACCCTTTTCACCATTTGGGTTCAGTTCAAGTTCAATGGGTCCTCGACAATGTCAAGTTTGCAACGAAGCACAATCCAAGTACAAGTGCCCTTCATGTTATGTACCTTAGTAAGTAAAACACAAACGTTTCTTCCTTCTTCTTTTTTTTTGTAATTTTTGAAAATTACTGTGCTCCTATTTGATGTTGTACCTTCTGCTTGTAGTTGTTCTCTGGTCTGTTTCAAGAAACACAAAGGTATGACGCTTGTTGATGCTCTTTAATGTATGTTGTCCTCACGTTATTTGTTTTCTCATTGCATGCTTGATGTATGCGGGTAAAGGGCTGAAAAGAGTGAAGTAAGTATATTATATGAAAGTGTACTTTTCCTTGATTATGACACTCCCTGAATTTCTAAATGAAGGGAGTGAGAAATATTTTATCTTCTTGTGCTAGATGCTTGAGTACAAAATGCTTGCATAGCCTTTACTTGGTCAGACAAATCAAAATTAGGAGATATTTCATATTTGGCTTCAGTGGCAGAGCTTAGTGGAAATGATAGTTTGGGGGTGGCCACCTTTAAGAAAATTATATATAAAAAAAAAAAAGGATTACAAATTACATGTAACTTTGAGAACTTAGGGGAGGAGGGAGAGAGAGAGTTGGGGGGGGAGCCTCATTGAGCATACACGAGGAGCCGCCCCTGTTTGGCTTGTTCATGGAGCAATTGAAATTTGCACCATGGAGCCATGATACTCTAGCCATTGACCTTCGTCAGAATTCCTGCTTAATACTTGAGAGTTGATCATACTTACTTCAATGGTGCAGAATTTCCATGTGTCAAGCCGCTGTCTTCTGAGGCCAAAACAAGTAAGTTTTATTCACTTGCATAACTGCTATGGTGAGGTAGTCAACAATGGATTTTCCTTGTCATCCCCTCCCTTGGGGGATATTAGAATTAGAATTTGAAGTTTTATATTGATGGACACATGTCATTTCATTTCATCATTTTACATGAGGATTCTCTTTTCCCCTATCTCCTTATCCGCCTTATCGATTTTCATATGCAGAAGTAAGGGCCAGACTCACTGTAAAGCTTATGCTATGCATGGGGTCTTGGGAAGGGTTGAACCCACTATGTGATTCTATGCTAGGCAGCCTTATCTTGCATTTGCAAGAGGCTGATTCCACAACAACCTTACCTTTCATCTGCAGAAGTATTATGCAAAAATTAAATAACTTTTACTTTTTGGCTGAAACTCAATTGGCATGCACTCACCTTGCAGATATTTGCAGTTTTGCACATCTTCCTTGTTGTTTTGCTGACAAATTAATTTTTTTTAAAAAAAATCCTTATAATATGCTCTTGGAAGCACACTGTATTTTACTGTCAAACTTGAGCATTCGACAATGTCTAAGTTTGAGCTAAACTTTTGGATTTTTTGGCAACTAATTTCTATGTAATAATTCATTGCTATTAAGCACTTTGGTGATCTGATGTTTGTTTTTCTATTGTTCATCAGCTGCTGTTTCGGAATCACTTGTAGAAAAGCCATTAATTGTTGATGAAACAAGTGAGATGCTGCAAAAATTCCAACTGGAGGCTATAGGTATGATGAACAGACTCCAAGTGCAGGTTCCTACCTAAAATTGCTTTGCTGTCTGTCAATCATAGGAGAGATCATTTTAAAGAAAATGAGAAAGGGGGGAGGGGGTATCTTTTTGTTTGTATATAAGAATATGAGAATGCCCTACATGCAGGATCACAATTAGGGATGGCACCCGCATGGGACGGGGGCGTGGAGGTACTCTCCGTCCTTGCCTCCCCAATTCCCCCCCCCTCCCCGCCTCTGGGGAAAAATTCTCTCTATCCTCGTTTTCTGCAGGAAGCTGGGGACCAGCTGGGACCTCGAAATTATTTTAAAAATCAGAAAAATTAGAAAAATGAAAAAAAAAATACATAGAAAGTTGTAAACAGTTTCAATTTAAGTATAATATCAACAAATTGAAACAATTTACTACCTAGTGATATATTTTTTAAAACTTTTTTTTAAAATTTAAATTAATATAAAAATAATATAAATGGAAATTATTAAAAGTAACAAAGTATTAATACATATATATGATAATCATTAAGGATAATTTAGTAATCTTTCGGAGACGGGGACCTCACAGGACTGGGGATACGATCCCTGTCCCCGTCCCCGCATCTACCTCGGGGGGATTTTTATCCCCACCCATCCCCACGGGGAAAATTCCTCAAATTCGGGTCCCCAAATGGAGCAGTCTCCACGGGGATCCCTAAATGGAGAGATATTTTGCTATCCCTAATCACATTACAGAAATTCCAATAGTAAAGCCATGATTAGTTAATGTTTGTTTTTTTAAGTAATTGTATTTCTGCTGCAGCCTCTTCCAGTGAGATTCGCGAGGCTTTGAATGATAAAGCCCTTCAAGATCTAATTGGCCGTATTGATTGTTCCCCAAATGCTGAGAATGTAAGATAGATTATGCTTTCTTTTTTCTCACTCATTTTATCTTCTAAATTTTTTCACCCTTTTTGTATATGTTGGCTATTGAGCTGCTTGCATAACAATCATAGACTGATATTTATTAATTATTACTAGTTTTAAGACTCACTGAGGAAACGTTATTGAGAAATTTCCTTTAAAATTTGTGTTACCCTGATTAGGAACTTGATAAAGCTATGGCGGAGGAGGCATTCCGCCTGTTCACAGACAAGGTAATGCTATCTGCTGATTCTGACGTGCATTCTCCCCCACTGCTTTGTTAAACCTTTATAGGGTTGTGTCACATTGAATAAACTCAAATTGCCAATTACCTTAAGCCTAACTCTTCCTTTTGTTCCTATGGTTTCCAGATTTTATCAGCTATCAACCCTTAATAGCAAGCACTTGTTACTGAAAGAAGAATTTGCGGCAGAAAGTTAAATATGAAAGGAACGGCAGATAAGCCTCTAAATTTTGTGGTTTTGGTTAATCAATATTTCTTTTTAATCTGTACAGCTCTACCCCATGGTTCAGCTTTTGATATATAAGAAATTTTGAATCTTCATTGAGCTAGTGTATCGGTAAAAAGATTCATATCAAGTACACTTAGGTTTTGCAGGTATAATCCCCAAATCTGTAAGGGTTCATTTGGATGTTGGAATTGGAATATGAAATTTTAATTTAAATTCTAATTCTCACAGAATTAGATTTGGCAAAAAATCTTAATTTTTATGTTTGGAGCAAATAAAAAATTTAGGTATAGAATTGCAATTTTGAGTTGAATTGGAGGACACCGACGGATATGGTGGTCGGTGGACATTGTGATGATAGTGGTCAGAGGATGTCGCTAGCAACGGTAGTTGGTGGACACCACTAGTGACAGTGGTCGAAGGTCACCCTCGGTAACAGTGGTTGGTGGGCTCGGAGGACGTTGCTAGCAACAATGGTCGGACAACATTGACGGTGGTGGAAAGCCACCCCCAACAACGGTGGCTGGAGGGCGCCCCCAACGATGGTGATAGGAAGGCTCCGCTGGCTACTTGGCTGGCATCAACACTAATAATTGTTGGAGTATGTGACAAAGATAATGAATAATAATTATAACATATTGTTTTTAACTTTTGTGTTTGTAATTGTAATTCTTAGAATCTAGTTAAGAATTGAAAATAGTATAAAATAGTTATTTTCTAATTTCATGGAATTGGACCTAGAATTAGAATTCCAATTCTATTATACACACCAAACAAGATAATTAGAATTGAGAGGTCTAAGCCACAATTTTAAGCCTAATTCCATTTGCCAAACAACACCTCGAATTATAGCTTTACTGAAATTCTCGTTTCATGGTATTTGTGTTGATGATGGCACATGATACATGAACCAACTTAGTTATTCAATTATTGGAGATAGTGAAAAAGATGTACTGCTAGTAGATGTAATTATTTTAAAATATTAGTTGATTTTAATTGTAATTTTAAATCATACTCAAAAGCTTTAGTTAATTTAAGTAATCAATAATTGAATGATTGGACTAATAAATTTACACCTCAGGTTGATTTGTCAATCATTTGTGAAGCTGCTACGTAACCCAATCCTATTTTCAGATATACTACTATAGCCGTAGACTATGCATGAGGAATTATAATGACCTTAACGTTTGATTTACACAATATATTTGAGTAGTTATATAATTTTAGTTTATTTAAAGTTTAATTGTTTCCTTACTTTAATTGACTCAACACATTGTAAGAATAGTGCCTGAGTTATGCAAATTAAGAATTGTTTCAATTTCTCTTTATCAATAATCGCCATAAAATCCAAAGGCTGCTGTAATCTCTAGCAGTAAAAAATTCATGGTAAATGAAGGAGAGCAGAACATGAATCTGAAGCACATCCTTTTTTTTTTTTTTCACAGCCAAAAAGAAAAGTATCAAGCTGCTAGAAAGGACCTTCTATGTTTAGCAATGGCATAGACTGTATAAAGAACTATACTTCCCGTAAATAATCTCAAATGGTATGAAAATTTAAGACGGGAAAAAATGGCAGGGTAAAGAGGAAGGGGACTAAAACTCCGAGGGTGGCAATAATTTACATGGTAGCCGTGTATAGATTAGCTTGCTTCTGTAATACCAAAAATAATAATAAAATTAGCTTGCTACTGAGAACTGCTAAAAAGTAAGTTCTTGCACACTACAAAACTAGGCAGCTGTAGTATAGATGCCGGAAAACCTAACCTGCTAATGATAGTTACTGTTGTTAATGATAACTATCATTAACAAGTTATCGTTAATTGTTGATGATAGTTATCGTTGCTTTGAGCAATATCACTTCAAAT
The DNA here is from genome assembly GCA_029884605.1 of Ormosia emarginata. Lineage (NCBI taxonomy): Eukaryota > Viridiplantae > Streptophyta > Magnoliopsida > Fabales > Fabaceae > Ormosia > Ormosia emarginata. Next base: position 14,991,993 of record JAQQTP010000086.1, read on the forward strand.
CAAAGACTTACAATGCACTAAGGTGTAAGTTACGGTACCAGTGATACAATAGTGAGCAGCACCATTTGTATAGTCAGCGCTTGATTGTAAATATCAGCTAATCCTGTTTCTTTTCAATATAAAAAAAATTGAAATACTTAAAAATATGAAGTACGAAATATTTTTCTCATATCAACTTAAAATCTCATTACCACGTTGATCTGAAAGGCAAGTGCAGTCCAATTGGATATGAAAAATAGCATGTTTCTTTCATATAGTAAACAACCAGTCCTTGTTGCTTCGGAAGCTTGTGACACAAGAACACAGTAAGAACAAATTAAAATCAGAAGAACCGAATTGCATCAACTATCTTTTTATTACCACCATAACATGATAAAGCAATTTACCTGACTGATGCTTTTCTGGATTCTCTTGGCCCCTACTGGTACTTGGCTTGCTCACATTTGGTTGGTTCATTAATTGCTTTGTCAGATTATCAATTCAGAAAAGGAATCAAAATTAGAAACAGCAACGAGGAAGGAAGTAAAATCCAAAATATTCTAAAAAAAATACTGAGAAATTTAATAAGTCTGTTGACCTTGTTGCTCTAGTACCCAATGATCTCTAAATTGTTAGATTTCTGATAAGTTAGCATGTAGTCTTTTTATTCTCTTCAAATAATGCATCACGCGTTTAACTGTTTTCCAATGCTGCATATTAAGATTGCTCAAATATCTTTCCAAAACTCCCACTATAAATACTATGTCAGGACGAGTATAAACTTGAGCGTATATTAAACTCTCTGCCGCTGATGCATGGGAAATCTTCTGCATCTCTTTCATTTCAAGATCATTATTAGGGTACTGTTTGAGACTAAACTTGTCTCCTTTATTAATGGGTTTATCTCCTGGTTTACTATCTATCATGCCGAATCTGTTTAAGACTTTATCGATATAGCTATTTTGTGACAACCTAAGGATACTTCAAGAGCAATCTCTTAGTATCTGAATACTCAATACAAAAGAGGTGTCCCCAAGATCTTTCATCTCGAAATTCTTCGTTAGAAATTTCTTGGTTTTATGCAATAAGTCTATATCGCTGCTAGCAAGCAAAATATCATCGATATATAATACCAGGAAGATGTATTTACTCCCACTGAACTTGTGATATACACAGTCATCAACGATATTTGCCTCAAAACCACACAAGGAAATGACTTGATGGAACTTGTGATACCATTGACGGGAAGCCTGTTTGAGACCATAGATGAATTTCTTGAGCTTGTATACCATAGACTTTGGGTCATCCGACACAAAATTTTTTGGTTGTGCCATGTAAATCGTTTTGTCAATGTTTCGATTTATAAACGCAATCTTGACATCCATATGATGTAACTCCAAATCAGAATGAGCTACCAGTGCCATTATTGTCCTAAAGGAGTCTTTTGAGGATACTAAAGAGAAAGTCTCTTTGTAGTCAATGCCTTCCTTTTGAGTAGAACCTTTACCAACAAGACGAGTTTTATATCTCTCAACATTACCTTTTGATTCCCCTCTTGGTCTTAAATATCCATTTACAACAAATGGGCTTTGCACCTTCAAGCAATTTGACGAGATCCTAAACGTCATAGTCCTTCATAGACTTCATCTCATCATTTATGACATCAATCAGCTTTTGAGAGTTAGAACTACGCATAGCTTGACAAAAGTTGATTGGATCATCCTCTGTTAAACCAACATCATGCTCATGTTCTTGGAGAAAGATGATGTAATTATTTGATATCGCACTTTTTCTCTTTCTAATGGATCTCCTTAATGACACTTCTTGAGGTTGTTGAGTTTGTTCTATAGGTGGTGCTTGAGGAAGAACCTCATCAATGTTGCTTTGTTCTGGAACAATGTTAAGAATAATAGCCTGAACATTATTGTCTAATACCGGAACTATTTCTTGAACAATGATAGGTACAAGGACTTGATCACTGTCAATAACAGGTTCTTCTTCAAAGACAACATTCTTTATATTTCCTTCCCCCTCAAGCTCAACTTCCTTAAGGAATCTCACATTTCTTGTTTCAAAAAAAGGATCTTGATATGAGATTGTAAAACTTATACCTTCGAGAGCGTTCAGCATAACCAACGAAATAGCAACTAACCGTTCTTGAGTCCAGTTTACTTTCATGCGGCCTATAAGGCCATGCCTCAGCTGGACAACCCCAAATGTGCAAGTGTCTTATGCTATGCCTTTTGCCAGTCCAAAGCTCATAAGGGATTTTGGTTGCTGCTTTGCTTGGTATCCTATTAAGGATATAAACTGTTGTCTTTAAAGCTTCTCCTCAATGTGACTTTGACAAGGAAGAATGACTAATCATACTTCTTACCATATCCTTAACAGTCTGATTTTATCGTTCTGTAATACCATTCATGTTAGCTTTGTCCGGCATGGTGTATTGCGGGACAATTCCACACTCATTGAGAAAAAGTGCAAAGGGTCCTGGATGTTCCTCTCCTGATCCATCATATCTGCCATAGTATTCACCACTACGATCAGATTTGACTGCCTTATTTTTTTTTCCAAGTTGAAGTTCAACTTCAGCCTTGAAAGACTTGAAAACGTCTAGGGATTGAACTTCTCATGTGTTAAATATAGGTAACCGTACCTAGAGTAATCTTCTATAAACGTAATAAAGTATTGTTTTCCATTCCAAGAAGGTGTAGGGAAAGGACCACAAATATTCATATGTATTAGTTCTAAGACATCGTTAGTTTTTTCGACACCTAATTTCCTTATGTTTGTTTGTTTTCCCTTGATACACTCAATACAAACTTGAAAGTCTGACAGATCTAAGGGTTCAAGAGATATGGAGATATGGCCTCTGAATTCAACAAGCCTCTGAATTCTCTATTTAGAGATATGGCCTCTTAATTCAACAAGCTTCTGAATTCTCTATTTAGAGATATGGCCTAAACGCTTGTGACATAAGGTGACTAAATTCTCATTTAATTTTCACTTTGTACCTTTTGAACTTATTTGAATATTTTATTATAGGAACCAATAATGTCAAGCATATATAGATTATCAATCAAAGAACCAGAACCAACAACACATGAATTTTGATAGAGACTAACTTTATTATTTCTAAATGAACAAGAAAAACCTGATTTGTCCAAACCAGAAATAGAAATTAAATTCTGCCTAAATGACGATGCAACAAATGTCTCAAACAAATCCAAATGAAATCCAATTTTCAATTGTGATCTAAAAGTTCCTATAGCTTCTACTGCAACTTTATTGTCATTGCCTACAAAGATGAATCTTTCGTCATTACTTGGCGGTCAGCTCCACAAGCAACCATGCATAGACATACTTATGTGAGTAGTAGCACCAGAATATACCCACCAAGTATCCTTATGTATATAAGTTAAATTAACTTCAAAACAAACTAAAGTGAGAATTTTGCCCTTCTTTACACGTCAAGCGACGTACTTGGGACACTCTTTCTTCATGTGTCCTGACTTCTTTCAAAAGTAGCAAGTAAATTCCTCATCATGCTTCTTTTGTTTCTTCTGATGAGAAGAACCTTCCGCAGTATCCTTAATTCTCTTCTTTTTGTTGTTTTAAGAGGTCAAAGTCAAGTGAGCACTTTCTGTCTTATCTCTCTGTAGCATCTCTTCCTCTTGCATACAGTGAGATATAAGCTCATTGAGGAACCATTTGTCCTTTTGAGTGTTATAACTCACCTTGAATTGTTCAAAATGTGTAGGAAAAGAGATCAAAACCAAGTGCGCAAGCAAGTCCTCAGACAGCTCTAACTTGAGTGACTTAAGTTTTGATGCAAGATTAGACATTTCCACAATGTACTCTTTTATGTTCCCTTTGCCCTTATATTTCATCGAGACTAGTTTGGCCAAAAGGTTACTCACCTCCGACTTTTCATTCTTGGAAAAATATTGCTCAATTTCCTCAAGGAACTTCTTGGTATTCTTGCTCTCAGCAATAGAGTCCTAAAACGCTTCCGGAATGGAGCGCTTCATGATTATCAAGCACATTTGGTTAGAGCGATCTCACTTCTCAACTTTAACCTCATCAGGGTTTTCCGGAGTAGGAGTGGGTCGCTCCATCCTAAGTGTTAGATCTAAATCTATACAGTCGAGAATTATTTCCACGGCTTCTTTCTAAGCTTTGAAATTTGTCCTATTTAGCATTTGAATGATATTAACTTGAGCAGGAATATTTACAACATTAGCAACAGAAACTGGATAGAGAACAAAATAAACAAACATATTCACATAAATAAGCACGTCAATAAAAATAAGACATGAACAATTATCCAGAATTGAAAACCTATCACAAGATATATAGCACAACATTAATTCTTAGTCTTTGGACAGAGAAATTAACTGTAAGTGATACTCTCAATGCAAGGATCAAATATTGACGATAAGTTCTGTCAAACAACAACTTTTCTTTGGACCGACTATTGTTTTCATGAAAAATAAAAACTTTATAATCGTCACATGTTCACCACCGCAGGCATGTCATTATTTGGCTAAAATGTGTCTTCCTTTGGGCCGAGCATAGTTCGCATAAATAACTTCACGCAAATATCTATGTAATTTTAATCAAATTAATTTACACAATAGGAGTTACTTTGGAAACATGTTGTTTCAATTAACTTAATTAAAAATACTAGACTAACTAAGAAAAAAAAATAGTTTTTTTTATCAGTACAAGTCATGACCATATTACTCAACACGGTCTGGTTGTGTTCCATTTTATTAAGATTACCATATTCAATCTTGACGTATTACGACCATGGATCCCAACACAGGGTAGACCGTATAGCTTACTGGAAAAATTTTACTTTTTGTAAAAGAAAACATAGGTTTTGTGCAGCAATTATTCAACAAATACACGCATTCTTGACCAATACACTCTTGTGCAACGAAAAATGTAAAAACTCTAAATTTCATAATTATGGATCATAAAAATTGGGAGAAACAATCATTATAAGAAGATAAAAAATACCCTAACTATGCTCCGAAAAATTCACAAATCCTAATAATCTAACAACGATGACCGTTTTGATACCACTTGATAGGTCATAGGAAGAGCCCAAAGTTGGGGAGATCTCCATCAATGAGTTAAGTGAAAAACCACAATAGTGAGTTTGACGCCACATCTTGACCAAAAACCTTAAGACAATGAGTCTATGAATCTTCTCACTTATATACTTTTCACTTAACTCATTTTTGGAGATCTCCCTAACTTTGGGCTTCTCCTATGGCCTATCCTGATGATCCTATTTCTAACCTTCATTTTTTATGTTTTAGAAAAACAACTAACAGGAGAGGATCTTCATCCAATTTCATTGCAGTACAAATCCTAACCTGACCGTTGAGTCGGAGTTACTTGTAGATATATCACCTTATCTCTCCACCCTTGCTGCCGCCACCTTGAATCTCAGTTAAAGGCTAGGTACTCTACACTTTATCTCGGTTCAGAACAAATCCTTATAATTAATAGCATCCTTATTCCCTTAACTTCGTGTTCTGGTTATCCTTTGTCGGCCAGCAGTACATCACTTTCTTATTTTAAACAGCCTGCGTCTAATAGAATATAGATAAATTTTTGTTTGGAGTTTAAAGGTAATCCAGTGTTTACCTAGCTCACTGGCTACAACTACATAGCTGCAAAATATGTTGAGTTGGGATCTCCCAGATGATGTGGTCATAGAAATTCTAGCAAGGTTGCCTATTATAGATCATTGGTTTGGCTCAAGTGCGTGGCTAAATCTTGGTCAGCACTTTCCAGAGGCCCCAGTTTCATAAAAAAAAAAAAAACAGGTCACGACCAGCTCTTCCAAAAGTCCACCACATCTTCTTGTTTATTATCCCTCTAAAGCACTCTTATCAAGGGTCTGTGACTGTGTTGAAATGCCAGAACCAGAACTGCCAACGTTGGTCAACAACCATTTCAAAAGGCATATTTCCTATCTTCATATTTATCCAATACAAATCCTGGGTCCATGCAACGGAATATTTTGTCTAGTTGGTTCCTTCAGGCAAGATTTTGATTTTCCTTATACACGTGGCTATGAGATCGTTTTGTGGAACCCTGCAACCAGAGAAACCAAGCATCTTCCTGAAGTAATAATGCCACGTCCAAAACGTAAACGTGGCATTGATCCCAAGTTCCCGACACAAATGATTTCAAGGTAAGGTAGTTAAAGTTTCTGAACAATGTGAAACTTATAGATATCGTCGTTCTCCCCGTCTACAAGTTGAGGTTGAGTTATACAACTTGAGCACTGATTCTTGGATACAAATCCCTACAGGCTTAGAACCATTGATTGGTAATCCTTTATACAAAGGGCGTTGCAGCTTAAATGGAGTTCAGTATTGGCTCACTGATTATATGAAGGGTGACATTCTTTCCTTTCACTTTGGGGAACAAGTGTTCAGATGGATATTACCACCACCATCATCTGAATTTGTTAGTAGAAGAAGTATTGCTGTTTACAATGTGATATTCAACGAAAGTACATTATCCACCAAGTTTCTAACAGTTCGGGAGGATGATCTCATTTTTCAAGTTACGACAAGAAGTGCACGGTCTTATCTGAAGAGTCACGAGATGAAAACTATTCTTACCATTCAAGCTTTTAAATGTTCAGAAGTTTTTGCTTTCAGAGAGACTCTTGTTGGAATCAATGGTGAGAGGGACTTAGAGCCAGAATTGTCTATGGATATATGCAGATTCAATGATTCATTCCAGAGACCTGAGGGCGCCGTGGTTCACCTACACTTTTCTAATTATTATGACTATTACTATTATTACTATTTTCTGTAGTTAGATTGATTTTAGTTTCTACTTTGTTCTCATTTCGGTATTTTTGGGATTTTTCATTCTTAAGATCAGTGTAGTTTGTTTTTGGGCCAATTTTATCTTGGACTACATTATTTTTACTCTTTTATTTAGTTATAGGCTGATTGTTGTCCAAAAGAAAAGTTATAAGCTGATTATTTCTTTTCATGTGAATTTTGATTGAGCTGACCTCTTGTTTGTTAATTTGGGCTCATTGTGCTTCACATATTTTCTGTTCATATTTTATGACATGTTCTGTTTTAATGGTGACATGAGCAGTGTATAAAGTTCTATCTTCGGTTTCCTACACTGCCATTCATACCCAAGGAACCTTGTGACGTGATTGCTACTGATTATGACAATTTTTCTCTTGTTTTAGGACCAAATAACAGAAGCTTTATTCAGGACATGAAAAAATATAGCTCTAACTTCAAGTATTCTTGATCATGTGTTAGGCAGCATTCTAACTTCATAATTGTTTTAACTTCGTAGAATAGACTTTCTGAATTTTCAATGATGGCATATATAATATCTGATGTTAATTTATTATTTCAAGATAAATAAATGGAACAACACTGCATCACGCAGTTCCTTAACTAATAGCTATTAATTAGCACGGCAGTATATGATTCTGTTGTTCTTTTAGTGTTGAATTATGTCAGGATGTCGCAAAATCAATGGACCAATTTAAGCTCATACTTGCCCCAAATCGATCACATAAGTAAAGATCCAGCCACTCTTGGAGCTGGCTGGTTTTGGAAGAGAGCATTTTGGAGGAAAGGATGGAGTATGCTTTGGCACGTATACTTCGCTGAATGACAGTCACGAAGAACGTGGAGCACTGTCTCTTACTGTTCACCGCACACCGGACAGAGAGCATCAATTGCAAGATGTCTTCGAACTCTTTCACAAGTAGTGAGTAAAGCTTCATTGGCTACCAGCCACAAAAAACTTCCCAAATGTTGGGGGTATGTTAAGCTGCCAAATCACCTTAAACAACCTATGATCTGGTGGGCTAGAACTGCCAGAACAAATACCATAAGCTGTACGAACCGAGAACATACCAGTCTGGTTGGGGAGCCAAGCAATGGTACTACATAGATTCAGCAACATACTGATGTAGCAAGTCCTCATTTAACTCAATGGTAGCAAAGTCCCTAAGGTTATTAATACCTGGAACCCAATGATCACACCAAAATAATGTAGTATGCCCATCACCAAGCCTCCAAACTGTGTTCCTATAAAACACATCCCAAACCTTACTAATATCTCTCCAAGCATTAAAGGCACTAGGCTTCCTTTTAACCACTGGAACAAGGTTATTAGAGCACCCATATTTAGCCCTCATAACTTGAACCCAAAGAGCATGTCTCCTATGAATTAAGCCCCATGCAAGTTTCATCATAAAGGCCCAATTCATACCTTTAGTATTTCGCATTCCAAGGCCACCCTTGTGTTTAGGTTCGTACACCTCCTTCCAATTAACAAGGTGAACTTTCGTCGCATTCGATCTGAAGATCCCCAAATAAAATCTCTACGAGCTTTATCAACTATATTACAAGCACTAGAAAGAAGCAACACAATTTACATAACATAGTTAGGAATAGTTGTCAAAGCTGATTGAGCAAGAGTAACTTTGCCAACCAAGGACAAAGTATTAGCTTTCCAACCATTCAATCTACCAATCATCCAGCCCAAGATATAATTAAAAGATTGCGTAGATCACTTGTTATGAAACAAAGGAACACCAAGATATTTCCCTAAGTCATTAGTCAAACGAAATCCAAAAGCATCACTTAGCTCTTCCCTTCTAATTATGGTTGACATTTTTGGAGAAGTTAATACCATTATCTTACTTTATTTTTATTTTAACTCAATTATATAAGTATCCTAATTTTAGTTAAATCATAAATTTAGATTAGTCTTTTTAATAGCATTATCTATCTATTTTTTTGTACATATAGCATTATTCTACTTTATATAACATTATCTTACTTTATTAATTTTTATTTCTTCTGTTTAATCTTCTTGTTGAATTCAAGTTCTTAATATAATTTTGTTATTGTTATCTTTCATTAATTTACAAAATTTTAATTTTGTTATCATTATCTTAATTTTTCAATTATTTTTTATTTTTATTTACAAAATATCTCATGCTAATATGTATCACTTTTCTTATTTTTGTTGTTCACAATTTTATTTTATTTTTTTTTTATATATATATATATATGGAGTGATTATCTAATGAGAGTAAGTTTTTAACCAAGGTGAGATTAGTGAAAATCCAACCATTCAATCTACATGATCATGGTCAGCCCAAGATAAAAGTTATTTAAAAGGTCAAGTAGATCACTTGAAAAAAAAACATGCAATTTATTTCCCTAATCTTAACCATTCATATAAGATTTAAATCCAAAAGCATTTCATCACTTTTCTCTCACCTCTTACAATGGTTGACATTTTTGAATAAGATCCTATATATATATATATATATATATTTAGGAGGATCAATTTATAAAATCCTAATTTTTTTTTTCTCTTACACTTATTTTTAGCTGTTAGAATTATTTTCATCTAATGGTTATCTTTAATGAAATAATCTCAATCATTAGATGAAAGTGGAACTAACGGTTGAAAATGAGTGTTATAAAAAACATTATCTTACTTTATTAAGAACGGATCCCTTATATATATATATATATATATATGAGGAGGATCAATTGAATTCCTTAATAAATTTAAGCTTTTTTTTCTCTTACACTTATTTTTCAAAATTTTAGATTTATTTTCATCTTAATTTTTCAATTATCTTTAATGAAATAATCTCAATCATTAGATGAAATGAAACTAACGGTTGAAAATGAGTGTAAGAGAAAAAAGACTTACACTTGGTGTAACGGATCCCTATATATATATATATATATATATATGAAGGAGGATCAATTCTACACCATGAGTGTAAACTTTTTTTTCTCTTACACTTATTTTTATTCTGTTAGATTTACTTTCATCTAATGGTCATCTTTAATGAAATAATCTCAACCATTAGATGAAAGTAACTAACTAGTTAAAAATGAGTGTAAGAGAAAAAAGACTTACACTAAGTTTGGTATATAATTATCCTATATATATATATATATATATATAAGGAAAGGATCTTTCATTTACACCTGTAGTGTAAGTAAAAAGACTTACACTCAATCTTACACCCTTCATTTTATTATTGTGATCTTATATATATCATTTATATCCTATCATAGCCATAAGATCACAATAAATGAAGGGTGTAAGACGTATCTTAATTTTTTTTTACACTTTAGGTGTAATTGATCCCCCCATATATATATATATATATATATATATATATATATATATATATATATATATATATATATATATATATATATATATATATATATATATATATATCCCTATACATATATACATATATATATATCATTCTTTGAAAAAAAAAGTGAAATTTATGACACAAATCATTTTTTGAGGAAAATTGTAGAATGATATATTAACTCATTTACAAATAAATGTACTCTAATATATTATTCTACAAGTAAATGAGTTAATATATTATTCTACAATTTTCCTCAAAAAATGATTTGTGTCATTCTTAATTTCACTTTTTTCAAAAAAATGAAATATATATATCAAATCTCTATTCATGCATGGATGTTGTCGTGCTTGATCAAGCATCCACCCAGTTACTTTGTGGCTACATTCATGTTATGGCACCTAATTGGATACTTATACAGAGCTTGATCACCCCTAGTTGAATCTTTGAGCAATGTACCCTAATTAAGCCATAAACAAACAACGACTAAAGAAAGATAGTTGATCTATATGAATTTGGTTCAATTTTTGCACATTTATCTTTGATTTTCACAAGAATGACAAAATCATATCAAATAAGGTGAACTTGGCTCAAGATTACTACTTACTATAGCAAAGTAAACCTTCTACCTTTAAGATTACATTATCTACTCTAATTTGAAGGAATGCAATCTCTCTTACTATCATCCTTCTTCGAAGTTTAACCTTTTACTTTAGCTGTGGCTTCTTTAGATTCTCAACAACTCTTAGACATATGAAATTATTATTTTATTTCTCTCTTATCTTTTCTTCTCCTTGAATTTTTTTTAATGAGCAGGAACTGAATCATTGACTTAGAGTACATTTGTTTGTTTTTTTTTTTAAATAAGAAAAGTGTTTTAAAATAATCAATTATGAAGAGATGCAATAGAAGAAAAAGAAAGTAAAATATTTAATTTTTATAATTGTATTCAAACGTAAAATTTATGTTTTATAAAAATTTCTAAAAAAAAAATTCAATTATTTATGCTATCTTATACTTATTTTTGTAAAATGCTTATTCAAAAGTATCCTTATTTTTAGATTTGAATCTTGTTTTGGATCAAGATCTTAGACCGGTGGCTCAACAGGAGCATGCCGTGTCTCAAGTCCAGCGTCCAGCTACCGTCGCGGCTCAAATAGGTTAAACAACCCATTTTCTAAAAGATCATTATATTACATAATCTCTTATTCTCATTTAATGAGGATAAGTGAAAAATCTCTTCATAATTATCAAGATTCCTAATTATAAAAAAACTCAATCTATTTGATATTATTCCCTTATCAAGCAATCTCCCACTTTAAATAAAGGTTTAATCATTCATGTATTCATCTAATTCCATATATTCTTCCCTCCGCCCCCTCCTCTCTTCACTCCGGCTAACAATTAATCACTTTCTTATTTTAAATAGTAATTTGAAACCAGTACCTAACAGAATCCAAGCTAGCTTCTTAATTAGGAATTTGAATTTGATTTATTTCCTTTCTCCTTACGTATCCTAATATATATATATATATATATATATATATATATATATATATATATATATATATGTGTTTTTTTAAAGAAAAATTTAAAGTTAAAGGTGATTGTTCATTTCTCTTCACTCCGGCTAACAATTAATCACTTTCTTATTTTAAATAGTAATTTGAAACCAGCACCTAATAGAATCTGTTAGGAAAATGCTTCAGGACTAAAACATGTCCACGTTCAGATTATGTTATTTTTATTTGTTGTTGCTTTCCTAGTCTTAAATTAAAAGTTTTAGGTGCTTTGTTATCTTTGTTTATGTTCATGGCGTATTCTTAGGAATATGTTGTTAGTGGGTAGTTATTCTTTAAGCTCTATAAATTGTAATGTTTCTGGTTTTAAAATATAAGTTTCCGTCTTCTCCTTTAATATATGTTTTTGTTCTCTGTTAAGCAAATATTGTTTTTATTTTCTCTTGAAAATTTCCAATAATTGGTATCTAGAGCCCTTTTCTTACGGGACCTATAGAATGGATTCTGAAACAAGTTTTTCCCAATGACTCTTCCGTTTTCAAAACTATGATCTTTAGGTCAAAATGGAGGCTTACCTAGAGGCTTTGGATCTTTGGAAAGTTGTAGAAGAGGATTATGAAGTCCAATTCTGAATTTGGACAATCCCACCATGGCCCAAATCAAGAATCATAAGGAGAAAAAAACCCGAAAAGCAAAGGCAAAATCATGCCTTTTTGTTGGTGTCTCTACAACCATCTTTACTAGGATCATGACCCTCAAATCGGCAAAAACAATTTGGGACTATCTAAAGGCGGAATATGCTTGGAGATGAAAGAATTCAAGCATAGTGCTTAACTTAATGAGGGAATTTGAGTTTCAAAGGATGAAAGAGTCCGACACAATCAAGGAATACTAAACAAATTGTTGGGCATTGCCAACAAGATAAAGTTATTGGGCGGTGATTTTGCATTAATTGTTGAGAAAATTCTGGTAACGGTGCAGAGAGGTACGAAGCATCTATTGCTTCGTTGGAGCACACAAAGGATCTGTCTAAAATTACTTTTGCAGAAGTGCTACATGCCTTCCAAGCCCAAGAGCAGCGAAGATTGATGAGGGAAGATCATGCTATTGAAGGTGCTCTTCTAGCCAAGAGCCAACAAGCTAAAAACTACAAGAAGAATCATCCAGTCAGCAGTCAGAGCAGTGCAAATAATTACAACAAAGGAAAGGGTGAAAAGAAAAGTTACCCACCTTGTCAGCATTGTGGCAAAATGGGTCATCCTCCATTCAGATGTTGGCAGAGACCTGATGCTAAATGCATCAAATGCAATCAAACAGGACATGAAGTAGTCATATGCAAGAACAAAAATCAGCAGCAAGAGGAAGAAGCTAAGGTTGCGATCGGGAGAGGAGGAGGAGGATCAACTCTTTGTGGCCACGTGTTTTGCAAGCATGCGAAGAGAGTGAGAAAACGATTAATAGTGGTTGCACAAATCATATGACCAATGACGGGGAGCTTTTCAAAGATTTAAAGCCAACCAACATCACCAAAGTCGAATAGGCAATGTGATTATATTTCGATCAAAGGAAAGGGGATTGCAATCCCAGTAGTACAAAGTTTATTCGATGTCCACCCGAAATTCAACAAAATCTGTTGAGTGTTGGCCAATTGATTGAAAGAGGCTTCAAAGTTGCTTTTGAAGACAATTGTTGTATGATTAGAGATGCCTAGTCAGGATATCTTTAAAGTAAAAATGAAAGGGAAAAGTTTTGCTCTAAATCCGTTGGAGGAAGAGCAAGTTGCTTTTCCAATTAAAGAAAACATCAAAGTTTGGCACAAAAGGCTCGGGCATTATCACCACCAAGGGCTGCTGCAAATGAAGTCCAAGAGAATGGTAGCTGATTTTCCAGAACTTGATGATCACATACCAACATGCAAGGCTTGTCTATTTGGAAAGCAAAAAAGGAATGGAAGTCAAAAAAAGAGCCACTTGTAAGTCAGCAGTTAGTCCACACAGATATATCTAGACCTCAAAAAACTCCTTCATTAGCAGGTAATCGATATTATCTTTGCCTTTGTTGATGATTTCACAAGAATGTGTTGGATTTTTTTCTTAAAATTCAAATCGAAGTGGCTGGAGCATTTTGGAAGTTCAAAAAATTAGTAGAAAATCAAAGTGGCAAGCAAATTGATTCTAAGATCTGATAATGGCAAGGAGTACACCTCGGAAAAATTCAATCGGTTTTGTGAGGAAGCGGCATTGAGCATCGATTAACCACTCCCTATACTCCACAAAGAATGGGGTGAGTGAAAGGAGAAACAAATACATCCTTGAGATGACTAGGTGCATGTTGCATGAAAAAATCTACCCAAGAAGTTTTGGGCGAATGCCATACGGCATAGCTTTTCTTGCAAAATAGACTCCTCTCAAAAGCAATCAAGGATCAGACACCATATGAGGCTTGGTATGGTTATAAACCATCTCTAAATTTTATCAAAATATTTGGATGTTTGTGTTTTACTCATGTTCCACAGAGCAAGCGTGACAAGCTTGATAAAAGAGCATCACCAGGCATTTTTATAGGCTATAGCACTGTCAGCAAAGCCTATAAAATTTTTCACCACAAACCGGAAGCATTGTTGTTAGCAGAGATGTCCACTTCGTAGAAGATGAAAAGTGGAACGGGATGAGGCAAAGAAGAAGGATCAAACGTAACCTCTTAAGTCTCTTGCTTCAAGAACAAGAAGAAGAAGAGGATTGGAAGTGAATTGGTAGATGATGCCCCTGCAAGAGGAACTAGATCACTCTTTGATATTTATGAGAGGTGCAATATTGCTTTGTTTGTCAACTGATTTTGGAGCAAAGCAAAGAAAGATCAAAATTGGATGGCTGCAATGAAGGAGGAATTGTCTATGATTGAGAAAAACAGAACATGGGAATTGGTTGATCGACCCCAAGATAGGAAGGTGATTGGAGTCAAATGGGTGTATAGAACCAAGCTAAATGCGATGGTTCTATCAACAAACACAAGGCAAGACTTGTGAAAGGCTATGCTCAAATCTTCGGCATGGATTACTCGGACACCTTCGAGTTGCTCGTTTGGACACCATAAGGATTTTGCTTGTTATAACTGCTCAAATGAATTGGAAAGTGTATCAACTTGATGTAAAATCAGCATTTTTAAATGGTGTTTTACATGAAGAAATTTACGTTGAACAGCCTGAAGGTTTTGTGAAAAATGAAGAAAAGGACAAAGTGTATCTTCTCAAAAAGGCTCTTTATAGGTTGAAACAAGCTCCACGAGCTTGGTACATCAAGATAGATGACCATTTCTTGAGCATCGATTTTAAAAAAAGCTTGTCTGAAGCCACTCTTTATGTTAAACATCGAGCAATGATGTTCGATGGTTTCACTTTATGTTGATGATCTTTTGGTGACAGGAAATAATGTAGGGATGATTCAGAATTCAAACAAGAAATGATGAAGGTTTTTGAGATGACAGATCTCGGGTTAATGACCTTCTTTCTTGGAATGGAAATTAAGAAATATATATATCGGTGAGTATGAAGTCTTCATCCCGGAAGAAGTATGTCAAGGAGATTTTGAAGAAGTTTAAGTTTCAAGAATGCAAGGAAGCAAGCACTCCTATGAATCAAAAGGAGAAGTCTGTGTAAGGAAGATGGAGCTGATAAAGTTGATGAGGGATACTTTAGAAGTTTGATTGGTTGCTTGATGTATCTTACTACAACACGTCCTGATATTTTAAATGTTGTAAGCATTTTGTCTAGGTTTATGCACTGTGCAAGTAATTACATCTCAGAGCTGCCAAGAGAATAATTCGATATGTCAAAGGCACAAGTGATTTTGGTGTTAAGTTCACATGGAGCAAAGAATTTAAGCTGGTTGGTTTCTCTGACAGTGACTAGGGAGGTTCCATCGATGATATGAGAAGTACATCAAAGCTACTCTTGTTTTACTCTTGGATCTAGTGTTTTCTCATGGAGCTCGAAGAAGCAAGAGATCGTGGCTCAATCCACTTTGCCAAGGAGAATTTATTGCAATACAACAGTGCTTTGTCAATCAAGCTTTGTGGCTGAGGAAGATTTTAATGGATCTGAATCTGGAGCAGAAAGAAAGCACCAAGATTTTTGTTGACAATCAAGCTGCTATTGCTATCTCCCATAATCTTGTGTTTCATGGAAAAACCAAGTATTTCAACATAAAGTTGTTTTTCCTAAGAGAAGTGTAGAAAAAAGGACTTGTGACTTTGGTTTATTGCAAGTCTGAAAATCAGTTGACAGATCTGCTTACAAAGCCACTTTCAGTTAGTAGGTTCGAGTTTCTAAGGGAAAAAATTGGAGTTTGCAGCTCCTAAAGCAAGGAGGAGTGTTAGGAAAATGCTTCAGGACTGAAACATGTCCACGTTCAGATTATGTTATTTTTATTTGTTGTTGCTTTCCTAGTCTTAAGGTGTCAGTTAAGAAGTTTTAGGTGCTTTGTTATCTTTGTTTATGTTCATGGCGTATTCCTAGGAACATGTTGTTAGTGGGTAGTTATTCTTTAAGCTCTATAAATTGTAATGTTTCTGGTTTTAAAATATAAGTTTCCGTCTTCTCCTTTAATATATGTTTTTGTTCTCTGTTAAGCAAATATTGTTTTTATTTTCTCTTGAAAATTTCCAACAGAATCCAAGCTAGCTTCTTAATTACGAATTTGATTTTGATTTATTTCCTTTCTCCTTTTATATATATATATATTCGTGTTTTTTTGGTTAAGAAAAATTTTAAGTTAAGGATGATTGCTCATCTCAGAGTTAAGGTTTAACAAACACATCCGGATAATCCACCAACAACAGATGAATCGAACTCCGACCTATTGTTTTTAATATATATTTGTTATGAAAATTAGAATATAGATAAAAAAAAATTTTAGTTTAAAGATAACCCAGTGTTTACCTCACTCACCGGCTAGCTGCAAAATATGTTGAGTTGGGTTCTCTCAAATGATGTGGTCATAGAAACTCTAGCAAGGTTGCCTGTTAGATCCTTGGGTCGGTTCAAATGAGTGGCTAAATCTTGGTTAACTCTTTGCAGAGACCCCAGTTTCATAAAAAAACAGGTCAGGACCAGCTCTTCCAAAAGTCCACATCATCTTCTTGTTTATTATCCCTGCAAATCACTATTATCAAGGGTCAGTGACTGCGTTGGACCACCAACGGTGGTGGTCAACAAACATTTCAAAAGGCATATTATTGGCAATCCTTATCCAACACAAATCCTGGGTCCATGCAATGGAATATTTTGTGTAATTGGTTCCTTCATGGGGTGTAGCAATTTTACATGTGATTATGAGGTGGTTTTGTGGAACCCTGCAGCCAGAGAAACCAAGCATGTTACTGAAGTAATGCCACGTCAAACCCATTGGATGCAACATCACACCAACTTTGGATTTGGCATTGATACCAACACAAATGATTTCAAGGTAGTTAAACTTTTTGAACTATGTTTACCATCTAGATTTGGTCCTTGTAATCCCCGACGTCGACAAGAAGCCATTGTTGAGGTATACAACTTGAATGAGCACTGATTCTTGGAGACAAATCCCTACGTTGCAGCTTAAATGGAGTTCAGTATTGGCTCACTGAACGTATGGATCACATGGCTTTCCTTTCACTTTGGGGAAGAGACGTTGGGATGGTTATTACTACCTGAATTTGCTAGTAGTAGATCAAGAAATAATATAGCTGTTTACAGTGGCTTTCTTCTTCTCGGCATCACCCAACTCTTTGGGTCTTGTGACGTTTGGGTGATGGATGACAAAGCTGACAATGTGTCTTGGACTAAATTGCTCCATGTGATGAATGGCAACTATACAATCACCAATTTACTAACAGTTCGGGAGGATGATCTCATTTTTTAAGGAGAGAAATTTGTTTATTATAAAAGTGTCTGGTCTTATAATCTGACAAGTAAAGGGCGGAAAACCATTCTTGTCAATAATGAACATGTTGATTGTTCAGAAGCTTTTTCTTACAGAGACTCTGGTTGGAATCAATGGTTAGAGAGAGGGACTTGGAACCAGACTTGTCTAATTAACAATTCATGCAGATTAATTCCAGTGACGATTTCTGAGGATGGCTATCCAGGTTCACCAACACCTTTTTTATTTTATTTTATTTTTATATTTTTTGTGGTTAGATTGATTTTAGTTTCTACTTTGTTTTCAAAAATCGGGATTTTTAAGGTACTTTTCTATCAAAGGAAAACATAAAGTAACGCTTAAAAGATGTGAAATTCTTAGGTAACAATATAGAGACGACGAGGTGAAGTGGGCAGTGCTAGTAGTGGGTTTTATTGTTTTCAACTTACAAATGTTGCTAATGCCATTAAAAAATATAATCACCTTTCGGGTATCTTTTGTTAATGAAATATTAATAAAATGCAAAACAGAATCATAAAAGTTTATCACACTTTAAGAATACAATGACAAATGATTGAAAAAAACAGTTGAGCTGTCTTTGTAACTACTTTACATAACCATCTTCAAGTTATTTGGGCAACTATGCCCACTAACTCGTTCCAAGTTGTCCCCATCTATTCTTTTTTTTTTTTTCCTATGTATGAAAGGAACTTAAAGTGAATGGTATGCCAAATATTCTTAAAATGCACAATATGGATAAAATAGTAAGGAACTGGTACCGTTCATGAATGGGAAAGGGTACTCCTTAGCTTTGGTTATTACTTTTTATTTTTTGCCAGCTTGTGAAATGGAATCTACTGCCATGCCAAGAAGTCCAAGTCCAAGTGAAATAAACAACCCGTGAGTGACACCACAAGAAAGGCCGTGAGCCCGTGACGAGGGTCCACCAGCGGTGGTGGTTTCTGGAGAATAAAGGCACAAGTACCTCAAACTTGCTCGGCCTCTTTTTGGGTAGTAATTACTAATTAGTAAAGTGGGGTGGCATTAAGTTTATGAAAAATGCTAGATACACGTGAGTTTCAAAGACACATCTCTCACGTCATCTCCTGTGACAGAATTAGAGTATAAGTATGTAAAAAAGAAGCGAATCCAATTATAATCACATAACAAAAATTATGTAGATACGAAGTGATATATGTGTAAGTATATATGTTAAATACTTGTAAATTTATATAGACAACAGTAGATTAAAGGGAAGAAATGGGTTCCATAATGCAGAGAGAAATTAAAATATATCAAAGCATGATTAGGGAAGCATAATAATACAGTAGCAAAACAACAAAATTGAGTGTAGGAAAAGATATGAATCCTTCATCTTGGTTTTCCTAACAACAGGGTTTTTGGCTCATTTCAAAATCACAGTTCAACACATTGATAAATACAGTATACAGATTTCGTAAATAATGTTAAATATCTTTCTCACACCCCTGCAGAACCCCATTCAGGACTAAATTACAAAATAGATAGAGCCAAGCAAAACAAAATCATCCACACTTCCCCAAACCTGAAAAACACTCAAATAAATAGTTGCTTTCTTGAGCCAGTTAGCCTACTACTCTTCCGTGTCAATTAAAACACCAAACTACAACACCAACCTACTTAAAAAATCAATGGTCTGATCGTCCAACTTCTACCTTTCACATGAATCCTATTAGATCCACTCCACACTGACAAGAGCCCCAAATAATGATCTAGCATGTACCTAGGAACATGTTGATGAAACTTAAAGTAGTTAAAAGAGTGGTAAAGTAGTTAGGAACTCGAGTGTTTTAACTGCAAGCACATGAATGCAGTGACCATGTCATCAACCAATCTCCCAACTACACAGACTTATGCCATGCACTTCAGATATAGAACATAAGGTGAAGAATTCTTGTGAAACCACATCACTTGAAACCTAAGGAAATGCCCGAGAGTCTCTGCAATTTCCCCACTAGAACAAAACCACAAACAAACCCTACTTAAATCAGAAGATTTTGCTTTCTCTTCAACAACAACCAAACAAAGCATTCATAAATCCACTACCCTTGCCACAAGTGACACAAAAGAGATGGCTGAATTTCCTCCAGTAGAAATAGGCACCCGAGGCACAGTTGCTTCCCTCATAATGCAAGAAATTGAGTACTTTAGTCGGATTGAATTGAATTCCCAAGACAGGTCACAGAGGAACAAGTCTCAAATGACCGACGTGGGTTCCTCCGTTAGCACAAATTCCAGAGCCACAGCTGTATCCACAGTAGAAAGTACAAAGAAAAAAAGAGGAAGTAGCAAGCTCCTACCAAGCATGTGCTCTATGGTGGATGTATCAGACAATGGTAGGCCAAATGGGACTTCTGCTCTCAGTTACAGGAACCTGAAGTCTGACACAAAAAGATTTCAGCTTTAGATAAAGCTCTCAGAGAGCTTTGAGAAACCCAGCTTCTTAAGACGACTTGTTAAAGGGGTAGCCCAAGCCTTATCTGCATTCCCACATTTTATGTCCACAACTTCAACAATGTTAGATATCTTTTTATCATTTTTCTGCCTGGCTGGACTTCTGTCCACAGGAAAGTTATCAGAACCAAGCATGGGTATTCGGTGGGTATTTCTGCCATTAGTTTTTGTTTTCTGGGACATCGTAGGGCTTCTATGGTTTGTATTGCTACTGCTTCCACTGCTACTGGCTTCATCTGATGATTTTCTTGGTTGTAGTCTTTTTGGGGTTGTACTACCACAGGCAACTGAAACAGGAAGTGTTCGAGGTTTACTTCTTGAAGATACCTGCTTGTGTGGTGCAGAAGAGATCTGATCCAATTCCCTTGTCATTAAGGAACTGATTGTTCCAGTGGTCCCTACCTTGATGGATCCTCCTCCACCCTTAATACCCTCCAGAGTCTGAGCCATGCTCCTATTAGCTCCAATTATAGATCCAAATATTCCAGTCTTTGAGATGGACACTCCCAGCAGAGTTATTCAATAATCTGTTGAACGTTAGTGTCACCGAATGATTTGAGATGTAAATGGTATACTCAAGTCATAATGTAATTAAATTTCTTACTAAACTAAGCGGTAGTTTCGTCTTCCATGTACCAAGTATTCAGGATTGAAAATAAAAGCTATATATGGATAAGAGACAGGCGACATATTATGCAATGAGAAGTGAGCACGAGGGTTGGGCAGTCACTAGATTCACTAACAAAAACATAGTTCCAGCATCAAATCACAACAGCAGAACAGCAATTCTGAAATAATTCAAAATAGTGATGCCCACATAGCTTCAATAGAATTTATGCTATAAAACAAGGAAACCCATTTTCCAGAAAAGACCAAAACTGAGTGCAGAAAGCAAAAAAAGAAGGATTCATGTAGGTTAATTAGTGAAAATGCAGGTCACCAACTTGAACCATTATAGACTGAGGATCATGATCTCAACAAAACAGGTACACATAAAATACAAGATTTTCTCTCTCTCTCTCTCTCTATGCCATGAGACAACAACCACACATCATAACCTCAGGATGAGAATGCTAACTCAACTATAATCATCCATTATGACACTGTGTGATCCGTGGATAAATGGAAAAAGAAAACAAAATTAAAAGGAAAAACAAATAACTCACAAAGCAGAAAATCACTACCACATCAAAATAGTTAGGATGAAGCAGAATCAAATCTTAAAAAACTATCCACATTAGCAGCATCCAGAGAAGGGTTAAATGAATCCAGCTTCAAGGAGCTTCACCAAAAAAATCAAAAGCAAGAATAACCAAATCTGACAATTTAAAGGTCCATATACAAACAGAAAAACCAATGATTTAATTTGAACGAAAAAATTAATAAAAGGCAAAAACAAAACTTTCAATTCAATCAAATTGCCTCACATTTCATAGGGTAGTAATTTGTTTCCAAATTTCTAACAACCCATTACTACACTGCAGAAGAAGGAAACACATTTTAGATCCACAAAACAAAGTTGGGCATCGTACCAGCAACAAGCTCACGGCTCCGCGTGTTTGGGTATTGCAGAAATTCACTGAAAATGAAACTTTTGATTTGGATTAGAATTGGAGGCAATGTGTTTGACAAAATGGTCTTCAAGGAAATCATATCTAACCAACTTTTGGACACACTTTCTGGTTGTCTTATTTTGGAGCGTGCGGATCCACTGCTGTTTGATTTGACTCACATCATTGTGGTAGGCGTGGGGAAGTTAATTTTCCCACCAAATATTCACAATTCATTATGACGAAATCAATTTGTAATCAAGAACATAAAATAGTGGAAGGAAATTGGAATGCCTCTAACTGGTGCTAACTTTCATTTTTTGAAATGTTATTAATTATTAATTATTAATTTATTTATTTGAATTCAAGAAAAACTAGCTGAAATAATTTAGTTATAAGTTAATCAAAAATATCATATCAAATAAGATATAAATTTAAAATCGATACAAGATTTCAGATAAAAAGAAATGATACAAGATTTAAATAAAATTAATTATTTCTAGATATTCTATCTCTATTTTCTATAATAAGATTGCCTTGATGCAATTAATGAGATTATTAAATTTCTAATGTAATATTACATTGAGAAGCAATTAATTACACTATTAAGTATTAACTACTCACTTCATCCTATCCCATTATAATTGTCTTTTAAAAAATTTATTTTGTAACAAATTATCTATCATTTTAGAATTTAAAATATCAAGAAATCATTAATTATTTTTTTTCAACCTCACCTTTATCATTTATTATCTTAATTAAACCACATATAATTCATAATCAATAGATTCTTAAATTTTTTTAAGAAAGAGTAATTTAATCGTATTAAATTATATTTTTTATATTTGAGACTATTTAATAATATTCTTATTTTTTGTGTAAAATCCTTTAAAAATAGATAAAATGAGACAGAGAAAGTACTTCTCCTGTTTTAAAATATTTTAAGATTTTTACACAAAAATTAAAAAATTATTAAATTATCTCAATTTTAATAAAATATAATTATATTTAACTAATTGCCCTCTATAATAAAAAAAACTCAAAATTCTCACTAATGACGTCTCTTGCAAGAGATAAGGATAAAGAAAAATAAATAATCAATGTCTTTTTAATTTTCTAAATAGACAAGAATGGCAAGTATTTTGAACCTGAAGTAGTATCAACTTTATACATAAAATGGTAAAATAAAAAAAATAGAGAGTAAAAATTATAAATTTTTCATGTTATAAAAACAAAGTAACTTAAGATGTCAAAATAAATTAAAATGATATTATTTTATTTTATTTACACAACTAAGTATTGCAAAAAAATTCAAAATTAATTTATATAATTATTGAATTTTGAATATGAGTATTTTTATTACAATTTATAAGATTAGAAATATATTTGAATTGATTTTCAATCAAAAGTTCCATTTGAAACATTTAGATTATAAACTTTTCTAAAAATAAAAAAAAGTAAATCAAATGCATACTAAATAATTATATATTAAATTTAAAATTTAAAATTATAAATTTAAAATTTAAAATAATTCATGCAACACGCAATGTAAAATAATTAGTCAATAATGTCATTATGTATTTTTTGCAGTTGTAATAAGTTTCAATGCCCAAAATAAGAGGGCTAAAGTCAGCAAATGAGGCTCGTCACAGTTGGCCAGCCCAACGCCATCACATGGCTACAAACAGGCCAATGGGACAGGATTTTTAAATGTGAGAGACTAATTTTTAAAGAGAAAAGTTAGTACATAATTTTTTTAATATTTTTTAAATATTTATTTATTATTAATTTATTTTATACACTTAAAATATTATTATGTGAGAAGTGTTAATAATATTTATTTTTAAACTAATAATAGAATAAATATTAAAAAAATCTAAAAAAATTATTACTAGTATTCATCTTTCTTAAAATATGGTCAAACAAATAAACTAATAGAAAATTTTAGTTTTTGCACATTTTTAAGGAGCATAAATAGGAACAAAATTTAACGGTATTATTTTTATTAACATAAATTTTTGAATCAAAAATAGAATTATATATCTAAAAAATCTGAATCTTTTTTATTTAAACTAATACGAATCGATGATTACACACAAGTGTAAGCACAATTAATGATAAATTGACAATTCATTAAAAATGACCCACTAAAACAACTCAGCAAAATGATAAAAATCAGAAGCAAGCTTAGCCGGATATTCGGTTTGCTTCGACATGGACTTGCTTCTTCTGCACAAAATCCTCTAATTTTATTTTTATTTTTTCTTCTTGAGTTATGATTTCAATGAAGAATTTCTCTCTTTTAACACCAAACCCATGCCTTCTTATTGCACAAAGTGATGGATTAGACATCCAAATTCTGTATCCTCAATAATAGCTCATCTGAACCCCATCATCAAAACCACATAGTTATAAGCGATTAGAAATTTTAAGCTTTCATTTTGCACCATCTTGTTGCCCAATGATAATTTTCCTGGCAGCTAGAAATATAATATTCATAGTATCTATTACCATGATGTATAGCCATGTTTTTGTCTGCATATTTTTGCACATTCTCTATTATCTTCATAGAGCATAATTTAGGGCCATAGAGCAGAAATAGGCATATAGGCACCTTTCTCAAAATTTAAGATTATACAATGCAAAAGTCCATACAAATTTCATTTCAAAGTTCCTGAAAATGGCAAAAAAGATGGTTCCAAAGTCTCTGTGTTTTTTCTTTGTAGGAAAATAGCATATTTAATGTTGAAGAAAATTTCATTTCATATTTAATATTAAAATGGATTTTTGTAATTGAAAATTGAAGGAAATTAAAGAACTCTAAAAAAGAGAGCCAAGATCCATTGGGTAGTCTCGGTGAACCAATCAAATGGATGCTCAAGTCACAGTCACTCGCAATGACGATGTTGACGGAGGGTTACCCATCAAGGATAGTGAAACAAGAGAAGAGGAAGTGATTTTGATAGTATTGTTGGAACCAAAAGAAAATGTGATTAGAAAAGAGAGAGCACACCATAACTAAACAATAGGCAAGAACAGAGAGAAAAGAAAAGCAATTAAGCCAAATGAAGAGAGTAGGTGTAAGCCAAATATTTTGCGGAGTTGATACAATGGGTCCCATTTTCAATGTGTTGCCAATTTCTTTTTTCATTAGTTGTGTCTAAGTGTGATGTGTTAGATTTATGTGTAACTAAAAATTTCTCAAATTTTTAAATAGGGACGCAACACTTCACTCCGTCGCTGAATAAGATTTGCTTCATATACTTAAAAATACGAAATAAAAGGAAATGATTCCAAGTTGTCACTTTAAAGAGTGTATTCACCTTTCCTCTAATATTAATTTACATTTAAATACATGTTTTTTTAAGAAATAAATTCACTTTTTTTTTCAAAATCAAACTATATTAAATAAAAGACTTTGTTAAGGATCTAAAATATAAAGTTTTTCATTGAAAGAAGAATATTTAATACACTGATAATTAAAAAAAAAATCTATTTTTCATATAAAATTTTATATTTTAAATTCCTTAATAAATACTCTAAAAAACCTTTAAATAAAAAGCTTTTTACATGTTACACTCTGACTCATGAGAATAATATTCACAATACATTACAATGTTCATGTTTTCTAACACACTATATTGGCATTGGAACGGGATCTCATAAAGTTCTAAAAAGAACTGCACCAGCTGTAATTCATCATTTAAGGGTGGAAATTGAAGGTGGGTTTCCTACCTTAGAAGAATGTATCATATGATCAAAGATATTTTACGCTGCTTCCTCCTAAGGAGTCTTCCCATGCGCCCACTGTCCTTTTTTTTGGGGTAAAATTATGTCTTTCTTTTTTTAACATAATTCTTCTATTATTTCCTGCACGATCTGATGTTTCAATTTTGACACATACATAAATTCTAGATTCATATTTAACGCACTCTCGTTATCAACATTATTAATGTTATATGAAAGAAAAGAAAAAGACCACTCAATGAATATGATGGCCTTTATTCACTATTGATCTGTATCGAAGTTAAGAGGTGTTGAAAACCTGCTGGAAGATATCTGAATTACTTTGGTAGCTTCCTAGTAGATTTGAGAATGAAAATTGAGTATTTGTAAGATCTCTATCACTCACGTAAGTAAGTAAGGGTGATAATCTAACTAGAGGTTAATGTAACTATTTATAGAACAATATGTTTTGGAGACTAAGTAGGGCATGAAGATATATTAATCTTTTTAAGTGTTTTATAAATATCTTGGAGAATATTTGCTGATTAGTCATAAGACTTTTTTCATTTGGTGAGCTAACCAATGATTAACACATATGAGAAGAATATCTTTTGAATGAATAAAAATTGTGACATCACTTAGGCTCAAATCTGAAAGAACTATTAGGCATATCATTATTAGGCTCAAATCCTAGTTCAAATCAACTATCAAACATTTAGGCCTAGCTAATAATCTCTCGCTTAAAATAAACCTAAAAATGAATGCATGTTCTTTCCTACTCACATGGCTTTTTCTTTGTTTATTGATTATACTTGATTATCCTAGGTGACTTGTTGCCTTCCACTTTCACATATATTACAATACTTATTACACACGTATTCTTAGGCTTTTTTTTTTTATTTAAATAATACAGAAAGCGTCATGCTCGATCCACCCACTGCCCTATGACTATGAGCTCTCAAACTTCCATGTCTTGCGTCCCAGCACATGCCAGTGAACCGCAAGTCCTCACAGAAAACACAGAACCCATGAACTAGCTCTGCCTCCCTCACGTTCCCTGCGCATCACTTCCCAAATGAAATTCAAGATACCATCAACACAGTAGTGGCACAATCATGTCTCCATTCATAGCCACCGTGAGTTTCCTTACTGCCTCGTGTCTCTAGCTCGCCCAGCTTCTCCATCCATTTAAGTCTCGAGTTCAACCACCAACTTCTCCATGTGATGTGAAACCAGTGCTTTAAGCTTTGCAACCTTACCTTCGGCATATCAAGCTTGTGACTGGAAGACCCATATACCAGTGCGTCAGCTATGTGCTCATGATCACGGGCAGATCTTGCTTACATGCACTTCTTGGTGTAACCCCAGGGCGAAGCGTTGAAGTTGTTTGAGAGTCTTGAAGTGTAGAGAGCATGGCAGAAGCGACTTGTTCCTCCTCTTACACCGCAGCTATACACGTAGAGAAGTTTTTGTCTAAATTTCAAACATTTAAAATTGAATGTATCATATTAATTAATTTTTAATATTTTTATAAATTTTTATATTTTTAATTATATAACATAAAAATTTATAAAAATATTAAATATTTAATAACTTAATGCATTCAACTTAAATACTTTAAATTTAAATAAAAATTTCTCCACGTTAAATGTGAACGTCATATTCCGAGTGTTTGACACTTTAAATTATTTCTTCCTTTCTTTCTTCTTTGTATTTGTTTTTCTCTTGGGCTGATGCTTTTCTTTGGGCCAATCTGTTACCCTTATGTGAAGGGCTGACTCCTAACTTTTGTTTGGTATTTCTTATATGCTTTAGTTGACTTGAGTATGAGATGATCCTGCTGTAGCAAACTCTTTACGTTAGTGGGTTAGTTTCCACTTTACTTGGATTGCCTCTTTCTTGCAGGTTTGGGCTTTTACTTTTCTGTAAATGCTTGGAATAATGAGTCTTTGGGGTCAGGTCAGTGTAGTTTGTTTATGAGCCAAATTTGTCTTGGGCTACATTATTTTCACTCTTTTTCATATTGGCCGATTTTTTTCATTTTTTCATATGTATTTTGTTTGGGCTGGCCTCTTATTTGTTAATTTGGGCTCATTCTTCACATATTTTCTGTTCATATTTAATGGCTAATTTTTTTTGTACATGGCATGTTTGATTTTAACGGTGTTGTTATTAACATATATTTTAATGGGACAAACTTTTAACTTGTTTCAGGATGGATTGGATACCCACGAGTCAGAGTGGGATTGTTGAGCTTAACAAGACGAAGACCAAAGGAATAAAGAAGTATTCTTTACTTCAATAGTCGAGTAAGGTACCAATTTTTAATGTAATTTATTCATTTATTCTATTTTGTAATTTTCTTTTGACTGACCTAAGAATAAAATCATGTTTAATAATTAATAAGTCTCATTTTTACATATATTATTCAAATACTAAAATCGGTTCATTATCATACTGTAAATAAAATGTTAGGATAATCATCCAATTTGTTCCGTACCAATGAAGGCTTGTCAAATATTAAGGATTAGTAAATTATGGTCATATTATTAAATAAATTTACTCTTTATCTGTTACATCCTCTAAATATCAAGTTATCCACTTTTTGCAAACAATGCTTTGCTTGTAATGTGAGGAATCAAACGAAATTAGTATCTTACCTTTTAACAAAAAAATACAATAAAAATATTAGCTCATTCCAAATTTAATAAAGTAAAAGGGATGAACAGACTAAGTAAGGAATTAAGGAACAAAAGAAAGCACAACTCTAAAAAGCTTATGCAAATTGGAGATAATGCAATTCATATAAGCTGAATTTTTTTCGTTTTTTCATATGTACTTTATTTGGGATGACCTCTTGTTTGTTAATTTGGGCTCATTCTTCACATTTTTTTATTATTGACATATATTTTAATGGGACAAATTTTTAACTCGCTCTAGGATGGATTGGGTACCCATGAATTAGAGTGTGATGGCTAAGCCTAACAAGGCGAGGACCAAAAGAATAAAAAAGTGTTCTCTACTTCAGTAGTCGAGTAAGGTATCAAATTTTAAAATAATTTATTCCTTTATTCTGTTTTGTGATTTTCTTTTCGCTGGCCCAATAATAAATTCATGTTTAGTAATTAATAAGTCTCATTTTTGCATATATTATTCAAATACCAAAATTGATTCATTGTCATATTGTAAATAAAATTTTAGGATAACCATCCAATTTAGTTCGTATCAATGAAGGCTTGTCAAATATTTAAGATTAGTAAATGACGGTCATATTATTAACTAAATTTATTATTTATCTGTTACATCCTCTAAATATCTTGTTATCCACTTGCTGCAAACAATGTTTTACTTGTAATTAGAGGAATCAAACGAAATGAGTATCTTATCTTTTAACGAAAAAATACAATAAAAACATAAGTTCGTTCCAAATTTAATAAAGTAAAAGGGTTGAACATACTAAGTAAGGAATTAAGGAACAAAACAAAGCAAAACTCTAAAAAGTTTATGCAAATTGGGGAGAATGCAATTCATATAGGCTGAATTTTTTCTCTTCTTCATATGTACTTTGTTTGGGCTGACCTCTTATTTGTTAATTTAGGCTCATTCTTCAAATATTTTCTTTTCATATTTTGTGGCATGTACTATTTTTTTTATGGGTACATGGTTTGCTCTATTTTATTGATGTTATTATTGACATATATTTTAATGGGGGCAAACTTTTAACTCGCCCCGGAATGGATTGGGTACCCATGAATTCGAGTGGAATTGCTGAGCTTAACAAAATGAGGACCAAATGAATAAAGAAGTGTTCCTTGCTTCATTGGTCAAGTAAGGTACCAATTCTTAATGTAATTTATTCTTTTACCTTGATTTGTGAATTTCTTTTGACTGGGCCAAGAATAAAATCATGTTTGGTAATTAATAAGTCTCATTTTTGCATATATTATTCAAACAAATACCAAAATCGGTTCTTTGTCATACTGTAAATAAAATTTAAGGATAACCTTTCAATTTGGTCCATATTAATGAAGGCTTGTCAAATATTTAGGATTAGTAAATTATGGTCATATTATTAACTAAATTCACTCTTTATTTGTTACATCCTTTAAATATCCTGCTATCCACTTTCTACAAGCAATGCTTTGCTTTTAATTGGAGGAATCAAACGAAATGAGTATCTTACCTTTTAACGAAAAAATATAATAAAGACATAAGTTCGTTCCAAATTTAATAAAAGAAAAGGGATGAATAGACTACGTGTGTGTTTGGTTCAGCTGTAAAAATTTGATTATTTCAATAATCGATTATTGTATAAATTTTTTTTTGTTATAATTGATTATAATTGATTATAATCGAATTAGTTTTTATGTTTAGATATATTAGTTGAAAAGTGATTTTAATCTAATCTGTTTCGTTTGGATGATATAAAAAAGAATTACTTTTATGTATTAAATTATCAAAATAGGTATAGAATGATTAAAAATGTTATTTAATTGAGGACAAAATAGTATTTACATATCAAAATGTAAAGAATAATCTATAAGTTAGAATCATGTTCTTCAATCTCAAAGATTATAAAAATTAGCTTTTAAAAACTTTTATTTTACATTGAATTTTGTGCAAAAGCTGAAGCTGATTTTACAAAATATGATTAAACACTGTTGAAACAGCTTTTTCCTCAAAAAAAAAGCTAATCTAAGCTAAATTTTTTTTTACCAAACATGCACTAAGTGAGAAATTAAAGAACAAAAAAAAAGCACAACTCTAAAAAGTTTATGCAAATTGGGGAAAATGCAATTCATATAGGCTAATTTTTCTCATTTTTTCATATGTACTTTGTTTGGACTAATCTCTTGTTTGTTAATTTGGACTCATTCTTCACATATTTTATGTTCATATTTTATGGCATGTTCTTTTTTTTTTTTTGTTGGTACATGACATGTTCTATTTTAACGGTGTTATTATTGTCATATATTTTAATAGGACAAACTTTTAACTCACTCTGAAATGGATTGGGTATCATGAATTAGAGTGAGATTGCTAAGCCTAACAAGGTAAAGACCAAAAGAATAAAGAATTGTTCCTTACTTCAATGGTTTAGTAAGGTACTAATTCTTAATGTAATTTATTCTTTTACTTGTTTTATGATATCTTTTTGAGTGACTCAAGAATAAAATTATGTTTGGTAATTAATAAGTCTTATTTTTGTATATATTATTCAAATACCAAAATCGGTTCATTATCATTCTGTAAATAAAATTTTAGGATAATCTTACAATTTAGTCCATATCAATGAAGGTTTGTCAAATATTTAGAATTAGTAAATTATGGTCATATTATTAACTAAATTTACTCTTCATTGTTATTTACTCTAAATACTTTATGCAAACAATGTTTTGCTTGTAATTAGATGAATCAAACGAAATAAATATCTTACCTTTTAACAAAAAAAATACAATAAAAAGATAAATTCGTTCCAAATTTAATAAAATAAAAGGGATGAACATACAAAGTAAGAAATTAAAGAACAAAAGAAAGCAAAACTCTAAAAAGTTTTTGCAAATTGGGGAGAATGCAATTCCACTACGAAAGCAGGAAAAGAATCAACGTTCAGCTCTGCTCTCAATTAAAGTATCGATAATAGGTCTCTCTTATATAATTATAATAGCAACTAACATGTGCATTACATGGATTTTTTTAAAATTATGATATAATTTAGATAAATATAGATCAACAAAAAAATAGTTAAAATTATAATGAAAATATGTATAATTAATTAATTTGAATAAAATATTAAAATAAAAATTAAAATAAAAAATATTTAAAATTATAAAAGAAATATACATAATTGATTAAAAAATAATTTAAATTTAAAATTTAAAAATAATAATAATAATATGTACCATTCTTAAATAGATAATAATTTAAAAAATTAATTTATTTTTAAAAAATTGTGTTCTAATTTATTATATAAAGATGGAATGCTAAACATATTATAAATGTGAAGGAAAAGAAAATCGAAGTATATTTGCCTTTTATGTTTTGTCGTATCATATTTGGTCAAAAGATAAATAACTCTGATAAGTTCTCGAGACTTTCAAATTTAGATACCAAGTAATCAAACATTAATTGGGGTATCCTAAAAAATAATACATAGAGGTCAAGATTGGATTAAAGATATCAAAAGCTAAGAAATGAAGTTCTACCTCACTTCCGTGATGATTTTTCGTCAGGCTCCGCTTCTTTGTCTCTAGTTGTCCTTCTGACACAGATTATTGAGTTTTATTTGTTTTTAACAATTAACCAGCAAAATTGTGGTTTTTCATTTTTGGAGCCAGAGTTTGGGTTTGGGTTTGGGTTAACTTCTCAATTCTATCAATGAGTCAATGACAATCGGAAACGGATACGGATAGTGGCGGAGCGAGTTCCGGAAGTTAATGTGCGCATTAATATTTTGATGTTATTTTAATTATTTGGATGATAATATAAAATTTTTTAATACATAAATAAAAAATTTGTCAATTCTAAATATTAATTTTTTAATTATTTTAATTATATGACTTCTTTTTATTTTAATAATTCATACAATGGTTGTGAAAGTCTTTTTTCGTTTTATATATCACTGCTAGTTTTTTTAATCATTAGTAAAATAACACAATGTCACAGTTTCAGTTGAATAGATAAAAAAATATTTTAAAAATCAAATTATACATTAAACCGATAAAAGAATCGGTTTTTTTTTTTTATAATTGGCACAATATCCTAATTCATTCCCGTTATCTCTCATTTAAGCAAGCATTCAAAGACGTATTGTATACGAGTTTACAATTTTAATTCCTTATTCATATATGTAATATTTTGAATGACAAACTCAAACTAATAATATTAAAAATATAAACGTTTGAAAAATGTAAATACTCTTGATAGATGAAACCTAAAATTGGAATTTGAAAAATAATTTTTTTCTAAATTAATTATCCATAGAAATTAAGTATGAATTATGTATTTTAGACATATTTCTATTATTTAAGTCTTAATTCCAAATTATGTGTATAAATGAAACAAAAAAATAAATATGATTAAATAAATAAAAAATATATTTGTTGTTTTTTGAGAAGAAATTCTAAATTTTACGAAAAAAAATTGTAGACCGGCACACGAAAATTCATTTTAGGTAGTAAATATTTTTTTATTATAAAATTTGGTTACATTTTAATTATAAAACAAAAGAAAAAACTAATAAAAATCATTCATGAATGGTTGTGAAAGTCTTTTTCGTTTTATTTTCTATTTTTTAATCATTAGTAAAATAACACAATTTTTTCCTAATTCATTCCCGTTATCTCTCATTTAAGCTAGCATTCAAAGACGTATTGTATACGAGTTTACAAAAAAAATTAATTATCCATAGAAATTAAGTATGAATTATGTATTTTAGACATATTTCTATTATTTAAGTCTTAATTCCAAATTATGTGTATAAATAAAATAAATAAATATGATTAAATAAATAAAAAATATATTTGTTGTTTTTTAAAAGATAAATTCAAATTTTTTTCTTTTTTTGAGTTTGTTACTTAAATTAATCTTAATAAATAGGGAAAAAATAAAAGAATGAAATAAAATTAAATTTGAGGCCTTTTATTGGTTTTATTATAAATAAAAAAAAATGAAGGGTAATAATTAATAATAAAGGAAAACATGAAAGATTATAATAGTCTTAATTAAGACAAAATATAGTGCTAGAAAATGAAAAGTTGAAAAAAAAAAAGCGGATGAATTAAGGAAGAATATAAGAATTTGTAATGTAGTTAATTAATAATAGCATGATTGAAAAATTAAAATTCCAAAAACTGGTGTTTACTTTAGGTATTATACGTGACAATTATAATGGAATAATTTTTATATTATATATTATAAAAGAGTATAGATAGACATTTTTTCCCTCATGATTATAGATAAATGGATAGATTAAAAAATAAAACAATAAACAAGTCGAATATTTAGGTACTTAATAATTACTTATAAAAAAGTTTCTCTAAAATTAGTTTGTCTCTAAATTTAGTAAATAAATGTGTATTTACCTTTAGATTATTTAATGGGTTCAAATTTTAATATATTTTATTAAATCAAAAATAAATACACTCTTACTTATTTACTTTAGAGATAAATTTATTTTAAAGGTTCTTATCCTTTACTTTAAGTGTTATTGCCTAGCTTCAACACGATTATTATATAAGAGTTATGATATTTGCATACTAAAAAAGTTTACAATTTTTTTTTTTGTTTTTCTTGTTTGAATAAAAAAGGTGTAAAAGAGTGTGTTAAAATATGCATATATTTTTATTTTATTATCTAAAAAAGATATAGGATAAGAATAATAATGTAAATACATTAATGTGTAAACATCATTTTTAATTATATTAAGATAAGAAATTCAGGGATTGATATAAAAAATATATTTGCACATAATTTTTATTATATCATTCTTAAACTACTTTTTTTAGATAATAAAATAATAAAGCACATATTCTAATAGAGACTCTCTCCACCTTTATTTTTTCAAAAAAAGAAAATTAGCATAACCATTTTAATGTGCAAACAACAAACTCATATATAAGAGAAGCAAAGACGAAGACTCCAACATAAAAGGAGACATGTGGGACTGCTTAAGGTGCCATTGCCTTCCACAAACAGCTTGAACACAGTTGCACTGTTGCAAAGAGAAGAAAAATCTGTGATTCATCTGAGGAGAGTCTATCTCGCATTAGGTGTTGCTATGCTACTCCTTTCTTTCAGTCCGTTTCTATGCGAATGGTTTCATGGCTTTTAATAACTGTCTTCCTTGCATTTACTTATATTGATAACATTTTCTTTCTACTCTTAAGTTAATTGCATTAGATGGCAGATCAGAACCATAATCATGTTGCAGTTCAGATTGAAGAAATGCTGGCCAAGGCAGAACGTCCCTTTACAACTGAATGTTGCATTTACAAGGTGCCCCATCTAATCCGCCAATTAAATGAAGATGCATACACCCCAAAGATTGTTTCAATCGGCCCTTTTCACTATGCCAATCCAAGATTGCGAATCATGGAAAGCTACAAAAAAATATATTGCAAAAAATTCATTGAACGAGCTCAGACAAGCTTAGACAATTTGGTCAGCTGCGTGCAAGAGTTAGAACCAATGGTTCGTCGATGTTACTCAGAGAACATTGAGCTTAGCATGGATGAATTTGTCGAGTTGATATTGGTGGATTGCGGTTTCATATTTGGGCTTTTCTTGAGGTTTCATGATCCTATATCATTCGAAATTTGGTCGGAGTGTCATATACTGGGGGATTTGATTTTACTCGAAAATCAACTTCCTTTTTTTATTCTTGAAAAGCTATACAATCTAGCTTTTCCCTCTGGCTTAAATGTTGGGTCATTTATAGATCTCACTCGCCGCTATTTTGAAGGTATTACTAAACGACATTTGGACTTTATTGTTAACGTCAAACACTTCACAGATATGCTTAGAACCTCTTACTTACATCCACCTGATGAACGACCTGCAAGGAAAGATATTAATACCCAATCGCAGCTATTTTACAGTGCAAGCGAGTTAAATGAAGCAGGAGTGATGTTCAAGGTAAATACAGAAAGCCAGTGCTTATTAGACTTAAAATTTTCAGGACGTTATCTTGAAATCCCACATTTAGTTCTGACGGACAGCACTGAAATTTATTTTAGGAATATGCTTGCTTTGGAACAATGTCACTACATTGAAGAACCCTATTTTGCCAACTATATTGGTACCCTTGATTTCCTTATCAACACAGAAAAAGATGTGGATGTCCTGGTTAAAAATGGAATAATCAGGAATTGGTTAGGCAATAACAGTGACGTGGTTAAACTTTTCAATGGTATTTCCGAACATATTATGCTGGTAAATGTCAATTCTAATTATGATAATATTTACAAGAACTTGAATACATACTATGAGCATCCTTGGAACAGCATAAAGGCAACTTTAAGACGTGATTATTGCAGTACTCCATGGCAAGCGGTTGCTTCCTTTGCTGCAATTGTATTACTTATTCTTACTGTTGTTCAAACAATATGTTCTATCCTACAAATAATGTAGTAAGTTTAATACTGCATAGTTTTAGACGTCATTATTATGAGTTTCTTTTGCAAATGTTGTTGCTTCCAAATTGCTGAAATTGTAATCTTCTAATTATATACTATTATCCATATATTATGTTACATATGAAAAGTAGGCAGTTATTAGTTCGAAAAAGGATTTTTTACTCCAAATGTTGACACCGTATTCTTACCCTCCCCTTTATACGGTTTGCCAAGCTGGATGTTAAAGAAAAAAAAAAGTGACAAAAAGGATATTGCTTAACTAGGCAAGTATACCAAATTGCACTTAGAGATTATAAGTGTCAAGCACTAAATTCGTTAAATTAATGCTATTTAGACAATGATAAATTAGGATAAAAAAAAGTTCTAAAGGCATTAAACATAAACAACTTCATGCAAAGTTAAAAGTAACGAAACTAACAAAAAAATTACTACAAAAAAAACTAGAATACACTTGACTTATAAAAGAAAATGGGTGAAAACTAATGAAATGAAAATATTATGGTTTCGATTTCACTTGAACTTCTTTTGATGCAAACTCAGATCTTGGCTTAATTAAGTCATACTTCAAGATTCATGACCAAGTTTCCAAAATTAACTAATATCCAATTCTTTAGTATATTAGCCCTCTTCAAATTAGTTAAAGTTAATCAATCCTTTAGTCTAATCCAAATTAGAGAATGCTTTAACACAAACAAGGGAATCACAAAGTCACACAATCTACAATATCTATTCTTAGATATTAAAGAGATTGTGGTATTTATCACAAGTTCCAAGCTCATACATAATTTAAACAAATCATACATAAACTTTAAGATCAATTAAAGAGTAACCAAGTCAAGAAAAGTATTAAGATAAAAAATAAACACTTGAATCATCAAATATAAATTTGGATTAAGCATAAAAATGAGTTTATATCATCCAAAGACAAGCCTCATCATCACCCTAACAAAGAGGTTTAGCTACATATAGTTAAATATGAAACAAAAGTAGAAAAATGGATAAATTCCATGGAACAAAGGTGAAAGATGAAGAAAATCCCCAAATCTTCAAGGTCGAATGACTCCTTCTTCCATTAGGGTGAAAGTCGCCTCTTCCATTCAAGCGGATCTAGTCGGTTCGGCGGTTGGTGGTTTCCGATCTTTGGTGTTTCCTGATTTGGTCGGTTCGACGGCTGACGGTTTTCGACCTCTGGTGTTTTTAGATCTGGGCGGTTCGACGACAGGATGCTGTTGGTGCTGACTCATGAGTTGCGGGTTCTGGTGATGGTTGGTGGTGGTAGAATTTTGACACTTTAACCTGTTGAACAGGTTACAAGTAGTGAATATCAGTCATTGATCATTTTTCAATCATTTTTTAAACAAAATCAACGGCTATTAAGCATGGAACATTGATGGTCTAAAATCATATAGTAGCATTAAAAACGTTTTCGACTTCTTATAGCAGGTAAAATACACGGTGCATCAATGTTCCATAACCTGGAAGAATGTACCGTAGAATCAGTTGTCATTCAACATTTCTCATCCAAAAATTAGTAATAAAAGAGCAAAACTCGATCCTAATTCTACTAGAAACTATAAATTCAAAATATCGTCCCCATAGCTTAAGTGAAAAATTTTTAGTTATGTATCATCTACTATCTATTTCTTAAACTCTTAAATTATTATTAGAAATATATAAAAGTATTTTTTAAAATTAATGTAATTATATTATAATCTATATAATCTTACATATGTTAAATAATGACTTAAATGTCTAACTTTACATATGTTAAATAATTTTTTGAGTGTCTAAGATAATTTGTACTTAACCAATACTTACTCTAACAAAGCTCACTTAATTGAGATATTTGCTTACAAATTTTCAACGAGAAATAGATACTTTCAGATAAAACATCTACTTTCCTTTATTTTTTCCATTCCTTGAGTCCTTTAGCCGGATCCCCTAGCCCAACTTTAATTACGAGGCCTCTCTTGAAAGATCTGTTAAATGCATGTTTGGTAACGTTTATTTTTAGGAAATAATTATTTTTTAAAAAAAAAGTTCTTTAAAAAAACTTTTGATTATATAAGCTATTTTAGATATAAAATAAGGTAATCTAAACATAAACTAAAAAAAAAAAGAAATTCAAAATATCAACAATTCTTATCAATATCTTAGGCAGATAAAAGAGTAAATTACTATATTATTAGTGTATTTTGCGTTTATTATAAAATGTTATAAGTAAATCTTAAATAGTGAATTGCTTAACATATTAATTAAACTATAAGCTCATGAATATTGTGTCATTAAATATCACTCTTGCTCTTACTCAATCTTAAATATTGATTAAAATATGTCAAACATATTTAATTACTTATTTTGTATATTTGAATCTTGAACTCAAATGGCTAACACAAAAGGAATTCAAATGGTAACGTACCGAAATAAATTTTGATACATAATTATATCAAACGAATATATTCTTTTATTATTTTTTAACATATAAGAGTAAACATTGTAGAAATAATATTTTTTCACAAAAATTAATGAGGTAACGACTCTGTTAAATCTAACAATATTTTAAAATTACTTATCAGAGAGTTTTGTACAAGTTTTATAATAGATTAGGAAACATTTATATAGTACCCATTTTTTTTTCTGGGCTTGATTTCTAGGATCAGTAGGATGAATTGTCAAGCATGGGCTAGATAAGTTTATATGCCTGCTATATGGGACCGGCTCAACTATTATTAATAGAATGTAAGCTTCTATCTTCAAGTAGGAAGTATTAGATTAAGTCCGAAAAAAAGAAAAAAAGAAAAAAAGTAGGAAGTATTAGACCAATGTGGTTCCGAAAATTATTGGTTATATTCTATACTTATATTCAATAAATACATTCATTCAAGATAAATTTTGAAGATCATAATTCTGCTTGAGATTCCTACCGGAAACTTGTAACCAAAATAGCCACTGGTTACTGGATAATTTTTGTAAATGCGAAGTGCTATTCAAGCGTCCAGTTATCACTGCATGATGTTGTACAGGCTCATGTCGGTAAATAAGATCAACAGAAATGCGGAAACTTTCATTTTATACTAATTTATATACAATACAACAGATACATTTTGCATCAAGCAAAAAGGCTATACTGGTACATGATGCAAGGCTTGATAAATAGGTATATATTCAAAATAAGGGTAAAAAAAAGGAGGAAAAACCTGCCAACTAAAGCAGTCAAATGCCGAGACCAGTGGTTTTGGCCTTTTGCTCCCTTCAAAGTTAAACGTGCTATGCTTTGGCATTACCAAAACATCACACTGGAACTACTCCAAGGACGTCAGACCTCTATAGAAATCAAAGAGATAATAATATTTAAGGCATAAATTTTTCCTTGAAAATAGAAGCACCAGAATAGCAGCCTCTTTTGATTGCAATCACCAACGGAACCATGCAGCCAATGCTATCTGAATGAGAGAACATCTCTCCCAAATACAGTCATGGCCTTTCATGTGGAGAACCTATTTCGCAGAGTACCAGTTTTGAGCACACTTGGCATCAACAGAGAGGTCAACTTTAAGAATATTCTTGCCATGAAAGGGTTTGGACATGCACTCAACAACTATGGCCTTTGCAACCTCAGCCGACTTGGTTGGTCCTTCCAATATCACTTCATCATGAACCTGCTTTGTCATATCCAAAAATCTTAGCTAAAAAGTAGCAAGGAAGTTTGTAAATAGGTATTCGAAAGCATTCAGATTTGAAATGACCTCAATAACAGAATATAGCGATAGAAATTAACAGTTAGTAGAAAATTGCAACAATTTTGTTACTAATATCTTATAATTGCTTAAGATTTATGAAAACAATTATACCAAGAGTGAGGATAAAAAGAAAAAGGAAAAAAATCTCAGGCCATAAAATTTACCTGCAGAAGTAACTTCCATCCAAGCTCCTTCAGCTGTTTATTATTGGAAATTTGTACCATGGCACACATGGCAACATCAGCTGCACTACCCTGTTGCATTCTACAAATCAGAAACCCATAAAAGAAAGGTCTGCATGTGGGAATGGGTCACAAACTAATGGCTTTTCACGTGAAAGCAATAGGTTATTATGAAAGTAAGTGGATGAATCTTGACTATTGGATCTTGCAAGAATTATCGGGGTTTAAATGACAAAGTCATGTATCTTTTTTAAGTGATCATGTGACCTCAAGTGATCTTTTAATCCTCCAATGGTCAACATCTGTTTCTCTCAATACACATTGGCCTAGTTGCAACTGCCCCATTTGTAGGGTGGCTTGATGCACTTACACCATTGAATAGCTTCTACTATAATGTAATTTTCATCAATCTAACCGTTGAAGCATAATTAGTTATTAATTATGTTAATGTTAAAAGCCAATTTTGGATAAATTAGACATCTATAAGTACTTAATTAAATAGTAAGTGCATATTATTTTTACGTTTACAAAAGATATACTAATGGAATAAAAATCAATTGCTAAATGCTATGAAATTCTATGAGCACAATATATGTAATGAAAAATAAATAAATAGTCCAACAATGGATTTTGTGAAAGGAGATTACCTATGCGACAACTGACAAGACTAATACAAGAGTACACTACTGTAAGCTTAATACAATTAAAATCTATATTCTTGTTCACAGTTCTACTTGAACTATCATTTTAATATAAACTTTGGATTATGATCTTTTACAAGTGGGTTCTGAAAACATGATCTCATTATTCATTGTTGTTCTTGGGAGGGAAAAAAGTTCCAATTCAAAAAAACTTGAATGTAACTGATAATATTGTAGACCCACTTTAGTAAGAATCAATCAGATTTTCTTTTCTTCTTTATTTTTTGATAGAAAAAGAAAAATTAATAGATGAGAAGATAAGAATATTAAGAAAGAGGATAAGACATCCCTACAACCAAGCAAAAAAGAAACAAGAAAAACCTATGAGATTGAGTCGTGGAACAAAGCATGTCAATATCTCTGCAAGTCGAACAAAGAAACACCCCTAAAGAGACCATGAGTAGAACACCAAAGGGAGGTCAAAAGAATAACACAATCCTAAATGAAGTCGAGGGTCGAAAAAGAGTCTTTGAAAATTCTAGCATTCCTTACCTCAGTCAGCTTTTCTTATGGTAGGATAAACAATTCAGTACATTTTAGATTTACTATAAATACCATCAAAGTTGAGAGGATATAGTGATAGACAAAAGAGGGAGGGGGACACATTATTGCATTAGTCTACTCGAAAGAATTAAGGACCTGTACTGGAGTATTAATAGCAGCTCGCTCAATGTGACCTTTCTGATAGGTGTTAGCTTGGTCCATCAAAGGGAACCGTCGGGGCTCGCCCTAGTAATGTGTAAACACAATGAAACTCACGAGCTTCTTCTTTACGCTCCTCTTGCCATTGCAAAACTTCATTTCTATCATTGTACCAAAGGTCAACTGTTTTCTTAGCTTCTTTCACAGAAACCTGAGAGAAAAATACATGTGACCTTGTCTGGACAATCAAATAATAAATCATGGGCACTTGTTCACCAATGTAAGTCAATCATAATAAGTAATAGAATTCAGGGTACCTTCCAGTCCTTGGAAAGCCCCACTGGAGTCTTTCCATATGCAATTGAGAAGTTAAGCATTTTCGCTTTTCTTCTTTCAGAACCAAAGGCATCCTGAAATGGGGAAAAAAAAAAAGAAACATGTTCAACTGATCGAATTATGGAACAGATGATTATAATGCTAAACTACTAAAGCAGGCTTTCCATATCTCGTGGGAAGGGCATCATATAATGCCAAACTGCTTAAAAAACTTACTTATGCCTAGTGTAATCTGATTTACTTTTATTAATGTACATAAACATTATTAAATGCATCATATATCCACAAACTCAATGAATTTTCATACATATTTGGAAGCCCATCATATATAAACTGCAATCCCTCTACCAGCGCAATGTGCTATGCTTTCCCTCTTAACAGAGTATTCTAGTGTCCAGTAGCTGTCCTTTATTTCTATTTGGAAGTTCATAAGTTCTGGGTCTTTGTTCTAATGTTTTATAAAGTATCTGTCTTCTTGGTTTGCCATTAACCAAACCACAAAAATGAATAATAATAAATAAAAAACTAGGCCTCTTAATTTAATATCTTTATTGTATTTGCAATTGAAGGAACTATGCTCAACAAAGAGTAGTCCTCCCTCAAGCACTGACAACACTGCAGTGCTCATTATATCTGACACGCGATCAGTTACAAGACATACCAAACTAAAGAGAAAGCCATTACTTGTGCATCTCAATGCAAAGGTTACTACCATAAGTAGATCAGCAGACAGTTTACCTTCAGTAGAGGAACTGGGGGTTTATCTTCACCAGGCTGAGGATGCCACTCAAGAAGCACTTGCTTATTCTCAACTGCTTCACGAATATATGGGTACATATTCATTGCAGTCCTTGAATGGAAGTCTCCACCAGCTTTAAAAGCTTCCAACATGCTCTTACAGTTGGCAAGATGTGCCAGAATCCTAAGTTCCAGCTGTAACAATACATATCTCAATTAACAGAATGAAATTTCTTGCAACTAGTTCAATTAGATAGCCAATATAAACTGCTAACCTGTCCATAATCAGCAACTATAAGAGAATTCCCAGGTGCAGCTATAAATCCTTGACGGATTTTGTACCGGTCTTTTTCCAAAGCAGGTTGATTCTAATTCATGAATTATATATGTATTTGATTAAGTCTCTAACTTTTTGAAAGCCAATGATTAATCTAGTACATGTAATATCCATATGTGAATGTCAGAATACAAACTGAAAATAACTAAGATTCATAATGCAGTCCAACTATAAGATTCAAAAAATTGTAATAAATTAACAGAAAAGGTATCAAGATCAAGTAGACATCAAACGAGACAGTGACTTCTTCTAATTGTAACTTCAAACAGTTAACCAATAAGGTAATTGTAAAGATTTCTGCCCTCCCCCTCCCAACCAAAATTAAAAGTGCATGTAATTGTGCATAGCGAGGCTGTGAATAGTACAAAATAATCAAGCAAGTTTGATTAGAAATTGAGAATTTTTTTATAAAAAAAAATACATTAATAGAAAGGGGATAGTGTAAATTTGAGGGGACGTGTTAAGGACTAACTCTTTAAAAGCTTGAGCTGTTAGATGGAGGCCTAAAAATGGTTTTATATCTTTGATATGCCCCCTCACGCAAGAACCCTTTGGGTTTGAAGCATGGACAATCATAGACCTACTGCACCTTCTGCCGATTTATTATTATTATTATTATTATTTTTTTTTTTGGGTACAACCTTATGACTTCTGCCAAAATTTAATTATGAAGAACAGGGGCAGAAAGGATGGAGTGGAGACCCAAGAATGGTTTATATCTCTAATAGGAAGAAATCCTACTAAAAAGAGAAACTACATTTTAGGTCAAAAGACAAAATGATGAAACAGAAAATGAGTTGTTCTTTAACTAGTAACTACTATTATAAAATATTGTTTTCACCTGTACCCAAAAATAATATTATTTTCACTTTTAAGTAAAGCCCACCTACTATGAATTTAGCATCAAGAAAATTGTATGACACTACAATTAGTAAACATACATGCACACAGATGAAGGTCAATGGTCAATGGTCAAATGTATAGAACTTAAAAAATTTCAAGTACACAACAACTACCATTACAATGAAATATCCTAATCAAAATCTTTAAAAAGAACTCTAATATGTCTTGCAAATTAGAATAACCTGCAGATTTGGCCTTCTTGCTGACAAGCGTCCTGTCTCTCTGTTGATATTTAAGGAACAATGAACACGGTGATCCTTTCCTGATATATTATGTCCCTGTCATAGAGAAACTATTAAGCTAACATAGAACAGACATTAAGAATTTTAGTGATAAATACAGACATATACTCAATGAATGTTCTAATAAATCACCCAGCCACCCCCCCCCCTTCAAACAAAAAAAGCAACCCTCTCAAGCTAAGTGGTGGAACAGGAAGCACACAAAAAACTAGCTCAAAGTCAGATAAGGAAATAGTAATTTCTCTAGCCAAGCAGTGGGAGAACTTAATACTGACTATTTACTATATTTTGTAAGTTTGATGATTTATCAATAAAAACAACAAATCTGACAAACACATTCATGGCCTCAGATTCTCAACAATCCTTGAGATATTGTGTTTGCCAGGCATCATGCAATCACATATCATACGTTTATAAAAAGTTTATTTCATCATTGTCAGAGACAGTAGAATATAGAAAAACAAAGATACAAATTGGAGAAAAGATAATCAAATTTAATAGAACCCTGCACAGGAAGATGATGATAAAATACATCAACATATTTAAGGATGAGTACACTCTTTAGTGAAAAAATAAACTAGAAAATATCATTAATTTCTTATAGAGAAGATGTGTTATATGGAAGTTTTTTGCACTAGTTTCAAAATGCTGTCACCACTCACCAGAAAAGCTTTATTATTATTATTATTTGATAGAAAAAACCAACAGAAAAGCTTCAAGGCAAGCTCAGCAAAGTTCAATTGCAAAAACCTCCCCATATTACAGATACATGTGGTTACTGCTTGGACCAATTCAATATGAGAAATTTTAGTGTTATATGCTGTTCAGGGACAGGATTATGAAGAAGACTGGAGTCATAACCAAAAAGGGTCAATATATAAAGATATGAAAATAATTTTACAGAATATCGTAACATACAAAGTGGAAAGGGTATAATAGTGGGCTTTTAAGTTCAGACAGCCACTGGATTAATCATGTGCTCTGAACTCCATCCCTTCTCTCTCTCTTTAACACACACAGACACACACAATCCTAGACTATCCTAGACTATGTTTCCAATGCACTAGCCACAAGCTTTATTAATGCCAATCACATTGAAAAAGACTAAAATATTTAAAAAAGTAAAAATTACCTGCAGGGGAAGGATAAAGTTAGAAATCAAAGAGTTGATTGAACAGACTTCACATAAAGCAGCAATTGCATGGCAAGCTTCTCTCCCTTCATCTGTTGGAAAAGCTGCAAAGGCTGTTCCGTACGCAGATTTATCTATTTCTGCAGGTGCAATTTGACTTTGAGAAGGATTTCCTTCTTCATCA
The DNA here is from genome assembly GCA_029884605.1 of Ormosia emarginata. NCBI lineage: Eukaryota > Viridiplantae > Streptophyta > Magnoliopsida > Fabales > Fabaceae > Ormosia > Ormosia emarginata. The sequence continues at coordinate 15,036,647 of JAQQTP010000086.1, forward strand.
TCAAGATCCAAGTTACAAGCCTCATCAATAAAGTCATATTCAGCAGAAATATTTCCAGCCAGGGCCTTCAAAGCATCACTACTAACTGAGGGCCAACCAGTTGCTGTGTACATCTCAGTCTCCAGGTTATAACCAAGGCTCTTCAACTTTATATCACGAAATTTTTTGGGAGCCTTCTTGCCTTCTTCAATCACTTTATCATCGTTGGGAACTTTGAATATTCGCTCAGTTGGAAGTGCCAGATTGGGTTCTTTTCTGTAATGAAGAACGTGGCAGGTGAAAATGAAAGCTTTGCTTCTCTATCCTTCAGCTACTTTGTAGTAAACAGCAGAGTTCACAAAATAAATTGTAATTTTTTTTCCTTCAAGAGCTCAATCAACAATATACAAAAATATCAAAGTAGGTCCTAACATTCATGAATACATTATACTTACGCTTATCATACAGTTTGCATGATAAATATTTCAGGCTTCGACTAACAAATCATCCATTTATTAAGATTGAAACAAATGATCCATATAAGATTAAAATAATGTGCACCTGTTCACAGTGCCACCAAAAAGCAGCTGGCGCAACTGTAAATCGCTTCCCACATTCATATACGCTCATCTCTTTGTAGCTCTTCAACAGGAGCAATGGTAATCGTTTTACCCTCAGATCCATCTTTTTTCACCTTTTTCTGACCAAATATAGTTTTCATTGACACCTTACCAATCAAATCTTTTTCATGGTTCAGCTGAGCCCCAGACATGACCCTTCGGTCACCTGTAAGTCCTTCAAGAGAATAACCCCCATCCAAACGTCTTGATGAATCCCATAATCGTGCCATGTGCATTGTATCAGCATGAAAACCAGAAACTTTAAATCCATAGTTCTCTATAACATGACAGTCGAAGCTGTAGTTATGCCAGACCTACAGAATGCACCAGTGACTCGGTTATTCCAAATATTATTTGTGATCCCAAGTCATATGCACAGACAAACCCAGGAATGTAAAGCCAATATGATTTTATGAAAGATAGACTTATTTTTCCATTCCTGATAGAATAACATCACTGACAAATACTTCACTAATAAAGAGACCCACTTCTGTATAAAAAAGAAAAAAGAACAAATTTTCACCAATTAGTTAGTTGGTTGCAGGAGGGGAAGAGATGAGTATTTGCAAGATGTCATCCAAAACAACTCTACACGAGTATTTTAACTACCATATAATCTTAGGAGTCTTACAAGCACCTCCATTCCCCACTCCTTCAAGATGTCATACTTTATCTGCATGGCCTGTAGAGAGGATCCAGCACTCATCATACCAGGTTTGGAGGTGGCCTGGATGGAACTGGAACTAATTTATTTTTTAATCCATGTGTTTAAGTAGGGGAATGAGTGAGAGAGGAATTGGGCACAGAAATATATCAAGTAAACCTTACCAAGTCAATAATGCAACACAGACGATAATAATCCAAATATTATATCCCAATGGATCCAGCAAAGCAAACCATAGAGGAAGAACTAAAAGATAAAAGAAAAGCAGAAGCATCATATTGTCCGGTATGGATAAGGAATTTATCTCCTTATCTAAAATAAAGCAATAAAAGCATTGAGCTAGTGACTTTTTACTGGCTTAAAGCACTATGGTTGCAATTGATTCTTAGCATGGCATTACAACACAAATTAAACTACTAATCATACTACTGAAAACACAGTACAAATCAATATGGCTCTCTTTATAATATGACACTTCAGACATCTAGATTACCAAAGGATAATTTCAGATCAGCAAATAGCTGATTGTCATATATCATAACCAGTCTGGTATCATTCATACAGCAGCAAGCATGGAAATAAGACTTAAGAGGTGCTACACATCGAGATGAGTAATAGGATTAAGAACATAGAAAGAAGGGAAAAAGAAAGAAAAGTTCACCTTTTTTATGGAAGAGTCACTAAAAAAATCAGCAAATTTATGTAAAATCTCTTTGCCTCCACCATCAAGAACATCTACCCATATACAAGACTTTCCACCTACGAAATCAGCTTCTGGACCAGAATAAACGCTGAAGCATATTATCTCCCCATGATCTACAGGCGTTTCTTCTTTGACATCTATCTTGGCTACCTTTGAAGACAATAAAATCAGCAGATAATACGTGTTCACCATTTATAAAGGACAAATCTGCTGAATTTATGTCCAGAGTATACATACACACACACACACATGAGAGAGAGACAGAGAGAGAGAGAGAGAGAAAGAGGAAATAATGTAGCTATATACACTCTTGTAATCAGGGAACAACCATAATACAAGTGAACACGGTCTAAATAATTATACCTCAGTATCACATGCATGAATAAGATGCCGGTACTTTACTGTGAGCATCTTAACAACTTCCTCTGCAAGAGAAATATTATCAACAACCAGAATATCTTCATAGATACTACAGAGCCTGTCCCAAAGTTTTGATTGGTCAGTAACATGTGCCTGTCCAGCAAATGTTGAATTAGTTAAATCCTTTGCAGTTGTATCCAAACCATGATCCCCATTAACTCTAACAATTTTCTCTTTACTGATCTCCAACGAAGATTCATTAAACTGGCGGACCACCCTTTTGAAATCTGTAAACACCTTTGAATTGTTTAACAAAGAATATTTCACAGAAGATGAGACATGTTCACCATGATCCCGCAGTACAAGATTGCTACCCCCATTCTTAGAAACAGCCTGTTCCTGACCATTGGAAGCATATCTACTATATGCGTAAGAACTAGTATTTTTCCTCTCAAACCTATTCAGACCATTCATTTCCTTTTTACTTTCAGTCAACTTATCTTTTGCCTTAGCCCAGCCTCTATAATCACCACCAGACAATTTTCTATCAGCAGCTGTCTTGGAAACCATCCTAACTTGTGTTTCATAGTTCAGCTCTTCTTCCTCTGTCATTTCCTCCAACATGCCAGTTGATGCATTTGAAAATCTCATAAATGAAATGCGAACTGGAATCTTGTATGGAAAATTACGTTTATAACTCATGTCATTGTGTTTATTTAACCCCCGCAGATGTCCTCTTTAGACAGCATGAACCTTCTCTAAAATGTAGAGAATTACTAGGCACAGTGCTATTTGGGAGGCCAATGTTGGCAATCTGGATCGACTGGATTTTTCTTCTGCTGTTCACATCATGCAATGAAAATAAAGGTACCAATCAATGAAATTTAATAGCATATTGAATTTTTAACTTTAGCATGTAGAAGATGCAAGACAGTAACAATGACCTAGAGCAAACAAGATTATGCAGCCATGCACCAGCCAAACAAAAACTCCTCTAGGTGTTTGAAGTAAAATAATACACGTTTTGACATGTCCTGAATAACAATAAAACATTGCATTATCCAGTAAATTGTTTGTCTCGCTATTTCCACATTTACAAAAGTTAATCCGATGATAGTATCCCTAGTCACCTGTTTTACCGTTTTTTCTTCTACGATTGTCTCAACTACAAATAAATTTCAATAGTCATACTCAGTCAGCAAATGTGGGGTGTTGTAAACATATTATGAATTGAAAATATCATGAAGTAGAGATCCACCAGCCTCAACCGTTTAAAACCAGTGAGGAAACAACTAGCCAACACTAAAATTGCACGGAGTAAAAACAAAAACAATTTGATGAGTAATATAAAAGTATTTATTTGTTAAGAAAAAATAAAAACACCCAGACAGCGAAGATGCAAAGTTTTGAAGACGAGGCAAGCTAAACTGAGAGCCCAAGAGCAGAGGAAAAGATGTAAATTTGGGAGAAAGTAATATAGAAGGAGCAGTAGTGAAGTGAACCTGTGGGCGAGGGGAGGTTCAGAAGAAGCTAAACGGAAGGGGCGGGAAGAAGAGTGTGCGAAGGAGAAGCATGAGGGGCAATATGGTCTTATAGGAGTGGTCTGGGTAGATACTCCCATGGCTGCAAAGTGCAAATGCTATGGCCTCCTCACTACTCTCCCCACCTTTCTCAAGCACATTAGGATTTAGGAGGCAAAGAGCCTAAACGCACCCTGCTACTTGAAAACCAAAAGAGACAGGTGCGGAGCCACCATTTTAATCCATTAAAAGATTAGATATATGTTTTTAAATATTTAAATTAAAAAAATTTAATATAAACATAAAAATAAATCTAATTTAATTCATAATTAATATGTTTTAATTAAAAATATTTATAATAAATATAATTAAATATAAAATAATTTTAAATATATATCTTCAATTTTTAAATTGTATTTAATATTATTAAATAAAATAAAAATATTTATCATCGCATTTGTGATAAAAAAATTTAATAATTTTTTTAATATAAATAATAATGTAATTATAAAAAATTATTTTTGTCTTATTTTGTAGTCTTGTAAAAATAAGATACATTACTCATTTTTTATTAAAAGGACTACCAAAAACATATATCATATGAGAATTATGACTTTAGAATTTTTAAATTTTTTATTAGAATCTCTAATAAGTGACTTTTGCCATGATCATAACTTTTTTTCAATGAATCTTATTAGTTGAAGGACACGGCTCATACATGTTCCCTTCCTGCCTTCCTCCACCTCTGAAAAGAGGAATATTATATTTGTAAAATCTTGGCCATTTTTTGAGGGGTATGTAATGTCATTTTCCAAACAACAGCTATCAATTTATTTATTTAAAATCATTCAACCGAAAAAAAAAACATAAATATGTACTATATTATAAAACTATTTAGTTGGCATGTTTAGAGTCACTAACAAAATTTAGTTGCTACGCAATCTTGTTGCAAGGCGAGGATGTCACTCTCACTCTCTGCAATGTATCAACATGTCTAATGAGATTTGTCTACATATGGAAAGTATATAAATTCTTCACAAACCTCATGTAAATCCTTAAATAATATTTTGGTTTTATTTGTAGATTTTTAAAAAAATTTAGATAAGCCTATTTTAAATTTTATGTGAGATTTGTGAGATCGGAAAACTCTTGATGAGTATATTTTTAATCTAACTTTTGGGTCAATCAAGACTTAATTTTCTATTAAAAAACAATAAAGTGTCTCTAGTTTTTTTTAATCTAAATTCATCGTAGATTAATGTAATGTCGTTGTTTGCTAATCTTATTTTGGTGGGTTCCACACACAACATGGGACATATTTTTTTATTTGTTTGGGGAGGAGGGATCGGCTTACACCAGTGTAAGTCTTTTTTCTCTTAGACTTATTTTCAACCGTTAGTTTTACTTTCATCTAATGATTGAGATTATTTCATTAAAAGTAACAATTAGATAAAAATAGATCTAACAACTGAAAATGAGTATAAAAGAAAAAAAATCTCACACTAGTGTAAGTTGATCCTCCATCTTTGTTTGGGTTCTTTGGACTCACTTTTATTTAAGAAATTTGGATTGATTTGAATGACTGTTGAAGGAATTAATTCATGATTTAATGATTTAATTATGATTAAATCAAAGTGTGATATAACTTTAATATAATTATATTAGTATAATTAATTTTCATATATACGAATTTAATATTCTAAGTATTTTTTAATTTTTAAAAATTAGAACATCATTGACCATAAAAAAAACATAACATCATTCTATTAATTTTAAAAATACGAGTAAATGGTTATTTTGGCCCTTCATTAAAATGGGATTAGTCATTTTAGTCCATGACTCAACAAAATTAATAAAGACGTTCCTCACTCAATAAATCATGAGTCACGTTAATCCATCCATTAGCCGACGTCTGTTAAGGCTAATAAAGAGAGTGATGTAGCACATTAAGTGCCAAGGTGAATGCACACGTGATAACTCACTTCCCCCAACCTGTTCATATATGTGAAAATGATGTTGTTTCTTCTCATAAAGTAAAATGACGTCGTTTTGTCTCACCATCTTTCCCAAAACTCCCCTCCCTGAACCCTAATTCCCAAACTTGAAATACCCTAACCCTAAATTTTCCCTTCCTTCAAATTTGACAAACTTCTCCAATGTTTCAAGTTGTTGCTTCATGTCATCTACCATCTCGTTCTTGCTCTTGAGTGTGTTCCTAATTCCATCCAGTTCTTTAGCATATGGTTGAATTTCTTCCTCAACCTTCTTCTCATATGGTTGGTTTGAATTAATGTAAGAAAATTAAATCTTAGCTCTCAAATCATCAAACACTTGTTGGGCCTCCAAAAGGCTCCTTTGCAGTACATCTTTTTTGTTCATCAAAACACTCACATGGCTTTCCATCATCTTGTTTCTCTCAATTAAGTTCTCTCACTCATTTCTCATCTGACCTAACTTAGTTGTAGCTTGTTCAATTTTTTCCTCCATTCTAGCAACTTGCAACATCAAGTTCTTCACTTTATTCTTCTCCTTGTCAAATCCTTTTCTGATGTTAATTTTCTCAACACTTCTTCAACAGAATTTCTATAATGGTTAACTTCAGAAGTAATTACTTATTTTTCACTCTAGTTGTTTCATCAATCTTGCACTGCTTATCTTCTAATTCTTTCTGAACCATATCCAAGACCTTTCTAATACTCTCTTCTCTCTGTTAATTTCGTTGATCTGGAGACTAAAATAATCACCCTCATTTTAATGTGAGACCAAAATGACCATTCACTCTCTCCATCTCCTTCTTCTCATTCAACAAGGATTTGATCTCCACTTCCATCTTTTTCTCCTTCTCAATGGCCAGGTCAAGACTCTCTTCTAGTTCAATAATTTTCACACGCATCAATGCCTCTTCATTGTTGGAATTGTTCAAAGACTCATTGAGTTGCTTCAACTATGATTCAAGACCAATAATTTCCAGCTCTTGAGCATTCTTCACCTTCTCAATGGTGATGGTGCTTGTTGTTGATGTTATTTGTGTTCATGAGATTGAGAATTGTGGGTCAATTTTTTGTTGTTGTCATATTTGAGTAAGGGATGCAATGATTAGAGGTAGATAAAGAGTTTGGCAACAGAAACGATGTCATTTTTGTGTGTCAGGTTGAGAGAGTGGGTTGCCATGTGTGTATCCACCTTGGCACCTAATGTGCCACATCACTCTCTATGTTAACTATAACAGAGTTACTTAATAGATAGACTAACATGACTAATGATTTGTTAAGTAAGAGATGCTTTTGTTAATTTCATTGAGTCATAGACTAAAATGACCAACCCTATTTTAATGAGGTAACAAAATAACCAGTCACTCGTTTTTTATTTAACACAAGTTGCCTGATCTAGTCAGATTTTCAAAACATAGGTATTATGAGAATGAGAATTCTAATTAAGTTTATGCTATTAAGAACTTTGACCGCTAACAATATCGAGATGAAACGCTTACGCAGAGCAAGATGATTTCAAAAGCATTTTTTCGTTTAGGTAATTTTGTAAGATTATTTATGAACGAAGATAAATACTTTCCATTTTATCAATGAAAATAGTAAGAAGTCTAGCCTACAACACACTAGCAAAAGTGACTAGAAATACAAATCAATGTGCCATTTTATTTCTTCTTGCCTGTCAATCTTTAGGAAATCGGTTTAGGCTTAGCAATAAGTTCTAACAATAAATTTTTTTATGGGCTGCTTATTCTTTTTCTTATTTTAAGAATTTTTTAAGTAATTTTTTATTTTATTTTTCATCACAAATTAAACAACTCCACTATTTCCTCCCAAAACAGCTCCTAAATATATAATTTTCCATTTTCAATTGGCTTGTGTTTCCAATATATTATTTATTTCAAGATTTTCAACATCAAAATTATTTTCCCAGCTTAATTTGATAAATTTATGAAATCATAAGAGCAAAACCATGCAACCACGAAATAATAAAGCTTTCTCTGAGGTACAAGCAATTTCACTAAAACTTTCTTTGGATATTTAGTAATTAATAGAATAGAATGGAATGAGATGAGATGAGATAAGATGAGATGGAATGAGATAAAAATATCATTCTATTGTTTGAATATTTTAGGATTGAATGGAATGAAGTAAAGTTACCATTCCATTGTTTGGAAAATAGATGATTTTTGGTGAGATGGAATGAAATTCATAATAAAAAAAATGATTCCATCTCATACCCTCCAAATTGGGAGGGGAAGGAAATTGATGATTTCGGATGGGATGAGATAGAATCCCATCTCACCAACTTTCATCTCATTCTATTTTTTTTTAACATAATCAACTAATGGAACCTATCTTTATTCCATTCCATTTCACTTAATACCACCACTCCAAACACAGTGATATACATGTCAAGAGCTTGAGTCCATGTCCAAATTGGATTGTTTCTATTTCTCCCGTGCTTCATGATATTGGCAATTGGCGCCATTGCTTTAGTTTTATGATCAACAACACAAGATATATAGAGCCAAATGTTGTGTTGAGTGGTATTTTCCATTAAGAAAGCTGGAACAGAAGGAAACCTCCATGTATGTGGGCATTGTTCTCCAAAACCCAAACAAGAAGACTTCCCACTTAAGCTAGCTACCTCACAATCATATAAAATTCAGTTTATAAATATGTTATTGATGAAATTTTATAGAATGTTTCACAAACTTCATTTGCAGTTGCTTTTTCATTTACTATCTTTTTGTATAATCCTCTACTCTATCAGATTCGTTGTCTCAACTGCAATCTCCATCCTCAGAATAAGTCTCTTTTGTATGTCGTTTTTCTCCCACTTCTGCATGCTTCTTTGCTAAAACGTCAAGAGCTGTAACTACGTCACTAATCAAAGGCCGGGTATCAGCTTCCTCCTGAAGACACATTGCTGCAACTGCTAGTGCTTGGTATAGACCCTTTGTGGGGTACTTCCCTTCTAGCAATGGATCAGCCATTAATGTAAATTTCCTCCTGTCTTTAAATAGTGGTTGTGCCTGAAAAGAACAAACATTATGGATGTCAATGTCTAAACATTTGTGCATATTGGTCCTAACATAAACTTTTGGAGTTTTCATATTGATTAGATTGTAACGCCTGAAATTTTATGCTAGAGAAATGATATGATTTTAGGCACATAAGAAAGGTCTCAGGACATACCCAAGTGACTAAGTTTTGCTCTTCCGATGGTCTTGAATGATCAATTACTCTTCTTCCAGTAATCATCTCCAAAAACACTACTCCAAAGCTGTACACATCTGATTTTGTAGTCAACTGCCCTGTTGAGGCATACTCAGGAGCACAGTAGCCATAAGTTCCCATCACCCTGGTGGATACGTGTGTTTTGTCACCAGTTGGACCAAGCTTTGCAAGTCCAAAATCAGATAGCTTTGGATTGAAGTTCTCATCTAATAGTATGTTTGATGCTTTGAAATCACGATATATCACTGGCGGGTTTGCTACATCATGTAAGTATTCAAGTCCTTTTGCTGCACCTTCAGCAATTTTCATTCTAGTACGCCAGTCCAAAGGCTTTCTGTCCGGAGTCAGTTCTGACAATCATTTTTCTTTTGTTGTTGGTCAGATAACATTTAAGTTACTAATTACCAAATAATACTAAATTCATGCATCAAAAAGGGGAATTTGTATGGTGACAGTCTAACATTTATGCCAGGATGAATCAAATTCCTCAGGGTTTCATAGAAGGTCAATTTATAGTAAAAGTTCAAGATGCAGACCTTGGTGTTTCCAGTTTGGATGCGAGATTCATGATCCCGGAACTTTAGTTTGATCTTACAGGAAATAACTTCTTATAAGTTTCATATATAATTGGTTTGTCACACAAATGGAAAAGTAAAACAAATAGCTCAGAGCAATTTTAAAAACATAATCTACTTAAAATATTCAAGCTGCAAGAAGTTTGCTTTATATTGTAATTAATCACCATGATGATCCTATGTGCTCATACGGTCATATTGCTACTATACTTAGTCATTGCACTTATTCAAATTGGATACTTAAATTGGATGTCACTCTGATTTGTAGCTGTGGTGCATTGCGTTAGAAGGACAATGTGTTAGAAGTGCATTTACTTACCAAGAAGATGATCTTCTAAAGAACCATTCACCATGTACTCGTATACCAAAATCCTTTGTTCACCATCAGCACAATACCCTACCAAATTGACAAGGTTTGGGTGGTGCAAGAGACTCAAAATCAAAACCTCTACTAGAAATTCCCTGTTTCCTTGAAAGCCATTCCTGTTAAGTTGCTTCACAGCAACAACCTGCATGTAACACAGCATTTAGAAGGTTACTTTCAACCTGAATGGACTTCTTCCTCAGCATAATATTCAAAGAGATATTAGTGGAAGTAATACTTGATTTGTGCTTTTAATGCGTCCTTTGTATACCCTCCCAAAGCCTCCTTCACCAATCATATTGTCAGGGTGAAAGTTCTGAGTTGCAACACATAGCTCGCGATAAGAAAAAATCTGAGAGGTAATATTTCCTTTTCCAATTTTTGCTATTTCTTCTTCTATGTACTTTCGCTTGCCGCTGTCTACAAGATAAAATTTGTTCAAGTTTTCAGCATCGGTGTTTATCTTTGAAAAAAGTTCATACTTTAGAAGGCTCAAATCCCACTACATAGGCTCACTTTAAAACCACTTTGCATCAGCAGCTTAGCAATCTGTTATCCAAATTCTAAAGGTTGACAATTGAGGGAGACATCTATTGAAGTGGAAAGTGAGAGATCCTTAGGTTAATTTAATAAGATTGGACAATGATAGGATGAAGAAATAAAAGTTAAAGATCAAAGATGCAGCTCCTCAGACAGGATGTTCAAAGATGAATGTGGACTTGGTGGTACTATGATAAATGGTTTCATTTGTACTTTTTGCTTCTAAACATGTCATCAAGAAGCTGAGAACAAGTATAAAACTAACAACGGAACCAAAAGAGAAGCACAAGGCTTGAACTTCAGCATTTTGCATCATTGTGGCTTCATAATAGTTGTTGTTAAGACTTAAAAAAGTTGATGAAGGCTATTGTAACAGCACTAACATTTCATAGATTTTCATTATAGGATTTCATGTTGAGATAAATAGGATTGTACTTGAGGAAAATGATTTGTAACGAAAACAACATTGAGCTCTAGACATTAGACATTAAATTTCAGAAGTTTGGCCTGAAAATCATACAATACAATGATGAGAAACCGGAAATTCAAAACCCCAAATCCAAAAATAGAAGTAGGAGACATAATGCTGATCCCCCGCCCCTGAAAAGAAGAAGGTAAAAAATAATTTGTACAATTAGGAAGATTAGCATTGAAGCTGAGAAAATTACCAGTTTTAAAGGAGATGTTGGCAAATGATGGTAGAGTTTTTGCGTCATGGTAGTCTTTAATACTTTTCTTCAATGACTTCTTGTTGATCTTCTCTTGCGACGCACAACATGAAAAGAAGCTCATCTTCCACTCCTAAGTATTTGATCTGACCAAACCCACATTTACAGAATTGCAAAGTTCCTGCATCAGCTTTTCAAATCTATCTCTCAGCATGCAGATGTTATGATCCAATGTCAGTACTTAGACACTTCAGAAGTGGGCTTAAAATCAATTTCAGATATGTTCTTAATTCAAACCTTGACCCTGCGAAAACCAGATTGATTCTCTGGTTTCACAGAATCATTTCCTACATGACATGGTTTCTCTAGCTTCATTTTTCTTCAAAGCCCATAGTTAGGAAAGGCAATGACGACTTGGTCAAATTTGCTAATCCAAAAATAACCAACAGGTAGTCTTGCATGTTTAATATCATTATCCTAAGTTCCTCAATATAGGATTTAATACAGTGTGGTTCTCTCTTACATAGGTTCCACTTTCATTATGGCAACCAAAAGGAGGATCACTCCATTATGAATCTCATCAAGAATAAATAATGCCAACTATTTTATATGGAAGGCATATATTTACATTGTATCCTTCCCATCTACCTCAATTATATTTTTTGAAATAAGTGTGTACCTAATTTTACCTATGATCTATATGTTACTGCTCTAAACTTTTGAATGACAATAAACTCAATTAAATGATATAAAGAAATATCAAAAATATTTTTTTATTAGGATTTTTACTTAAATTTTCGTTAGTATCCCAATCGCTTGAGTAGTGCTTAGGAGAAATATTGAATATATATAGTATAACCATTACCTATTACAAAATAACTTTTCTTCATTTTCATATTTGTATTACTTAATTGTACAAAATACAACAATTTTTTTTTTCTCTCTCGAGTCAATGAACAACATTTTTTATATTTTCCCCTTCGAAGATAAAAAAATTATTACTAACATCACTTAAATGTTGAAAGGAGTCCGTACACGTTTCAAAGGAAAGGAAAATTACAAGGGCAATCAAAGCCAATCTTATAAAGAAAATTAGAAGGCCAATCAAAAGCAATTTTATGAGGAAAATTACAAGGCCAATCAAAGCCAATTTCATAATACCACAGAGCCCCAATACAAATCCTCTATTACACCTGCAGTCCTGATTGTAAAATGATTTAGGAAACAATATTTATAAAACGTGATGCATTTTATTAAATATTTCAAATATGATAAGAGTTTAATTTTAATATATTGTCAATATAAATTTTTTATACTATCAATAATCATATGTTATTATATATATAATTTTTTGAAGTATTTATTATAATAATTAAATATTTTTAATGATATAATAATGTATAATTAAATAACAATGTTAAAATTTTTTACCCTGAGAATATATTTAAATTAAATCTATATGATATATTATTAAACATGTGATATCCTGAAATTTTGAAGTTATATTTTGGAGACATCATTTTTCGACTGATATATTGTTAGTAATTTTTCATGAGAGCTGCCAGCCTGCCAGGAAAAAAAAAAAAAAAGAAACTCCCCATACCAAAATAAGGCAATCTGTGATTGGCTAATAGCCTGCCATCGCCAATTTAACCAAGTCACTTTGTCCATGTTTGGCTACTCCTTTGTAACATGTCTCAAATTCGTTGTTGTTGAATTCGTTTTCTTTTAGTTTTCTCTTGTAGTTCAGACTTCAAAGGGACTTTTCTTAGTAAAGTCTTTCCTTCTAAATTCTAAAAATAAAATATAGCTACTTCTAAAGCTGAAATTCTTTTGTGATGTGTTGCTTCACAAAAATTCTTTTATTAGATCATCTTAAGTGCACAGTGCAGTTTAAAAATTATTAAACAAGTAATCATTTATCATATAATCGAAAATTTCACATAACTATAATCTACAGTTTACTAGGGTTTTGTATACGTATAATGTATGGAATAAATTAAAAAATATTAAAATAAATAAGAAAAAAATATACTTAGTTATGGAATATATAATAAAACTCACTCTAAATTATTTTTTTTTTTCATTATTTTTCTTATATTATGATAATCGAGTTATGTAACTTCTCACAATAAATATTTATTTATATGACCTCCAATCAATATAATACATAATTATAATTTGCACATTACATATGTTACATCTTGTTAATGTTAATTTTTTTATTATTTATCTACAAAAATTATCTCAAATCTTCAAACAATTACTCAAAATATCAATAAAATCTCAATTTTATATGATTAAAGTTTTAATTGTATTTAAATGATCTTACTAAACAAAATTTATTATAAATCTAAATTTTTTAATTGATTTTATCATGTCTTTTATAAACTTTTTATTTCATATATGTAATATTAATATATTTTCATTTAAAATTTTCAATACCTATAAATATAAATATATAAAATATTTAAATATTATATATTATATGTATGAACAAAAAAATTATAAAAAACACTTAATAATTTCTTAGTTTTCTCTTAATAAATTACATTTAAATAATTTTATTATATTTTTATGAAAAAATCTTACTCATGTGTGATATATATATTGAAAATTTTCAAATAATATAAAATAAATATAGTAATTGAAAATATAATTAATTAATTTAGGACAAGACATATATAACAAATATGATATCAAACACCTATGAATTTTTTTGAGATTTTAAGATCAATCACTAATAAAAATAATTAATAATGTGATCAACTAAATATAGGTGTGAATTTTTTGAATATGAATATGAATTAATATGTATATATGTCAAGGTAATTAATATGTGATTATAATTTTTTATATTTGTATGTATGGACAATAAATTTAATTTAGATCTATTGACACATATACACATTCTTTATAAATTGCAATATGAGATGTCACACGATAACTATTGAGATCATGTATTTGTCACATAATAGATTTTTAAACATATTATTTCATGTCAAAATGGTACATTTATAAATATGAAAGTATGATGAACGTATCTGGAGAGAAGAATGTTTATTGTAAGAGATGAGATGAATGAATATTGACCATTAGATTTTACATGAATGGTCAAAATTAGAACATAAATATATGCGATTTTTTTAAATGATTACATGACTTTTAAATATCTTTTAATCTTGATCATCTATATATAAGTTATGTATATTAAAATTTATTTTTACTGTTAATATTTTCTTTATATATATATATATATGATTTATCTTTAACTTTACAAATTTTTTAATTCTTTTCTATAGATAATGATTATTTCAACACTTTATTCTTTTTGGTTGTGTGTGTATTATATTGTGCTGTTTCTTACTTTTTGGGATGTATGATACATTCTTTATTACTTTTTTGCCATGTGTCGTTACGTACTAGAATAATAGGATTCACTTTTTATTTTTTTTATGTCAATTCATTTGTCACTTTAGAAATATGTGTGGGGTACTGGAGAGTTGCAACTATGATTTTGTCCATTATGATCAACAGTTGCATCTTTGATGTGAATTAATGAAATCAAGAGCAATACAAATTAGCTAGCACCAATTAAACACAAGATCCAAAATCGACAACAATCAAAAGATAGGTTGGGCAGTTTATTCTTAGATAAGTGACAGTGTTATGCACTAATTTTAAGTTTCTAGGTATCTAGATCACCTACTGAAACAGGAAAACAGTAAATGCGCCTAAAGATACATGATGACATTACGACGGGGAAGAAACTGAATTAATGGCAGAAAGCCATCATGATAAAATTTGTTGTCTTTCAATAACATTGCAACTCTTTTGTAGGCAACCTTCTCCTGCCTCGAACTGTATTGAATGTCTTTTATACAATTATGAATAAATTCATTGGCATCTGATAATAGTAAGTGGGAAATGGGGGACCATATAATGTAGTGAAACTGATAAGAAGAGCGTTCAGTTAACCACCTGTTTAATATAATTTTTTGTTAAAAAATAAATTTGATTATGAATCTCGATTTGAGAAAGTGAATCATTTTTTAAAAAATTCTCTATTATTTAGACTGGTTTTTTTTATTAAAAATGTCAAAAATGATTTTGAATAAAATATAAAAAATTTGTGGATCGAAATTAAAATATAATAATATTATAATAGTAAACTTAGTTAAAGAAAATATTTTAAAGATGGAAATAAAAACAACTTGCTTGAAAATTAAGAATTGTATTAAAGTAAAAAAAATAGTTTAAAGAACTCAAATGCAACAAAGTGAATAGCATCGAATGTAAAGAATAAAGACAGTAAAATGCAACAAAGTAAACTTTACAAGCAACAAAAAATGCAGAATGATAAATGACAATAATTTAAAAAAAGTAGTGTAAAACAAGAAGAGTAAATGTGCACATAAGTAAAGTGAACATAAATGTAAACTTGCAGAAAAGTAATGAAAATAAGTAAAACAACTCAAATGATCTTGAAATAATCACTTGATTTGAAGTAAAAGAGAATTTGCAAAAAAATAAAAAAAAAATAGAAATGTAAATGAAATTGAATTAACTTTACATTGAATTTGAAAATTGTACAGAAGAGGAAAATGATGGAAACATAAATGGCTAAACTTGTATACTTGCTCGTAATTGTCAGGGTGACGTGAGAGCATTTTACAAGTGTTTGTGAGTATAGAATTTTCAGCCCCTAAATATTTTCATCATTTTGGTATTGATAGAAATTATAGGTAACTACCACCCTTTACAAGATTCTAACTAGTGTCTAATCATTGTCAGCAATCTTTGTGAAGTAACTGTTCAATCTTTGTCAGCAATCATTGTATGGTTTGGATCTTACATTCATAATTGTTGTTAACTTTTGTTTTAAATTCAAATTCTATTTTATTTGAATTTAAATTTGACCTTTCGAACAACTACTGTTTTCTGATCGAGATATTCATTTCCATCTTAAAAAAAAAATTCTAAATGTAGTTACTTTGGGTCTCATTTATTCGATACCAAATCAAAACTATCACTTTGGTAACTTACAAATCGAAATTATCATTTTGATAACCTTATTACAATTGATTCTTATAGAATCATAATGTGTAAGTTCTAGAAATAAGTCTTTGATTACACCTCAAAATTATTCTAATCGAAAAGTATTATTTTTATACCAACAATTGCCCTCTAATATTTATTCTCAAAATATGAGAGATAAATATTATTGTTTCGAGCATTACTTTTCGATTAAAGCTTAACTTAGAGCTTCAATTACCCTTTGTCAATTCAAAAATTGACATGAATAGATAAGGAAAGGTCAAAAGGTAAAACATTTAAATTTAAATTTTAAAAAATTTAACCAATTGTCGCATGTTTTAGGGAACCTCATTCTAACAATGACCTTTATGGATAAAACGGTTTCAGTCGTCCCATCACGACATCAGTATTTAATAAGGGTAATGCATGCCTTTTCCTTTTACTTCAAATTTGACTTTTTTTTGGAATGTATTTTTGTACTTATGACACTTTATTCAATATAAAATATTTACTTCATGGATTGTTGGCCTATACTTTTTCAAATATTTGTCATTTATCGAAGTAATTCTTTTATTAGAACTAATGTAATCGAATAAGCGTTTTCATATAATACTTTTTCAATTTGATATGGTCCTTCCTAATTTGGAAACCATTTATCATATAACTTTGATATCTTTTCCATAAGTAAAATAACCTTCCATACTAAATCACCTACTTTAAAATCCTTTTTCTTGACTAAAAGATTATAGAATTTTGCAATTTTTTCTCTTTGTCGAATCAAATGTTCAAGAGCAATTAACCTTTCTTCATCTAAGTGATTTAATTCATCAAACATCGAATCTTAATAATCTTATATTGGAATTTCGTCCTAACGTTGCAATCTAACTGACTGAAGGCTAATTTCAATTGGTAAAATGACTTTGTAACCATATGCCAAATGATATGGTATAGTACCAATTGCATCTTTAGGAGAATTTCAATAAGCTCACAAAACTTGACTTAAGGTCTCATGTCAACTTCTGGTAACATTCTTTTTTATTAATCCAATTAGGATTTTATTAGCAGCCTCAACTTACCTATTAACTTGAGCGTAATATGACATTGAAGTAATTAATTTAATATTCCTCAATTTAATAAACTCAATTATATATCGACTAGTAAAAACGGTCCCTTAATCATTTGTTAAGGTTTAAGGAATACCAAACTTGTATATAATGTTTTTTTTATAAAATTTATTATATCCATTTAAGTAAGATCCTTCAACGGGATTGCTTCAACCCATTTTGTAAAATAATCAATAACAACAAATATATATTTATGACCTTTAGAAGATGGGAGATCAATTTGTCCTATCAAATCAGGTGCCCATCTTCGAAATGACCAAGGTTTAATAATCGAATATAAGTCATTAGTTATAAAATGCTAAATGTTCTCATACCTTTGACATTATTCACAAGACTTAGTATAAGAATTACAATCATTTGCCATTGTAGGCCAATATGCCCTCTACATGTGGAGAACCCATTTCATTTTTTCAGTAGCCTACTTTTGCTAAGGTTGTGTATGCTTCCTTCTTACTTAAACACATCAATAAACTTTCGTCTACTGACTTTTTGTAAAGTGAATCACCCATTATAATATAGTGTAGGGCTTTATATTTTAGTTTTCTTTTGACTAATGAACTTGGGTTCTTTAAATAATCAATAACTAAATTTCTCCATTCAGAACCATCTATATTTTTATTGAACATATTTCTAAATTCTCGAATGGATATAATTTTTCTTTGATTTCGATTGACTTGACTAAAGTCTCACTCAAAATCTTGTATCCTAAAACTATTTGAGCCAATTCATTAGTTTCATGATTCTCTTCTCCAGGAATATGTTGTATTATAACCTCATCAAATTCACATAAAAATCTTGTTGTAAAAGCAAAGTATCTGAATAGATTTTGGTTAGTGCATTCATATTATTCTCGAGTCAATTGTTTAATGACTAACTGGGAGTCACCCAATACTTTAATATTCCTGTCTTTGAGTGAGGTTAACATTTGTAAGTCAGCTATCAAAGCTTCATATTATGCTTTATTATTCAAACATTCATGTTTTAATTCAAATAGAAACTTAGTAGGAATTCCAATAGGCGAAATAATTAAAGCCCCTAGACCAACACCTCCACTATGTTTCGATCCATCAAAATACAATTTCCATAGTTTCAATCCCACGTAGTTAATATCACTTTATTCAATGTAAACACGATGATGATCAGTCAAAAAATCTGTCAATACTTGACCCTCATAGCCTTTAATGAAAAATATTTTAAAGAAAACTCAGTTAAAACAAGAGTCAATTTTTCTATTCTATCATGCAAGATAAGTTTGGATAACATGTACTTTATTATGTCTATTTTTGAAATCACAAGTACATCTTATGAATTTATATAATACTTTAACTTAGTGCAGGAGAAATACAAAGCTAAACATAACTTCTCCACTGCACTATACCTAGTCTCAAAATCAATTTCCATTTTCATGGGCTAACATACTCCTAATGGTTTCATCTGATGCTGAGATGTATAACTTCAAAGGACGTCATAGTGTTGGAGGCGTCATTATTGAAGGATTGACCAATCAATGATTGATCTAGTCAGAAGCCTCTCAGTGCTCTTTCTCCCATCGAAACTCTTCAGCCTTAAGCTTCAAAAGTAAGGAGAAGACCACGGTCTTTCCAAACAAATTCAAGATGAATTTCCTCAAAAAGTTTATTTTCCTTAGGAAAGATTGAAGTTGCTTCATATTCTAAGGAGGTGATGCTTCAAGTATAGCTTTAGCCTTGTTTTGATCAATCTCTACTCCTTTCTTTTGGACCAAGAATCCAAGAAAGTTTTCTACAGAAACACCAAAAACACATTTAATAGGTGTGAACACCCAATTTTGTCTAGGCAAAAAAAAATGAATGAAAAAAAAATAAAAAAAGAAATTAAAAAAAAGGTGATCCAATTTTCTCTCAAGTTGTACATTGAGCCCAAACTAATTTGTGACCCATTAAATATGGGTCAACTCAGATTTATTCTGGCCCATGACCCATTACACTTGAGCCTAAAATTCATAATTTCCAAAACCCTAATTTGTCATATAAAGTCTCAAGTAAGCAGCATTGTTAGGGTGGGGCAAGCAGGCTGATATTTGGGAGAACAAAAGCAGTCAGAGGGATTCAGAATTTGTAAGGGAGAGCTTCAGTGGAGAGAAAATTTGAGGGGAGGATCATCACTTTATTGCCATCAATTGACAACAACCACACCACACCACACCACCATCACCTTCAACAACCTTCATCTTGCTCACCTCACCAAAACCTTGATCTTCATCATCATCTTCATCTCATCTTCTACCTCCACCACTCATCTTCCATAATCAGCAAGTCACTTCCACTACATTCATCACTCACTCACCTTCACCCACCAACACACTCACTTACCTTCATTCTTCACCATCTTCATTTCCTCACCTTGACCATCTTCCATTCCTTACCATAACAATCAACCTTAACCTTCATCACCTCCTCTCTACCACCCCTAACCTTCAAACACCACCCATGCACCACCAACCTTCAACCATTACCAACAACCACCTTTCATCACTACGAGTTAACTCAAGTGGCCATGACCACCATAACCATTAAGCTTCAACCTTCACCCACAACCTTCCAATATCCAAGCAAGCCTCTAAGCCACCACCTTCACCTTCATAATAACAACCACCTCCAACCATTATCAACCTCAAACACCCACCACCATTTTCACTTCATCACTTCATCTTCATCTTCACCTTGCAACCTTTACCCAAGTCATCGTCTCCACTGCTACACCGTCGTCCTCCACTCAACCGGAACCTACGCAGTAGCCACATAAGCCAACACTGCCACTCCATGACCAGCTCCAATCCGTCCTGCCGTCGCACACTCGAACCCGTCCACCATCCTCACGCCCAGCCATAAGGATCGCCTGAGCCAGAGCACCGCACAACACTACCGTGTGGCCCAGTTCTAGCGCTGTCACAAGCTGTCCACCAGATCCGTGAAGCCGCCAGCCTCACCATCAAACTCGTTCACTGGCGCAGCAGGAACAGTGCAGCACCGCAAGACGCGACTAATCCTCTAGCCGTTCAATCCAGCCTCCAACCGTCACACCGTCGGACCCAGGACCGCCGTTCTCCGTAACGCACACCAGACAGCTCAAGCAGCTCGTCTCCGTTGCTGGTTTCCACGACCCAGTCTGCTTAAACGGCTCACCGGAAACCAAATCCGAGCTCGCCGCCCATCTGACCGTCACTTGAACCGCACATCTCTGCCCTTCGCGTCACCCTAAGGTTGCAGCTGTGTTCTTTGTTCTTGTGGTTTGATTCTGTGTTTTCTTTGTTTTTTTATTTGAATTATTTGAATTCTATTTTTTTTGTTTACTAAAATGAAAAAAAATAAAAATTAAAAAAAAAGGTGACATGGATATTGGGTTGCAGCATGCCATGAGCCCACATTACATGAGTTGGCCCTTTTAGTAACAAAGATAGGATAATAATAAGAATAATAATAGGGAAATGTAGTTGGTGTAGTGATAGGTTTCTAAAAAAATGATAATAATAATAAATAATAAAAAACAAAAGAAATAAATTAAAAAATATAAAAATAATCAAAATAATTTTTTTCAATGCAATGATCAATGATGATGATTGAATAGTGAATGTTATCTTCATTGTCATTTAGATCATAAGGATTTATTGAGTAGTCATGTGCTAACTTGAACCCTGTGCAAGAATAAATTTTGTTTCAAACAAAGATATCTTTTCCAAAAATCTTTTTCTTAATTAAAATAAATCAACTCACACTTATTTTCTAAAGAACTACGTGACTTTGAGTTCCTCATTGCATCAGAAGGTACATAGGAGCAGAATTTTCATTATGTCCAGCTAAAAATTAAATTTTCATAATTAGGTTTTCTTTTTTTATTATTTTTTCTAAAAAATAAAAAAATTAAAAATAATTACAAAGTCTTTTTAAGAGGGGTAAAATAAATAAATTTGAGATTATCAAGTTTTTGCACAACTGACTTAAAGTACCGTCTCAAGACGGGTGTGATAGGGGTGCAGTGGGATTAAGTTTCCACCCTTCCTTATCTATAACCGACTCCCGAATCCAATCTGGTTTCAAAGATCATTTTCTAAGAAAGGTTTTCTAATTTTTCCTAATTTAAATAAAATTGGTGGTAACTCCATTTAAAATATTTTAATCTTTTTAAAATCACGTGAGCTGCTATTCCCGCCGCGATCTCGGTCATGACAATAGGACTCATTTTTAATACATACTTTCTCATCTTTTTGAATGATTGTCTCAAGTTTGTTAAGTGCGTTCCTATTCTGACTTCGATTTAACCATCACATCATTAATGTAAATCTCTATGAATTTACGAATAATATTATGAAAAATAGTATTCATGACCCTTTAATATGTGGCTCTAACATTTTTTAAACTAAATGACATAACTACTCATTCATAGGTGTCAATTGCTCTTGGACATCAAAAAACAGTCTTCGATACATCATCTTCTGCAATATAAATTTAGTTATACCCAGAATAGTCATCCATAAAACTTAGATTTCATGGCATGATGTTGATTCAATTAGCATATCAGCAATTGACATGTGATATTCATCTTTAAGAGTAGTATAATTTAAATCTCGAAAATCTATGCATACTTTTAGCTTACCATTCTTTTTCATAATAAAAACAATATTAGAAATCTAGTTTATATACATGGCAGTTTGAATGAACTTATCTTTTAGTAACATTTCGAACTGACAATTTATAAACCTTCTAGGAGCCTGTTTTATTGGCCTTTGACCTGCTCGAATTGACAGTCTGTGTTCTACCAAATCTCGACTGAATCCAAACATTTCTTCATATTCTCATGCAAAATAGTCTTTGAATTTTTCGAGCAATTTAATTAACTCTAATTTGAAGTCTTTATTCAACAAACTATTTATAAAAGTAGGTTTTTTAATTACATCAGTTCTTAAATTAATCTCTTCCAAGGGGTCTTGTACCTCTATCTTTTTAATTTCATTATATAGTGGGGTCTGTTAGAACCCCAAGGAAGAGTCATCATAAATGCAGTCTAAGTTGACACCTTTTATGGTGTCAAGTTTTTCAACCATATAGGTTGAGATTTGAGTCATTTGACTCGAAATAGCACCTTCAGTGATGTTTCTGTCAACCATATAGGATGACAATCGAGCCAATTGACTCTCAATTGTCATTTAAATTATAACTTGAGGCCAAATCTAATCGGCCTTGAATATTAAAAAGGTGCCTATATGTCCTTGCATCACTATTATAGACCTGGAGCTTAATTGAATCGACTTTTGGAATTAGGGAGAAACCAATAGGAATGAGGGGCTATCATTTTGACTTATTTGCTGTCAAGAGCTGCAAAATCCCAAATACAAAAAGGTTTGACTCTTGGTACATATATATGAAGGTCTGTATGATTTTGTTGTATATGACGGAAGTTATCATATGTTTCGATCATCTCTAGTTCCCCCAATTGATTCCAAAGAAACATCTTTTGTTGGACAGTCAAATGGACAACACCTATTGCATGAATCCACTCCCTTCCCAGCAGTAGATTATAGCTTGCCTTCAAGGGCACAACTATAAATAAGGTAGATCTTGTCACTAAAGCCACTTTAATGTCCAAGGCCACTGCCCTTTCTGAAGTCAAAGACTTCCCGTTAAAATCAGTTACTACCATGTTGTGAGGCAATAGATCCGATTCTGTCTTCCCAAATTTCTTGAGTAGATTTTTAGGCATGAGGTTTATTGCAACGCCTCCATCAACTAGTACCTTCCCTACTATCTTTCTATTCACCATTGCCTTAATAAAGAGAGGGCCCAGATGGTTCTTCATCTCCCTTATTGGCACATCGATGATTGCTAAATTCTTCTTCACTCCGACTGTGTCTTCCTTAACAAAGTAATATCTTGATTCCTCAGAATCATCCTCGAAGTCTTCTTCAACATCCAAGCTTTCATTACCTATAGTTGCAAAGTTATATGAGAGTAGGGACACCACATTCACTCTAAAGATGGTATCCGGGTCATCCTTGAAGTCAGATTCTAAGGAATCTGAAATCATGTCCTCATCCATAAGACTAAGTGGCTTTGTTTTTTAACTATGTTCATTGTTGATGTTTTAACCACCTCAAAATTTGGCCTCTACTGCATATGCAATTGTACCAAGGCCTGTTGTAGTTGTTGCTTTAACCGTTGGACTTTTCGCCACTGGGTTTTCGACATGTATGGGCTTAATCCTTGAGTCGAAGCCTCTCCAACACTTCACACCCAAGTGTTGGGCTTCACGTTTCCACCAATGGGATGTTGTATCCCAAGCTCTAACCAATGCCAATTCAGCTTAGTACCAACCACTTGATTTCTTAGTGAAACATTGAGTATTGAACTTGTGTATGTAGCCTGAGTAGTGCCTATGTTTTGAGTGATGTTTTGGGGTGTGAAATCAGGAGGAAAACCATATAAGGGTGTTGTCCTATTCATCCCAAGACTTCTGTTTTCCAAGTTGGAAACAGGGATCCCTGCGATTTTACTTACCAAAGGATCCATGGTTTGTGGTAAAGTTGCAGACACTATGGTGTCCCTATTGTCATTTGCTTCATTGTTCCCTACTTGAGGGCTTTGAGCATTAAGTGATGTATTATTAAACATTCTTCGCACAATTTTTTCACTTCTTAATCGCATAAACAACAAAAGGGCTTTTCCTAAATACTAGTCTTTCGAAACTTTTGTCAAAGGACAAATTTGATTCTTGATCTCTGATAAACACATATTTTATTCATTAAGAAACCCTTATATTTAGTCATTTACACTCTCCATATTCTTAATTGATTGAGTTTGACATGATTTTGTGAGTTTGAGCTCAAATTGGTCCTAATTGAATATTTTCAGCATTATTGAGATTTTACACTGTTTCTGTATTTTGGTCATAACTTGAGTTCCTGATATCTGACAATCATGAATTTTATCTTGTAGGAAAGCTAAGAGGAAGCTCTACAACTTTGATGAAGAGCTCGAAGTCCGATTCAGATGTCTAAGGGACCTAAGTTTACATGGAAGTCAGAATACGGGTTCTGTCAGTAGAATCCGAACAGTGTGCACTCAAAAAATCATATCTCAAGATGTAATAATGTAGATGGGCTGAAATTTGGACAGTGGATAGTCAAGATCCAAATAAACAACTTTCATGAAGAACACATTTTGAGAAAAAGAAGTCTAGTAGGTCATTTTGAGCTTGCAA
This sequence comes from Ormosia emarginata, assembly GCA_029884605.1. NCBI lineage: Eukaryota > Viridiplantae > Streptophyta > Magnoliopsida > Fabales > Fabaceae > Ormosia > Ormosia emarginata. Next base: position 15,061,265 of record JAQQTP010000086.1, read on the forward strand.
GTCGGAACAAAGGTGCTGAAGTTGGGTTTGAGCAACCTGTGGTATTTGGGCCATATCTTGGGCTGTAGGAAGCCAAATTGGACGATCCAGATATGCATGTTATAGCCAAGACAAAGATCTACAACTTTCATGAAGAGTACTTTTCATGGATCGGATGTCTAGTCGGTCGTTTTTGGCTTCCAAGTCAGACACGAAAATTTTCATCCTCAACCACCCACTCACCCACTCATTCAACCACTCCACTCCACTCAACCAATATTTAATCCACCCACTCAACCACTCATCCACTCAACTAACCCACTCAACCAATATTTAATCCACCCACTCAACCACTCAACCACTCATCCACTCAACTAACCCACTCAACCAATATTTAATCCACCCACTCAACCACTCAACCACTCATCCACTCAACTAACCCACTCAACCAATATTTAATCCACCCACTCAACCACTCATCCACTCAACTAACCCACTCAACCAATATTTAATCCACTCCACTCAAACCAACCCACTCAACCACTCACCCACTCAACCAATCCACTCAACCACCCCACTCCACTAACCTACTCATCCATCCACTCACCTTTGTCATTTTGTTACCCTAGACTTCTATAAAAGGGCACCATTGGTTATCATAGAGAAGGTTGAACTCTCCTTCATTTTCTCTCTGTTTTTCTTGTGATTTCTTTCTAGCTATGTGTAACTAAACCTCCCTTGGTTAAGGGGTGATGAAACCACTAGTATTAATGTTGTAAACTTTGCATATTTGATTATTTCAACTTATTATGTTTTTATTCATATATTTAAGAATCTATTGTTGGTATGAAACTGTTCCTACTTTCAAAGTAGTAGATCTAGGTTTATTATCTTGTGATTTGCGGTAGTAGATCTAGTAGGATGTATGATGTTCATGTGGGTATAATTATCTTTGTGCTATTTGCCGTTATAAAAGTGGTAGATCGGGTTTATTATGCGCTTGTGATTTGCGGTATTAAATCTGAGAAATATATGTTCTAAGTAATTTAATCCCGGTGTGTGATTAGATCTTAGTGTAATTGGTTTTCTAAATCTTAATGCAATTGTTGGATAGTTGTAAGAGCGGTTGCTTTATGACTAATCAGTGATTAGGAGTTGATTTGCTGCTAAATTGGCCAACACATAAGGAAAACAGAGATTTACTCTCACAATTGCATAAAAACATAATTGAGCATGTTGGAATAAAAAGGATATGTGGATTTACATTATCATATAAATCTAGTGGTGGATTCAATCTCTTAACCAATATCTTTAACTTGATAATTCAATTTGTGTTGCTGTTTTGGTTTAAGTTTATTAGCATTTAAGTTTCAATTAACAAAACCCCCATTTTTACTTTTATTATTTATTTCTCATCAGAGATTAAATTAGGAATTGGATTAATAGTGTTGATTGAATTAGTTCTCTGTGGATCGACCCTTGCTCACTACAACTGGTTGCAAGGTTTTTATAATTTTGGTGGAACTTGACAACTATTTTTAATATTAATTTTTAATCATATTCCACACCACACCAATCTCGATCCGAGAAAAGAAATCACTTCCTCAATGGATTAGCTAGTACTTAGACTGATTTTTGATTAAGAATACCAATGATGATTTCAAATGAAACACAAAAAAATGTGTGGATTGAAATTGAAGTATAATAATATTGTAATAGTAAACTTAGTTAAAGAAAATATTTTAAAGATGAAAATAGAAACAACTTGCTTGAAAATTAAGAATTGCAATAAAGTAAAAAAACAATTTAAAGAACTCAAATAAAGCAAAGTAAATAGCATCGAATGTAAAGAACAAAGGCAATAAAGTGCAGCAAAGTAAACTTGACAAATAATGACAAGTGCAAAATGATAAATGACAACAATTTAAAGAAAGTAGTGTAAAACAAGAAGAGTAAATGTGCAGATAAGTAAAATGAGCAAAAATGTAAACTTGCAGAAAAGTAATGAAAACAAGTAAATGAATAAGTAAAAGAACTCAAATGATCTCGAAAGAATTACTTAATTTGGAGTAGAAAAGAATTTGCAAGAAAATAAAAAGACTGGAAGCGTAAATGAAATTGAATTAACTTTGCATTGAATTTGTAAATTGTACAAAAAAGGAAACAAGATAGAAACATACTTGACTAGACTTGTATACTTGCTTGTGATTGTCAGGGTGTCGTGAGAGCATTTTACAAGTGTTTGTGAATATAGAATTTCTAACCCATAAATGTTTTCATTCTTTCGGTATTTATAGAAATCGTAGGTAACTACCACTCTTTACAAGATCCTGACTAATGTCTAAAACAAAAATAGCTTCTTAATCATTATCAATAATCTTTGTGAAGTAACTGTTCAATCTTTGTTAGCATTCATTGTATAGTTTGGATCTTACATTCATAGCCGTTGCTAACTTTTGTTTTAAACTCAAATTCTATTTTATTTGAATTTAAACTTAATCCTTTGAACAACTAGTGTCTTCTAATCGAAATCTTCATTTTTATCTTTAGAAAATCCCAAATGTAGTTACTCTAAGTCTCATTTGTTCGATACCAAATTGAAACTACCATTTTAATAACTTTCAAGTCAAAATTATCATTTCGATAACTTTATTACAAATTCTAATAGAATCATAACATGTAAGTTCTTGAAGTAAATCTTCGAACCTTGAAATTGTCCGGAGTTTAAATATATGGAACTATTGGTCAACATCATGTTACCCCACACACACACATATATATATTAAGTTCTTGAAGTAAATCTTCGAACCTTGAAATTGTCCGGAGTTTAAATATATGAAACTATGAGTGTGTTTGGAATGTAAAAAAATAAGAAATGATTTGATTTGTGAATCAAATTTAATTAAATTTTGTGTTTGAAATGTTTAAAAATGAGAAATGATTTGATTTTTAAAATCTCATGGATTTCATTCCTTTTGTTTTAGAAATTCTATCAATTTTGATAGGATTTGTTAGGATTTGATTTGATTTGAAATAAATAGACTATTTTACCCTTAATAACTACCTCTAACAACCTTTCATAAGGGTTAAAATGTAAAATAATCAAATTAAATCAAATCAATTCTCATTTTAATGAATTCCAAACACAAAATTTGATTTCTAAATCAATTTAAATCTATTTTTTTTAAAGTTAAACACAAAATTTGATTTTTAAATCAAATCAATTCAATTCAATTCAAATCAAATCAAATCATTTCCTATTTTTATTCATTAAACATAACCTATTAGTGTATATATATATATATATATATATATATATATATATATATATATATGACAAAATATGATTCAGGAAGATGAACTGGAACAGCATTATACTTCTGAAGTGAAGCAATGCTAAGAAAATCAAAAGTTATTATAAACCATCCAGAGAAATATATGATACTGACACGGAATCAAATAAAATGGTGCCAATTACCCATATTAAACCTTCCCCATCCCTGCCTGGGCTTTCAGCCTAGGACTTGAATCTTCTCATGGATTTAATTGTTCTACAATGAGGTTGGAGCCACTATGCTCTAACGAGATTGGCACCTAGACTTTTCTTTTGAGCAACACTTCCAATATATCAGTTTCATTTCAGCATCCTGAATCTCTTCATCTTACCACTATTTATAATGCTCACTTGCATATTCCGCTGAATAAACACTAAATTGTGGATTACAGAAGACTGGCATTTATTATGATAAACTGACTTCAGTAGCATATGTCTGAGACAAGATTATGCAGGCAAATATCAAGTATTCTGGACAGCTAATACCTAAGTAAAAACTCTCAACTAAAAAAAAAACTAAGCTATGATTACTAATTGATCTACTAAATGTGTCAACTTGTTTCAGTTAAATCACCAAGAAATACCAAAACTCAATAAACTTGACACTTTTGAATCATGTAATTCAGTATGATCATATGCCTAGGGGTCATATCCATTTAATTTCTTGTTACTTGATTAATTTTTTCTCACCATCTCTCATACCAAAATATCTTTGCCTTTTTTTAGTTTCATTATCATTAATTTTTTTTTTGAAACTTAACATAATGTTTATTTTGTATTTAATATTATTTTTATTAAAAATAAAGATTTACTTCTCAAAGAACTTTTATTACATGACTAATTTTTTTTTCTTACCCACAATTACACTTCAGCTATTTTAATTTTCACTATCCTATTATTTTATAAATTAATATATACTTAATGATGTTATAAAATGCTTCTCAAGATAATTTTACTGTAATAATAATAATACATAGATAGATATATATTATATAAGAGAAGCAGAGGAGGTTTCTTTATGCGATAATCATTTTCAATATTTAACTTTTGAAACGAGCTTGAGAGCAGGAAGGAGGAAGGTGGAGTCGAAAGTAAAACCGTGTGAACCCCGCTGCATTTTTTCATCCTATTTTCTCTGACCGAAAGTAAAACCGTGTGAACCCCACTGCATTTTTTCATCCTATTTTCTCTGACCCCACTGCAAACTGCAAAGCAAAGCAATATTTATGTATCAGCAATATTTAGTTACATATTTATGCTAGTGCGAGGAGCATGTACAGAAATAATAGGGGGCTTGCGGACAGTTGCGGTGAAGACTTGGGAGTTTAGGAGCATTAGATGCTTTTTTGGCTTTTGCCCAAAAGTACAATGGTGCTTTTCATATATAGTATTGCTTATTTCTATGTTCTGATGCTTTACCCGTATTAATCAATTACATAAATAGTCTTCAAAGGATAGCAGCATATTCCAAATTTTAAAAATTTGATGAAAGAGTTGACTAGCGCTAAAATATATATATGTAACTTCTTTTGTAATAAGTGTCTTATCCAAGTTGATTTTGCAGCTTTTAAAGCCAAAGCTCTATATACAGCTGCTGCAGAGTTTACTAAAACCATTATCTGCTTCGTAACAGAATAAGAAATTGAATTGGAACAAAGAAATACAACAAAACCCATTAACTGATGTTATGTTTAAGGATCCAACCCAATTGGCATCTTTATAGGCTTTCAGTGAGCCTAAAAAGCCACGATACAAGTGAAGTTCATGTTTAAGATATCTAAATGATGTTTTACACTAAAAAAATGAGAAAGTCTATTAAAATTGTATGTGATATTCATATAAATTATTTTTAATCCAAGTTAACATTGCTGTTATGTTAGTCAAAATAAACCTATTTTAAAGTTTTAAGCTTCTAAAGTGATTAAAATAAATATTAACAACTAAAGTGATATATCAGATAAAAACATTATTCTCCAAGCTATCTTTTCACCTTAATCACAGTACAAATTTTAATCACGCATGTTTATTATTTTTTTACAACATTTATCTACTTAGTATTTTGCTTTGAGGAGAAAAGAGAAGAGAAGAGGGCATTCGCCTTTCTGCGAAACGCGTTTGGGAGAAGGAATGAAGGAAAGACAAAAGAGGAGTTAATAATAATAATAATAATAATAAGCAAACAAAGCAAAACCGCGTGGGTCCCAAACTCCCATGACAATGGCGTGGCATTTTTCTTGTCCTAGTTCTCTGACTTGCATATTTAAAAGCACGTCCTGCTTTCCTGCTAATATAGTAAGGAATACCCTATTTGTGAAGTTTAGCTTGTGCTGTTCATCATGACCAATGAAGGGGCCATTGTCACACATGAATCTAATTGCCGCTACGATATTTTTCTCAGTTTTAGAGGCCAAGATACCCGTCACACATTCACTGGTTATCTCTTTGATGCTTTGCGTTGGAAGGGATTCAACACCTTCATGGATGATGTGGGATTGCAAAGTGGCGACCAAATTTCACTATTTCTTCTCAAAGCAATTGAAGAATCAAGGATTTCAATTGTTGTTCTCTCCCAACACTATGCATCCTCCTCTTGGTGTCTTGATGAACTTGTCAAGATCCTTGAGTGTATGAAGTTGAAGAACCAAATGGTTTGGCCAATCTTTTACAAGGTGGCACCATCCGATGTAAGGTATCGGGGAAATAGTTATGGCAAAGCCATGGCTAAACATGAAAATAGGTTCGGAAAGGACTCTGAGAAGGTGCAGAAATGGAGGTCAGCTTTGTTTGAAGTCGCTAACTTGAAAGGATGGCATTTCGAAACTGGGTACGATACTATATTTTCAATTACTTTTAGTTCATCAAGTTCCATAATTTCAAATACTACTAGCTGTTAATATTATTATAACTATTAAGTAATTACTTAACATATACCTCGTTCTTGAAGATCTGTGAAAAGTTAAGAAGGAAGTCCAGTCTTTTAATTATCGTTTCAAACGTGACATTGTTAACAAAGAATGTTGTTGTAGACATGGGGTATTGTGTGTGTTATGAAGGTTTTGTTTACAGTTTTAGTGTTGTTCTGTATTTTGTGTCACAATCTGATTTTGTCCAGACTATTTAGTAAAGCTTAATTTTATTATTTTGATGAAATAAATTCTGATTAATAGAAAGAAATCGAAAACTGTGCGTGAATGTATTAAAAGGCCTTGTGCTTCTGTAGGTACGAATATGAATTTATCCAAAAGATTGTGGAATTGGCCACTGCTAAATTACATCGTGAACAGTTATATGTTGGTGAACACGTAATTGGACACCAGTTTCAGATAGAAGAAGTGAAGTCCCTTTTAGATATTGAATCTTGTAACACGGTTTGCATGGTGGGAATTCATGGAACTGGTGGAATGGGCAAAACGACACTTGCCAAAGCTATCTATAACTTGATTGTTGATCAATTTGAATGTGCAATTTTTCTTGAAGGTGTTAGAGAAAGGTCAAATAGTTACATGGGCCTAGTACATCTCCAAGAGGCAATCCTATCTAAGTTGTTTAAAGGGGAAAATATCAAGTTGGGAAGTGTTGGTGAAGGTGCCACCAGTTTAAAATACAGACTTTGCCATAGGAGAGTTCTTCTGGTGCTTGATGATGTTGATAGTGAGGACCAGTTAGAAAAACTAGCAGGAGAGTGTAATTGGTTTGGTTCAGGTAGTAGGATCATTATAACAACAAGGGATAAACATGTGCTAAATGTTCATAAGGTTGAAAGGAGATATGAAACGAAGGGGTTAAATGATCATGAAGCTCTTCAACTCTTTTGCTGGAGTGCCTTCAAAATGAGTCAACCTGCAACCAACTATGAAGATGTGTCTAACCGTGCAGTTCGTTATGCCAAAGGGCTTCCGTTGGCCTTAAAAATAATAGGCTCCAATTTGGTTGGCAAAAGTGTAGAGGAGTGTGAATGTGCATTGGAACAATATGAGAGGATTCCAGAAAGAAAGATACAAGACATACTCAAGATAAGCTATGATTGCTTACCAGAGAATGCACAGAATATTTTCCTAGACATTGCTTGTTTTTTTAAAGGGGAGAGACGGGAATATGTTGAAGAGGTACTTGATGGATGTGATTTTTACCCAACGTTCAATATTGGAATACTTGTTGACAAATCTCTTCTAACTATTATATGTGATGACTTATGGATGCATGATCTAATACAAGATATGGGTAAAGAAATAGTTAGGCAGGATGCACCAAAAAAACCCGGTGAACGCAGCAGGTTGTGTTTTCATGAAGATGTTCTTCGTGTTTTAACAGAAAATTTGGTAAGGACCTCACTCATGATTTTTTACTTAAACTTTAGAATGTGTGTAAAACTTGCAATATGTATCCACCAAAAAAATATTTGTGAGTAATTAATGTTACTTCTTGTTACTTGTTTCAAAGGGAAGCAATAATATTGAAGGAATAATTCTGGATCCTCCTAGAGAAGAAGAAGTAGAGTGGAGTGGTACTGCCTTTGAGAAGATGAATAATCTTCGAATTCTCATTGTTAGGAATGCACGATTTTCATCAGCACCTAATTATCTGCCGAATAGTCTAAGGCTGCTTGATTGGAAGGGATACCCTTCAGAATCTCTCCCAAATTATCCCAATAAAGCTGTTGTCTTACGTTTACCTGATAGTCATCTCAGGCTGGAAAAGGAAAGGGCATTCCCGGTAAAATTGCTTTCTTTTCCCTTTTTTACTCTTACGTAATTCAAAAATGTAAAAATCATTTTAATTAATATCACTTTATAATTGCTATTCATTTTAAAATTGTTTTTGTTTGGCAGAGACTCATGCAATTGACGGACATAGATTTCTCGTATAGTCAATTCTTAACTCAAATTCCTGATTTGTCAGGAGTTCCAAATTTAAGAAATCTCAGTGTTACTGAGTGTAAAAATCTAGTTGAAGTTCATGACTCTGTTGGATTCCTTAAACATCTTGAATCTTTACGCGCACCAGGTTGCACCAACCTTGTCATTTTCCCACGAAGAATCTGGTTGCCATCTCTCAAATATCTTGTCCTCTGGAACACACGTATTGAATTCTTCCCAGATGTAGAGGGAGTGATGGATAAGCTGTTAACAATTGATTTGAGATATACTCAAATTACAGGGCTGCCATTTTCTGTAAGTAATCTTACGGGACTTGAAACAATAAGAATGTTCCTCTGCAACAATCTTAGAGATCTACCAAATAACTTATTCATTTTACCAAAGATTGCAGAGTTATATTTAAAAGGCAATCATGAAGTTCGAGAATCATTTAGAAGGTTCCGAAACAGCCATGTAATAACAATGACTAGCCACTCTAACTTAAACAAACCATGTTATTCTCCTTTACGGAAATTATATTTTCAAGATGGTGGTTTAACAGATGAAGATCTCGACTTTATACTTAGTTGTTTTCCGAACTTGGTAAGCCTGATAGTACCAAGGAATAATTTTGTATCTCTTCCAGCAAGCATTAAAGATTCTACAGAGTTGACAAAACTTGATGTGAGTCATAGCACAACCCTTGAGGAAATTCCAGAGTTGCCATTAGGTATGAATGAAATATATGCGACACATTGTCCATTCTTAACTTCAGAGACATCAAGAATGTTATGGTCCCTGGTTAGACTATTTTCTCTTTCACATTTATAAAATGCTAATACATGTTCTCGTTTGCAATTATATACATACATATATGAATTTTCTGCATTTGCTGGGTTGAATGAGACCAATTTCTGCTTAAAAAACAAAATAATGTAATTATTACAAAAAAATCACGTAATATTATTATATGTTTATTTATCTCATACATTTATTCCTTGACATTCGTAACATTTGTTAATTGTTATAGAAGTATTGTCCATTTTTGTTTTTTTTTTTTGGACTTCGTCCATTTTTGTTCTTATTTTCTAACAATCATCTTTATTTGATTTTCTTGGATAAAATTCTTATCCCACAAAAGTAACAAACATTTGGATGTTTTTAAAAAAAAGCACTTGTTTGATATAGCTTTTTTCAGAAGTTACTATTTCTAACTTTTAAAAAAGTACTAAAATTGTTTTTTTTTGTATTTTTACTGTTTTTTAAAAAAAAAAATTATCTAATTATCATAAACCTTTTGATAACTTTTTTTTATTTGGAAGGTATTTTTTTTCTTAAAAAATGCACACATAAATGAAAAAGTTTTATGTCAAACAACAATATTAGATGCATACTTACATACATATTGTCTTGCATCTGTATAATCTTTACTGTTTGATTCTAGTTTTTTTTTATTTATTAAAATGATATGCATAGGCATCATTGTTTGATTCTAGTTAAATGTACTTATATCTACATTTTAATTCTGTCACATACTATTTATGTGAAGAGATGTATTCAGAAATGTTGTGTAAGAAGTATTTTCTTATGCCAAAATACTTTTTATTTTGAAGACTTTTATTATTATTATTATTATTATTATTATTATTATTATTATTATTATTATTATTATTATTATGTCACAGGCATTCAAAGACTTCACTGGATTAAGAGTCCACATGCCCTGGTCCCAAACACAGTTTCCAGATTGGTTTGACCATCATTGTGAAGGAGGGACTGTGTCTTTTTGGTTTCGTGGAAAGCATCCCGCTTTTGCTTTGGCATTTGTCTTCGAGGAGAATGTGCCAACATCATATATAACTACGTACTGCTACGGCCGCCGTCCAGATAATAAGATTGAATTTTTATTATCCTTCAATACATTTAAAATTGTGGATTCCATCACCGGTCGAAAAAATGAGGATGACATAGTTGATGCTAGCATTATTGCGGGAGATCATGTACTACTATGTGATATACGGTTTACAGGGGAGCCCTGGCCAATCTTCGACGAGTGGACTTGTCTGGAGGTTGGAATTGATTCTCGTGTAAGAAAGTTTTATGTTCCACCGAAAATAAGATACTGTGGAGTTTACGTGTACAGGCAAGAAGCAAACATGGAGGATATTCAATTCACATGTCCTAATCCTTTGAAGCGAACGCCATCAATCCTTCATAATCCACCTAAGAAGCGCGTGAGAAAGCTCAAGCCTGGAAGTGGAGGACGAAAGGATAACATAAGGGCAAGAAGGTGGTGGAATATGGGCGGTTTCATTATCATGAAGAAGCTAATTATTTTTTAATGATTTTTCCTCTGAACTCTTATTTAATTATTTGTTTCCTTTTTATGACTCGCACTTGCAGGAGATCAACTCAGTTTCCAAAAACTTTATCATCCAGGAGAAGAATGAAGGAGATAGTATTTCCAATGAGTAAATGTTTCTGGAGATTCCTCTACAACGGTTTTAGTGTGTCCAAGCAGCAGAACTAGCTTCCACTTTTAAATTGTCACGCCTGCTGTTCATGAATTTCTGCTGAAAGAAATTGCTCAAACCTTCCATCATCTTGTATTGCATCGCTTATTACATGAAAGAACCTCAAATGGTGTATGTTAAAACAGGCATTAATATTATCATTGCTGTTGTTTTTGCTTTCGTTATCTTAGTCATGTTTATAACTCGTTGCAACTGATGGTATTCTGCTAATATTATTTGGCCTCAAAGAAATTAATACATTTCCAACAGAATTTATGCCAGCATTTGATGAGCATTTGATGAACATTGAACAGGTGATTGATTTATTATGCTTTAGATTGATTCATAAATTGCTGCTGCAGTGTATCAAAATCTGGTGCATATCTTTTGTGTATGAATTCTCAGCTAGTTGGACAAGACTGTATAAAACAATACCTCCCACTTCTAGTTGCTATGCAATTTGGAATGGATCAAGATTCAAGATGTTCTAGGCTGAGTGCCACGGTTCAATGAATCTCCTTTAGGATTTTAGTGTTGGTACGTTTGGGTTTCACTGCATTACATGGAAACATATTTCACCTTGTTCTTATTTCAAATGTATTTTGGAAAATGTGTTTATCTTATTTTATGAGTAATTTTATTCATACATACTTACACTCGTATTTGTATAATTTTTATTATTTGATTATAATTGAATTTACTTTATTTTTTTGTATACTTACACCTTAATTTTGTCACATAAATAAATGTGTATGATACTAATGTATGACTCAATGTTAGTAACATTTTTCAATTTTATTATCTAAAAAGAAAATAGCGTAAGAATGGTATAAAAAATTGATTTTCAAACACATTCAAACAAACTCTTATTCTATAAAAATTTGACTTTCAACCAATAATGTTTATGCCAATGTGAAACCAGAAAATGCTCCTACGTTGTTTCTGTATATAGACAAAAACTCCAGCTTCATAATACCCCTCTCTTGGATTCTTCCTTTCATAGAAATTGTATTGAAAACAACCACAATAATCTAAAAAGAAGAAGAAAAGAACTTGTGAAAAATGAAATATGACAATGAAATGTGGATGAGAATGAGAATGGAATACATTGATGCCTACGCTAAATCAAGGGAGGCCCTTTGTGTGGCAATGAAATGTCCAAGGATTGAGTAAAGGCAAACTTCGAGGAAGCAACAGGCGGGTAAATAATAGAAAGGCCTCGGGTGATTTGTATGATTAAGCAGGTAGAGAGGAACGAGGAGAAAGAATATATTAAGAGTAATTTTGATAATTTATATTAATTATTGTTAAATAACATTAATTTTAATTGAAAGGAGAGCATTGCAATAGAAAATGTTAAATTAGGATGTAAAATGCTTAATTATATAAATTAGGGTGAAAATGTAAAAGGACTAATAAATTAAGGGAGTAAAATGTATTTGACCCAAAATTTTGAGTAATTAAAGTAATAAAAACTAAATACTAATGACCACAGTAACCAAATAAAAACATTATTACCAAAAAATAAAAAGAAAAAGATCATCCTCTTGATGCGTGCGGATGTAGCGATTAAAATTAAGATAAAAATCGGTTGTCGTCGCCCACATGAGAAAATAAAAACCTTACAACTAGTTGTAGTTAGTAAGGTCGATCCATGAGAGTAACCAATTCAATTAACACTATTAAACAATTCCCAATTTAGACTCTGATTAACAATAAACAGTAAAAGGAGGGGTTTTGGAGTTTTGATGAACAATGAACAGCTTTAAAGATAACAATAAATAAACTGAAATCAACAATATAAGAAAATTGGTTAAGAGATTGAATCCACCACTAGATTTATATGATAATGTAAATTCACATATCCTTTTTATTCCAACATGCTCAATTATGTTTTTATGCAATTGTGAGAGTAAATCTCTGTTTTCCTTACGTGTTGGCCAATTTAGCAATCGCTCAAATCAACTCCTAATCACTGATTAGTCATAAAGCAACCGCTCTTACAACTATCCAACAATTGCATTAAGATTTAGAAAACCAATTACACTAAGGTCTAATCACACACCGGGATTAAATTACTTAGAATATATATTTCTCTAGATCTAATACCGCAACCGCGATAATAAACCCAGATCTACCACTTTTATAAGCGGCAAATAGCACAAAGATAATTATACCCACACGAACATCATACATCCCACCGGATCTACTACCGGCCGCGCATAATAAACCTAGATCTACTACTTTGAAAGTAGGAACAAGTACAAAAACCTTCATACCAACAATAGATTCAGAAATATATGAATAAAAACATAACTGTGTTGAAATAATCAAATATGCAAAGTTTACAACATTAATACTAGCGGTTTCATCACTCCCTTAACCAAGGGAGGTTTAGTTACACATATCTAGAAAGAAATCACAAGAAAAACTGAGAGAAAATGAAGGAGAGTCCACCCTTTCCTATGATAACCAATGGTGCCCTTTTATAGAAGTCTAGGGTAACAAAATGACAAAGGTGAGTGGATGGATGAGTGTGTTAGTGGAGTGGGGTGGTTGAGTGGATTGGTTGAATGGGTGAGTGGTTAAGTGGGTTGGTTTGAGTGGAGTGGATTAAATATTGGTTGAGTGGGTTAGTTGAGTGGATGAGTGGTTGAGTGGTTGAGTGGGTGAGTGGATGATTGGTTGATTTAGTTGAGTGGGTTAGTTTAGTGGGTGAGTGGTTAAGTGGATGAGTGGTTGAGTGGTTGAGTGGATGAGTGGAGTGGATTAAATATTGGTTGAGTGGGTTAGTTGAGTGGATGAGTGGGTGAATGGATGATTGGTTGAGTGGTTGAGTGGGTGAGTGGATGATTGGTTGATTTAGTTGAGTGGGTTGGTTTAGTGGGTGAGTGGTTAAGTGGATGAGTGGTTGAGTGGTTGAGTGGATGAGTGGAGTGGATTAAATATTGGTTGAGTGGGTTAGTTGAGTGGATGAGTGGTTGAGTGGTTGAGTGGGTGAGTGGATGATTGGTTGATTTAGTTGAGTGGGTTGGTTTAGTGGGTGAGTGGTTAAGTGGATGAGTGGTTGAGTGGTTGAGTGGATGAGTGGAGTGAATTAAATATTGGTTGAGTGGGTTAGTTGAGTGGATGAGTGGTTGAGTGGGTGAGTGGGTGAGTGGATGATTGGTTGATTTAGTTGAGTGGGTTGGTTTAGTGGGTGAGTGGTTAAGTGGATGAGTGGTTGAGTGGTTGAGTGGATGAGTGGAGTGGATTAAATATTGGTTGAGTGGGTGAGTTGAGTGGATGAGTGGAGTGGAAAAATCTTGTGTCTGACTTGGAAGCCAAAAACGACCGACTAGACATCCGATCCATGAAAAGTACTCTTCATGAAAGTTGTAGATCTTTGTCTTGGCTATAACATGCATATCTGGATCGTCCAATTTGGCTTCCTACAGCCCAAGATATGGCCCAAATACCACAGGTTGCTCAAACCCAACTTCAGCACTTCTGTTCCGACTTGCAAGCCCAAACTGACCCATTAGACTTCATTATTTCAAAAGGTGTTCTTCATGAAAGTTGTTTATTTGGGTCTTGACTATCAACTATCCAAATTTCAGCCCATCTCCATTATTATAGCTTGAGATATGAGTTTATGAGTGCACACCGTTCGAATTCTAGTGACAGAACCCGTATTCTGACTTCCATGTAAACTTAGGTCCCTTAGACATCTGTTTAAGACTTCGAGCTCTTCATCAAAGTTGTAGAGCTTCCTCTTAGCTTTCCTACAAGATAAAATTCATGATTGTCAGATATCAGGAACTCAAGTTATGACCAAAATACGAAACAGTGTAAAATCTCAATAATGCTAAAAATATTCAATTGGACCAATTTGAGCTCAAACTCACAAAATCATGTCAAACTCAATCAATTAAGAATATGGAGAGTGTAAATGACTAAATATAAGGGTTTCTTAATGAATAAAATATGTGTTTATCAAATTCCCCCACACTTAGCTTTTTGCACTCCTGGGCAAAACTCAAGACCAAAACAAGGACATAAGAGATTAACAAAATTTTAAATTCCAACGACATTCAAGAGTCCAAAATTTTACAATCAAGAAAAACAACCAAAAGTTCAAGAGATCAAAACATTCATGAGTTAACAATTCTCCACATCTCAAACCAACAAGTAAGGTATCTTCAACATGAATCGAGAATGATAGATCTTCATAAGATTCCCTCTCAATCTCTCAAGTGTTTAAAAGGCAGGTATTTCACTCAATTCAACCCATGAAAATTACACTACCATAAGCTTGCTTATCTTCTACTTCTCCACTACTCAAAACACATGCACGCACAAATCATGAGGACTTTATTCAAGGTTGTAGTGAGGTCAAGGTAACAGAAGAGGATAAAATGGATATGAGAAGATAAATACCAAAGAGAATAAAAGCAAATGAGAGTTGAGTTCAAATAACAAATATAAAAGTTCATCCCAACTCTAATGTATATCTCTTTACATATTCATTTCCCAATCTTTTTTTTTTCTTTTTTTTTTTCTTCTTTTTTTTATATATGAACATAACTATATACATACAATTTTTTTTTTTTTTTCTTTTTTTTTTTAGGCACTCTTTCCTTTTTCAACAACCATTTTGTACACACACCTCCACACTTGCTCAAAAACTCATCCATTAACCAAGCTAATATTCTTTTATTCCCTAAGGTAAAGTAAGAACACGATTTTTCATTTAAGGCACATAATGAGCTAGAAACAAGGAATGGTCAAATAAGCTCAAAGGGGTTAAGCAAAGGAAAATATCTAAGGTTGACGGGAATTAGAGAATTTTCAAGAAGTCAAAAGAGTGCTTGATATCATATTGAAAACAAGGTTGGCTATTTGGTTAAACTAGCTAATTAAGAAAGAGGGCCTCAATCATGTTCATGCATGCAAGTGAAATGTAGCCTCAAAAAGAATCAAAGCAAGTTCTAGAGTGGTCATTAACATGAGTGAAAATCACACAAGAAAGAAGAGAATGACATAAATGTTGAATCCATCCATTAGGCTCAAAATCTCACAAGGTATGCATCCATCAAACTCAATTCATCAATTTAATCATCCATCACCAAGCATATCAGTTCAAGAAGGGAGAAAAGTTATTCAATCATGCAATGAACCCTTTTTTTTTTTTGAAATTAAATTTTTTTTTTTAAAAAAAATGCTAAAATCTCTCCACCACACTTAATATAAGCATTGTCCTCAATGTGAAAGAGAGATATAGAAAAGAGCAACACAACCTGATAAGAAGTGAATCAACGCCAAGCAGAAAAGAAACACACTGTCAGTGCCACATCAGACCTCAATTCATCAATTTTTTTTTTATATATTCAAATGCTTACAACCAACAAACAGATAAAAACATAATCTAAGAAACTAATGAAAACACAAAATAAAAAGGGATAAAGAGAGCAAATCTGGTTGGGTTGCCTCCCAATGAGCGCTTAGTTTTTTGTCCTCAGCCCGACATGATGATACTTTCAATGCTCATCATATTGTGGAAGGATGAGGGTCATCACTTCCATCTCTGCACTGTCAGGAAGTTCATGATATGGTTTGAGACGATGACCATTGACCTTAAATGCTTTGCCGAAATTTCACTCGATCTCAACCGCACCAAAAGGAAAAACATTAGTTACCACAAACGGCCCAATCCACTTAGAACGCAGGTTTACCCGGAAATAATTTGAGTCTTGATTGGAATAGCAGGACTTTTTGTCCTCTGTGAAATTTCTTTACGGAAATCAATTGGTCGTGGAATGCCTTAGCTTTAGTCTTATAAATCGGGGTATTCTCAAAGGCCTCATTTCTTAGTTCTTCCAATTCCCTGTGCCTGGAACTTCCTTTGCTTTCCAAGACCTTCCAATTCCATATTAACTTGTTTAATGGCCCAGTAAGATCGATGTTGCAACTCAACGGGTAAATGACAGGGCTTTCCATACACCAACCGAAATGGTGACATGCCGATGGGAGTCTTATAGGCAGTCCTATAAGCCCATAAAGCATCTTCAAGTCGAGTGCTCCAATCCTTTCTTGAGGGATTCACTATCTTTTCAAGGATTGACTTAATCTCCCGGTTGGACACTTCAGTTTGCCCATTTGTCTGTGGATGGTAAGGAGTGAAAATTCTGTGCATTACTCCATATCTCTTCAATAGAGCATCAAAGGTTTTATTGCAGAAATGGGTCCCTTGGTCACTGATGATAGCCCTTGGGGTCCCGAACTTGGAGAAAATATGTGACTTAACAAAATCACAACTGGATTTTAGAATCATCAGATCGAGTGGCTTTTGCTTCCACCCATTTAGACACATAATCAATAGATAAAAGAATGTATGTGAAACCAAATGAAGGAGGGAATGGTCCCATGAAATCAATACCCCACACATCAAAGAGTTCCACAAAAATGATCGGAGTCTGAGGCATTTGATTACGAGGATCAATATTACCTGTTCTCTGACAGCGGTCACAAGACTTACAGAAGTTATAAGCGTCTTTGAAAATTGAAGGCCAATAGAAACCACTGTCAAGCACTTTATTGGCTGTCCTTTTACTGCCAAAGTGTCCTCCACATGCATAGGTGTGGCAAAAGGAGAGGATGGAGTGTGTCTCGAGAATCAGGAATGCACCTCCTAATGACTTGATCTGCACAATGCTTCCATAAGTACGGGTCATCCCAGATATAGTATTCTGATCACTCCTTAATTTATCTCTTTGGGCCTTGTTCAAACCCTCCGGAAAGTCCTTAGTAACCAGGTAGTTAACAATGTCAGCATACCAAGGGATTATGGTGTTGACAACCATCAAATATTCATCCGAAAAAGTCTCCATGATAGGCATTTCTTCCTCTTCAGTTACCAATCTACTCAAGTGATCGGCCACCAAGTTTTCGCTCCCTTTCTTGTCTTTAATCTCCAAGTCAAATTCCTGGAGCAATAAAATCCATCGGAGCAATCTAGGCTTTGCTTCTTTCTTTGTTAGAAGATACTTCAAGGCTGCATGATCTGAAAACACAATCACTTTAGAACCAATTAGATATGATCTAAATTTTTCTAAAGCAAATACAATGACTAGAAGTTCTTTTACGTGGTTGAGTAATTAAGTTGAGCATCATTTAGAGTCCTTGATGCATAGTAAATGGCATAAGGAACTCTATCAACTCGTTGTCCCAAGACGGCTCCTCTCTTGCAAAGTCACGGCATCACACATTAGTTCAAAAGGTAACTCCCGGTTGGGTGGCACGATGATAGCGCTTGATTAACAACTTCTTGAGTTTATTGAAAGCTTCCATACATTTCTCATCAAAGTTAAAATTAACATCTTTTTGAAGAAGTACGCAAAGGGGCAATGAGACTTTAGAAAAGTCTTTAATGAATCTCGGTAGAAACCGCATGACCAATAAAAGAACGAATCTCCCGCACACTAGTGGGTGGTGGCAAAGAATGCATGAGTTCTACCTTAGCTTTATCTACTTCAATTCCCCTAGCAGAAATTACATGACCTAAAACAATACCTTCATTCACCATGAAATGACATTTTTCCCAATTCAGTACCAGGTTAGTGTCAATGCATCTTTTAAGCACCAAAGTTAAATGTTCCAAACAATTTTCAAAATCATTTCCAAAGACACTAAAGTCATCCATAAAAACCTCAATGATGTTTTTAATGTAATCAGAAAATAAACTCATCATGCATCTTTGGAAAGTTCCTGGTGCATTGCAGAGTCCAAAAGGCATTCGCCTATATGCAAAGGTACCAAATGGACAAGTGAATGTAGTATTGTCTTGGTCTTCTGGAGCTATGACAATCTGATTGTAACCTGACCATCCAGAAAACAATAATAAAAATGACCAGCTAATCTTTCTAACATTTGATCAATGAAAGGTAAAGGAAAGTGGTCTTTTTCTCATGGCGGCATTCAACTTCCTGTAATCAATACAAACACGCCACCCTGTCTGTAACCTAGTGGGAATAAGCTCATTTTCAGCATTTCTTACCACAGTAATTCCAGATTTCTTTGGTACTACCGGACCAATTTGGGCTTACCCACTTCTTTGTCGAAATGGGGTAGATCACCCCACACTTAGGAGCTTCGGTATCTCCTTTTCACAACCTCCATCATGGGAGGATTCAATCTCTATTTGAGGGTCTCTCACAGTTTAGTATCCTCCTCCATTAATATCCTGTGCATACAAACGGAGGGACTAATACCCTTGATATCGCCTATTGACCAACCAATGGCTGTCTTATGTTCCTGCAAAATGACTACCAGTTTCTCTTCTTGCTCTTGGGTGAGTGACTTTGCAATTATTCTTGGAAGGGTGTCCTTCTCCCCCAAGAAGATGTATTTAAGATGATCAGGTAGTGCTTTCAGTTCCAATTCAGGTGCCTGCACAACAGAAGGTTGAGGTATATTAGTAATAACAGGTAAATCAACAAAAGTTACCTCATGCTCTTCTAGAGTGGAAGAGAGCTCTTGTAAAGCGCAACAACAATTTCATCAATGTCTTCACT
This sequence comes from Ormosia emarginata, assembly GCA_029884605.1. Lineage (NCBI taxonomy): Eukaryota > Viridiplantae > Streptophyta > Magnoliopsida > Fabales > Fabaceae > Ormosia > Ormosia emarginata. The sequence continues at coordinate 15,080,499 of JAQQTP010000086.1, forward strand.
CCATGGCTCTTCTTCACTCTTCTTCTTTTCCTCCTGTACATCTAAGCTATGAGTTAGAATTGTATCAAGAGCATCAAAATGGTCAGTATCAAAAGCTGCAGAAATTAAAGAATCAAAAGGATCAAAAGAATCAATTAAACAAGCGAGTGCACATCACTTGGGTATCTCATAGCTTCAAAAATATTGAATCTAATTAATTCCCCATCAAATTCCATTGTTAGAGTTCCCGAGTGCACATCAATTTTTGTCCGTGCGGTCTTCAAAAATGGTCTTCCTAGCAAGATAGGAGCAGATTTGGGAGACTCATCCTCTTCCATGTCCAAAACATAGAAGTCTGTAGGAAACACTAATTCATTCACTGCACCAAAACATCTTCAACCACACCCTTAGGGTATGCATTAGATCTATCGCCCAATTGAATAACAACACCGGTAGGTTCCAAAGGACCCAGTATAAAGATGCATAAATAGAATATGGCATGACATTTATAGATGCACCTAAATCAAGCATTGCCCTTTCAAACCTTGTGTTACCTATAGTGCATGGAATGGTGAATGTGCGGGGTCCTTACATTTGGTTGAGAGTTTCTTTTTAATTACATTTGAAACACTTTCTCCCACTTGGACCTTTTCATTTCCTTTTAACTTCCTCTTGTTAGTGCATAATTCTTTCGGAAATTTTGCATATCTAGGTACACGCTTAATGGCATCTAACAAAGGGATATTAACCTCTACCTTCCTAAAAGTCTCAAGTATTTCTTTTTCTCGCTTCTTCTTTCTTGGTTTTAACCAACCTACTAGGAAAAGGAGCTTTAGTGACATATTTAGGAAGGGGTTCGAAATACTTACCTTAGGGGTTTTGGAAGTTTGCCCCTTATCATTTGCTTCTTTGGGTGGTTCATCCTTCTCTTGAATGATTGGTGGAAGAGAGGTAGGCTCATCCATCGTCTTTCCGCTTCTCAATGTGACAAACACTAGCATTTTCCCTCGGATTCACTTACATTTGTGAGGGTAGTTTCCTGAAGCTTGGCTTTGAAACTTGTTGAATTCTGTGGACAAGCGCCCTATCGATTCTGCAAGTTATTGATTGCGATCCTTGTTTCTTGTTTGAAACTTTGTATAGTTGCATTTGTTTCTTGTTGGGCGCAAATTATTAGTGGCCATTTATTTTACTAGCTCCTCTAATGAAGGCTCAGATTGCTTAGGAGCTTGAACTTCTTCTTGTCTCGAGGGAAAGGTACTTGTCTTTGTTGGAATCCTAGAGGTCCATAAGCTGGAGGTTGATTTTGAGGTTGCTTTGCATAGCTGAAATTTGGATGATCCCTCCAACCCGGATTATATGTGTTTGAGTAGGGGTTGTAATTTTTTGAAAGTCCAGCATATCCCCCTACTGCTCTTACCTCCTCATTTGTGTCTTCTTGGAGAGTGGGACACATATCAGTGGGATGTCCAGATGAACAACAGATCCCACAAGCATGAACTGGTGCTTTACCTGAATCCATTAACCGCTGAACCATAGCAGTCAATTGAGTCATTTGCTGCTGTATACTGGTTGTCTCTACTTCTTTCACTGCTCTTACTCCAGTGTCATTTCTAGAGTAGAATTGTTGAGTATTGGCAGCCATTCTTGAGATCAAGTTTCTAGCTTCTTGAGGAGTTTTATCAATCAATGCTCCTCCGCGCAAACATCAATCATGTTACGATCCATCACTTGTAAGCCTTCATAGAAATCCGAATTAAAAGCTGCTCACTTATTTGATGATGAGGGCGCTGAAACATAGCTTCTTAAATCTCTCCCAGTAGTCATGGAGTGATTCCCCATGCCTTTGTTGAATACCACAGATTTCTTTTCTGATTGTTGCAGCTTTTGAGGCGAGGGGAAGTATCTGTCTAGGAAAGTTCGGGCCATGTCCTGCCATGATTGGATGGATCCGGGTGGCAAGTAGTAAAGCCACTCCTTAGCCGAGTCTTTCAATGAGAATGGAAAAGCTCTCAACTTGACTTGCTCTACATGAATTCTGCGGGTTTCATGCTAGAACATACCACATGGATTTCCTTCAAGTGCTTGTTGGGGTCCTCTCGGGTAATCCATTGAAAGATGGCAAGAGATGGATTAAACCGGATTTCAATTCAAATGCCTCTTCATTTTCAAGAATGTCTATGCAAGAAATTTGTTGATCTAGATCTGGAGCACCCAATGCCCTTAAAGTGTTTTCTGCCATTGTCACTTCTTCAGATATTTCAGATGGCTCAAATGTCTCTGAACTTGATAGATCAATGTAACGGGCAGCTTCAATGTCAGCAGGTGTGAGTTGGAAGTTAGTCGGATGGAAGGGAAATTGAGGATGTGAAGTGAGTTGATCAATATAGTTCCTCAAATTTAGCAATCCTTCGTCTACTCCTTCAAGGGACATCAACACCTACAAAACACTCAGAAAGAAAGATTAAAAATAAAATAAAATAAAATAAAATAAAAACAGAATAAAAATAGGAAATAAATTAATAGTGTAATTGAAAAAATTGGTTCCCGACAGCGGCGCCAAAATTCGATGCGTGCGGATGTAGCGATTAAAATTAAGATAAAAATCGGTTGTCGAGGCCCACGAGAAAATAAAAACCTTACAACTAGTTGTAGTTAGTAAAAAGTCGATCCATAGAGAACCAATTCAATTAACACTATTAAACAATTCCCAATTTAGACTCGATTAACAATAAACAAGTAAAAGGGGGTTTTGGAGTTTTGATGAACAATGAACAGCTTCAAAGATAACAATAAATAAACTGAAATCAACAATATAAGAAAATTGGTTAAGAGATTGAATCCACCACTAGATTTATATGATAATGTAAATTCACATATTCTTTTTATTTCAACATGCTCAATTATGTTTTTATACAATTGTGAGAGTAAATCTCTGTTTTCCTTACGTGTTGGCCAATTTAGCAACCATTTCAAATTAACTCCTAATCACCGATTAGTCATAAAGCAAAGCAGCTCTTACAACTATCCAACAATTGCATCAAGATTTAGAAAACCAATTACACTAAGGTCTAATCACACACCGGAATTAAATTACTTAGAACATATATTTCTCTAGATCTAATACAAGAATCAGCGCATAATAAACCCAAATCTACCACTTTTATAATTGGCAAATAGCACAAAGATAATTATACCCACATGAACATCATACATCCCACCAGATCTACTACCGCAACCGCGCATAATAAACCTAGATCTACTACTTTGAAAGTAGGAACAAGTACAAAAACCTTCATACCAACAATAGATTCAGAAATATATGAATAAAAACATAACTGTGTTGAAATAATCAAATATGCAAAGTTTACAACATTAATACTAGCGGTTTCATCACTCCCTTAACCAAGGGAGGTTTAGTTACACATAGCTAGAAAGAAATCACAAGAAAAACTGAGAGAAAATGAAGGAGAGTCCACCCTTTCCTATGATAACCAATGGTGCCCTTTTATAGAAGTCTAGGGTAACAAAATGACAAAGGTGAGTGGATGGATGAGTGGGTTAGTGGAGTGGGGTGGTTGAGTGGATTGGTTGAGTGGGTGAGTGGTTAAGTGGGTTGGTTTGAGTGGAGTGGATTAAATATTGGTTGAGTGGGTTAGTTGAGTGGATGAGTGGTTGAGTGGTTGAGTGTGTGAGTGGATGATTGGTTGATTTAGTTGAGTGGGTTAGTTTAGTGGGTGAGTGGTTAAGTGGATGAGTGGTTGAGTGGTTGAGTGGAGTGGATTAAATATTGGTTGAGTGGGTTAGTTGAGTGGATGAGTGGTTGAGTGGTTGAGTGGGTGAGTGGATGATTAGTTAAGTGGTTGAGTGGGTGAGTGGATGATTGGTTGATTTAGTTGAGTGGGTTAGTTTAGTGGGTGAGTGGTTAAGTGGATGAGTGGTTGAGTGGAGTGGATTAAATATTGGTTGAGTGGGTTAGTTGAGTGGATGAGTGGTTGAGTGGGTGAGTGAGTGAGTGGATGATTGGTTGATTTAGTTGAGTGGGTTGGTTTAGTGGGTGAGTGGTTAAGTGGATGAGTGGTTGAGTGGTTGAGTGGATGAGTGGAGTGGATTAAATATTGGTTGAGTGGGTGAGTTGAGTGGAGTGGAAAAATCTCGTGTCTGACTTGGAAGCCAAAAAAGACCGACTAGACATCCGATCCATGAAATGCACTCTTCATGAAAGTTGTAGATCTTTGTCTTGGCTATAACATGCATATCTGGATCGTCCAATTTGGCTTCCTACAGCCCAAGATATGGCCCAAATACCACAGGTTCCTCAAACCCAACTTCAGCACCTCTGTTCCGACTTGCAAGCCCAAACTGACCCATTAGACTTCATTATTTCAAAAGGTGTTCTTCATGAAAGTTGTTTATTTGGGTCTTGACTATCAACTATCCAAATTTCAGCCCATCTCCATTATTATAGCTTGAGATATGATTTTATGAGTGCACACCGTTCGAATTTAGTGAGAACCCGTATTCTGACTTCCATGTAAACTTAGGTCCCTTAGACATCTGTTTAAGACTTGAGCTCTTCATCAAAGTTGTAGAAAGCTTCCTCTTAGCTTTCCTACAAGATAAAATTCATGATTGTCGGATATCAGGAACTCAAGTTATGACCAAAATACGAAACAGTGTAAAATCTCAATAATCTAAAAATATTCAATTAGGGCCAATTTGAAATTTCAAACTCACAAAATCATGTCAAACTCAATCAATTAAGAATATGGAAGTGTAAATGACTAAATATAAGGGTTTCTTAATGAATAAAATATGTGTTTATCACCTACACTCTTAAAAAGGATGCAAATACTGTTGTCATCCTTTTTAAAAGTGTCAGATTTAGTAAGAGAAAGTGATAAAAAAAAATGTATGATGAATAATATTAAATAGAGTATGAAAAGTGATGTATGCATTGTTTGATATACGATTATCAGAGTTGAAAGAAAAAATAAAAACATTAGTGGACAAAATATATTTTCCTCATAACAACTCCGCAACCAATCATGTAAGAGTGTAAATTGGTTTGGATAATTAGACCAATTCGAATCGAACTAATTAAATTGGTTCGGTTTATTTCGGGTATATTGATTGGTTCGAACAAAATCTGAATTTAATAAAGTTTAATTGGTTCGATTTTTGGATTTAAAGTTTCAAATTCGAGAACCTGAATCGAAATATATATATATATATATATATATATATATATATATATATATATGAGGAAGATCAACTTTCACTAGGTGTAAGTCTTTTTCTCTTACACTCATTTTCAAATTTGTTAGATCCACTTTCATCTAATGGTTACCTTTAATGAAATAATCTCAACCATTAGATGAAAGTTTTAACAATTTGAAAATAGGTATAAGGAGAAAAAAGATTTACACTAGTGAACGAATCTCTTATATATATATATATATATATATATATATATAAAGTCTGAATTAACTTTGGGTATTGTCCATTATTATATTAGATACTTGTGTTTCTTTTTAATTATGTTTTGAATTTAAGTTTGAGTATTGTTATATACTTGTCTTTGTATTTATATCTATTATTATGTATCTTTTAATTATGTTTTTTGTTTAAATTTTGTTTATTTGTTATACTTTATAGTGTCTTTATTGAGATAAATAAGTTTGATTTTATTTTTAAAATTTTTTTTATCAGTTTAGTTTTGATTTTACTATAAAAAAATACGAAAATTGAATTAAATTAAATTAATTAATTTTAATTAATTTAAATTTATTTTTTTAAAAAAATTGTACCAAACTGAATACATTCCTACAATCATGCATGTTTTATTATTATTATTATTATTATTATTATTATTATTATTATTATTTACTACATTTATCTACTAAGTATTTTGCTTTGAGAAGAAAAATAAGAGGAAAACCGCGTGAGGAAAGAAGCTTCTTAGCCTTAGGAATGAAGCAACGAAAGACGAAGCAAACAAAGCACAACCACGTGGGTCCCATACTCCCATGTCAATGGCAATGGCGTGGCATTTTTCTTGTCCTAGTTCAATGCCTTGACAGTCACGATGTATGCCTATTGTAAATCACATCCTGTTTTCCTGCTAATAGTGTAATCGGTCACGCTATATGTCTAATAAAAATATTTTAACGTATGTGTTACTGTATTTTGCTGAAAAAAATGTGATTTTCATTCGTTACCTCGCTTTCTTCTTTTCGTTCCTTCCGTTTTTCATTTTTTTTATCTCTGTTACAGTCATCTCTTTCTCCTTTGAGATTCTCGCATTCATTAGGATACCCACCTACAGTAAGTTAACCATTGTTCTCTTGTCCTCATTTTCGTTCCCTCATTTTCACTCCTCACTCACTCTCTTCCCTCACTCTTACATGCAAACGTGGGATTCGAGTTTTACGTTTTTCTACAATTTCAATGAGTATCTTCCATTTTTCCCATAATATTTCATGTTTCTTGACATGGGTACCTGCAATTTTTAGCTTTTTCTTATTTGGCTATATGGAGGGTGAAACGTTAGGTATTTTGGGTGATTTTCTACGTATTATGCTTTCTGTTTAGTGAGTTGCATTTTTTGTGGGCTTCATTGTTATGAAATCTGTTTTTCTTGGCTGTGTGTTGATTAGATGAGTAAATGAGAGAATGTTTGTTGGGTTCATTCGCTGGTTTATTTGACATATTTTGTTTCTGCTAGGAGGATTTACAATGGTTCATATAACAGGAAGGGTTAGTCCATTAACATGGTTTGTGGTGAATCTTATTACTTTGCGACTCTAAAATTAACTGGTTAATATATTTAGAATAAGTGATTAATTTTTACATGTTTTTGGTGAATCTAAAAATGAGTTCCCAACAGTGAGGGTAAACTACTTACAAATAAACTACTAGTGGAGTGGAGTTGGGATGAGTTATTGTCTGATTCATATAGTAGGAAGGGTTGGTTCAAAGACATGGTTTGTGGTGAATCCCATTACTTGGTGACTCTAAAATTAACTAGTTAATATATTTGGAATAAGTGGTTAATCTTTACATGTTTTTGGTGAATGCAAAAATGAATTTCCAACAGTGGAGGTAAACTACTTATAAATAAACTACTAGTAGAGTGGAATTGGGTTATGTTGTTGTTTGGTTAATATAGAAGGGAAGATTGGTCCATTGACATGGTTTGTGGTGAATCTCATTACTTGGTGACTCTAAAATTAACTGGTTAATATGTTTGGAATAAGTGGTTAATCTTTACATGTTTCTGGTGAATCTAAAAATGAGTTCCCAACAATGGAGGTAAACTACTTACAAATGAATTACTAGTGGAGTGAAGTTAGACTATGTTGTTGTCTGCTTAATATAGCAGGGAGGGTTGGTCCATTGACATAATTTGTGGTGAATCTCATTATTTGGTGACTCTAAAATTAATTGATTAATATGTTTGAAATAAGTAGTTAATCTTTACATGTTTCAGGTGAATCAAAAAATGAGCTCCCAACAGTGGAGGTAAACTACTTACAACTGAATTACTAGTGGAGTGAAGTTGGGCTATGTTATTGTCTGGTTAATATAGCAGGAATAGTTGGTCCATTAACATAGTTTGTGGTGAATCTCGTTACCTGGTGAATCTAAAATTAACTGATTAATATATTTGAAATAAGTGGTTAATCTTTACATATTTTTGGTAAATCCAAAAATGAGTTCCCAACAGTGGAGCTACTTGTTTTGTTAGACTAGATGGTTCTAGGCTCTCTTTTTAAGTTTTATTTCATCTCACAAGTGGTTAAGTGCGACCTTTATTAAATAGACTTATTTGAATGGGTTTCTATCTTCATTATCTATTGTCATTTGTTTATTTACTTTTTTATTGCCCTTCCTTAACTTCATTGCCCTATCTTGAAGGCGTTAAATGATCATGAAGCTCTTCAACTCTTTTGCTGGAGTGCCTTCAAAACCAGTCAACCTGCAACCAACTATGAAGATGTTGCAGTTCGTTATGGTAAAGGGCTTCCATTGGCCTTAAAAGTAATAGGCTCCAATTTGGTTGGCAAAAGTGTAGAGGAGTTTGAATGTGCATTGGAACAATATGAGAGGATTCCAGAAAGAAAGATACAAGACATACTCAAGATAAGCTATGATAGCTTACCACAGAATGCACAGAATATTTTCCTAGACATTGCTTATTTTTTTAAAGGGGAGAGACGAGAATATGTTGAAAAGATACGAGACAGATGTGATTTTTACCCAACGTTCAATATTGGAATACTTGTTGACAAATCTCTTCTAACTATTAATGGTGATCGTTTATGGATGCATGATCTAATACAAGATATGGGTAAAGAAATAGTTAGGCAGGATGAGCCAAAAAAACCCGGTGAACGCAACAGGTTGTGTTTTCATGAAGATGTTCTTAGTGTTTTAACAGAAAATTTGGTAAAAAAAATATTTTTACCAAAAATATTTGTGTGTAATTAATGTTACTTCTTGTTGCTTGTTTCAAAGGGAAGCAATAATATTGAAGGAATAATTCTGGATCCTCCTAAAGAAGAAGAAGTAGAGTGGAGTGGTACTGCCTTTGAGAAGATGAATAATCTTCGAATTATCATTGTTAGGAATGCACGATTTTCATCAGCACCTAATTATCTGCCGAATAGTCTAAGGCTGCTTGATTGGAAGGGGTACCCTTTAGAATCTCTCCCAAATCATCCCAATAAAGCTGTTGTCTTGCGTTTACCTGATAGTCATGTTGGGTACCAGAGTTATAGAAAACAGTATCACGCAACTAAAATAGAGATGAGAAAAGAGGAACTGACACACAATATTTAACGTGGAAAACCCTCTAATGATGATAAGGGAAAAACCACAGACAAGAGTAGAAAAGTTTTTACTATGAGGAAGAAGTTACAAGACCTCTCTCTGATACAAGGAGAGAACTTATACAAGAGAAAGAAGAGAAAATTTTGGGATGATAAAACTAATAGAGGAAGTCCCTATTTATAGAAGGACATCCTCCACCAATGCCAACTCCCACTAGATGTGGGACTTCTAGTTCAACAATTCTCCCACTTGAAGATTTGATTGAGTCAATCATATCTTCACACCACTCTTTCTACCTTGTCATTCCATGTTGCTTACGTTTCTGATAGGCCATAGGAGGATCGACACCAAATAAACTTGTCAGTGTTAATTGGCTTTGTCATAACATCTGCTAGGTTGTCTTTGGTGTGAATCTTCTGCATATCCACACTCCCTTCTTCTACTACTTCTCGAACAAAATGATACTGGATACCTATGTGCTTTGTCCTTGAATGAAAAGCTGGATTCCTTGCAATGTGTAAGGCACTCTGACTGTCACAATACACAGTAATTATCTGCTGCTTGTGCCCGAGTTCTTCCATTAACCTTTTAATCCAAATAGCTTCCTTACAAGCTTGGGTAGCTGCCATGTATTCAGCTTCTGTAGTAGACAGAGCTACAACAGTCTGTAGCTTAGATAACCAGCTGACCGCTCCTCCTGTAAGTGTGAACACATAACCAGTAGTAGATTTTCTTTTATCAAGATCACCTGCAAAATCGAATCAACATATCCTTGACAACAAACTCGATCCTCCAAAACATAATGCAAAGCACACGAGGTCCCTTTAATGTATCTTAGGATCCTCTTAATGATATTCAATGCTCTTTACCAGGATCTGCCATAAAACGACCGACCGCTCCCATTGCTTGTACAATGTCTGGTCTTGTACATATCATAGCATACATAAGGCTTCCCACTGCTGATGCATACGGTACTCGAGACATTTCCATCCTCTCTGCTTCACTGCTAGGACTCATACTTGAGGATAATTTGTAATTGACAGGAAGTGGGGTAGAGACTGGCTTACAATCTTGCATATTGAAGCGCCGCAAGATTTTCTTTAAATAGTTCTTTTGAGAAAGCCAAATCTTCCTATCTTTTCTGTCTCGGTGAATTTGCATCCCTAAAATCTTGTTTGCTGGTCCCAAGTCCTTCATATCAAACTCCCTAGCCAACTGTGCCTTCAATTCTTGAACTCGAACTTTGTTGGGGCCTACCACCAACATGTCATCCACGTACAACAACAAGATGATAAAAACATCATCACCAAACCTCTTGTAATATGTACAATGGTCTGAACTCGATCTGTTGTATTTGAGGCTAATAATGAAGGAATCAAATCTCTTGTACCAACACCTTGGCGCTGCTTTAGACCGTACGAGAGATTTGGTTAACCTGCAAACCAAGTTTTCTTCTCCTTGTTCTTTAAAACCTTCTGGTTGGAGCATGTATATCTCCTCTTCAAGTTCTCCATGAAGAAAAGCAGTTTTCACATCTAATTGTTCAAGATGTAAATCAAATGCAGCACACATAGCTAGGATAACTCTGATAGTAGTAAGTCTGACAACCAGAGAGAATATTTCATTGAAATCAATTCCTTCTTTCTGAGCATACCCTTTGACCACCAGCCTTGCACGATATCGTTCCACTTGATCGTTGCCATCTCTTTTGATCTTATAGACCCATTTGTTACCAATGGCTTTCCGTCCCTTTGGAAGTTCAACAAGTTCCCATGTCTTGTTTCTATGTAGGGCTTTCATTTCTTCTTGCATTGCCGCTATCCATAGAGAAGCTTCTGAGCTACTCACAGCCTCCTGAAAGGTTGACGGCTCTCCTTCTTCTGTTAGAAGACAATATGCATCGTGGCTTGCCATAACATAGTCTGAGTGCCATGATGGTGCTCTTATCTGACGAGTTGATCGCCGAACTTCTGTATCATTGGCCTCATATGGTTCTTGTTCCTCGTGCTCTGGTTCTTGTTCTGCTTCAAAGGAATCTTCTTCTCTAGTTTTTCTATCTATCTGTACCGTAGTAGTCTCTTTCAAGGTGCTGTCATCTTCTTGTTCTCTTTGCAGTTCATTTTCTGCAAATATCACATCTCTGCTGACAATAACCTTGTGGGCAGTGGGATCCCACAGGCGATACCCCTTAACACTATCAGCATAACCCAAGAATATGCATTTCCTGGATTTTGGATCCAGCTTCGTTCTTTCTTGGGAATTGTACATCACATATGCAGGACATCCGAACACATGAAGATAAGAATAATCTGTTGGTTTTCCATTCCACATCTCCATTGGTGTCTTTGAACCAATTGCAGTTGATGGCGACCGATTTATCACGTAACAGGCGGTTTTGACTGCTTACGCCAAAAAGACTTGGCTAGACTCGATTCGCAACATAGCTCTTGTTCTTTCTAGGAGAGTTCTATTCATCCGCTCTGCTACACCATTTTTGAGGTGTGTATGCAACAAGAGGCTGTCTTTTAATACCCTCTTGCTTGCAAAATGTGAGAAAATTACCATCTGTATATTCTCCTCCATTGTCTGTCCTCAAGCACTTGATCCTCTTTCTGGATTCAAGTTCTACTCTTGCTTTAAAGTCTTTGAAGATTGGAAACACATCTGACTTCTTCTTGATTGGGTACACCCATAATCTCCTAGAGAAATCATCAATGAATGATATAAAGTACTTTGTTCCTCCTAGGGACATTTCTGGTGACTCCCACACATCAGAATGAATCAAGTCTAGTATGCGCTTGCTTCTAGCAGTTGATCTATCAAACTTTAATCTATGTTGCTTGCTTATAACACAATGCTCACAAAGAGGTAAGTTTACCGATTTGAGCCCGGGAAGGAGATCACGTTCCGTGAGAATCTTCAAACCACGTTCCGATATATGGCCTAATTTGCGATGCCACATTATCGTTGATTCTTCTTGGCCTGCTAATGCAACTGATGCATCTGCCTTTTGTAGTGTATCTCCCACAAACATGTATAGATTTGCAGCAATTTTTTCTGTTTTCATCACCACTAGAGCACCTTTAACAACCTTCAAGATTCCACCTTCAATATGAGTCTTGTACCCGAGGTCATCCAATTGCCCAATAGACAATAAATTCTTCTTTAAACCTTTCACATGTCGTACCCCTTGAACTGTGCGAACAGTACCATCATGTAATTTTATTTTGACAGTACCAACTCCAGCAATCTCCAAGGCATGATCATTTCCCATGAATACAGATCCTTCTGAGATAGGTTCATAAGTACTAAACCAATTTCGTTGTGAAGTCATGTGCCATGTTGCTCCTGAATCCATAATCCAAACATCATTGAGCATTTTTCGCCTTTGGAACCAATTGCTACTTATTTGTAAAGGATTTCTCCATCATCAGAGGTACTCGCAACACATCCTTGAGATGTTGTTGCTTCAGGAGCTTTATCTGCATTTTTCTTGTTGTGCCAACAATCTTTCTTCAAGTGTCCTCTCATGCCACAAAGGTAGCATTTGAAGTTCTTCCTTCTTCGTGATTTTGATCTACTCTGATTTTGGCTCCCACTAGAACCACGTTCCGTTGATCTTCCTCTCGTCATCGACAAAGCCTCTGCTTGCTTTGAGCTTTCCAATCTGTCTTCTTTGTTCTTCCACCTGGATTCTTCTTCAAGAATAGCAGCAGCAACGTCATCAAATCGAAGATTATCAGCAACATTATTATTTGTTATGTTGATGATGAGTTGATCATAAGAATCAGGTAGACTTTGAAGTAGAAGCTCTGCACGTTCATTTTCCACTATGTTGTATTCTGATGCTGTAAGCTGAGAAAATAACGTGTTCAGATTATTGATGTGATCCGGTACTTTCATAGATTCACTCATTCGAAGTGTATAAAGCCTCCTTTTTAAGAATATTCGGTTGTGAAGTGACTTGACCTCGTACAATTTGGTGAGAGCATCCCAAATCTCCTTTGCCGTCCTTTTTTCTGCAACACTTGACAAAACAGAATCTGCCAAAGCTAAATGCAGGTTGCCAACAGCATTGTCATCCATCTCCTTCCACTTGTCATCAGGTATCCCAGTGGGTCTGCCTTCAATTCTTTGCTAAGCAATTGTCCTTCCTCAAGATCGCCTTTATCTTCAGTTTCCATAAGGAAAAATTACTCCCATTGAACCTCTCAATCTCATATTTTGTCGTCATAGTTTTACACCAAATAATTTACAATCGAACCAGGCAGAAGCACTTTATTTCACCGTGAATAGTATCGTATACGTGAACAGTATTGTACGTATTACCGTATATTAGAACAAATCCAGTATGCGTTAACAATCACTGTAAAAGTATACAACTACACATATGAATAGTCACCGTGAATAGTACCCGCAGCGTGAATAGTGCCGTATTCTGGAATAGTGACCGTAGACCGTGAATAGTATACCAGGCAAGTTCCCAGGAAAGAGAGGTGGGTCACTAATGAACACGCTTAAATACCAAGTCTTTCCTAGTCAGAACTTTTCTAGACATACACTTTCACACTACCACACTATTATTCCAGCAACAAGAATAATCTTTTTCTGATGTGGAAGATCAGTCAATACTGCAACCACAGAGCATACTAAGAATTTTCTTCTGACCCTTGCACCGTAGTAAGAATTTTCTTCTGACCCTTGCACCGTAGTAACCGAGATCTCTGATACCACTGTTGGGTACCAGAGTTATAAAAAACAGTATCACGCAATTAAAATAGAGATGAGAAAAGAAGAACTGACACACAATATTTAACGTGGAAAACCCTCTAATGATGATAAAGAAAAAACCACGGACAAAAGTAGAAAAGTTTTTACTATGAGAAAGAAGTTACAAGACTTCTCTCTAATACAAGGAGAGAACTTATACAAGAGAAAGAAGAGAAAATTTTGGGATGATAAAACTAATAGAGGAAGTCCCTATTTATAGAAGGACATCCTCTACCAATGCCAACTCCCACTAGATGTGGGACTTCTAGTTCAACAAGTCATCTCAGGCTGGAAAAGGAAAAGGCATTTCCGGTAAAATTGCTTTCTTTTTCCTTTTTTACTCTTACATAATTCAAAAATGTAAAAATCATTTTAATTAATATCATTTTATAATTGCTAATCATTTTAAAATTGTTTTTGTTTGGCAGAGACTCATGCAATTGGCTGACATAGATTTCTCAAATTGTCAATTCATAATTCATATTCCTGATTTGTCAGGAGTTCCAAATTTAAGAAATCTCCGTGTTACTGAGTGTATAAATCTAGTTGAAGTTCATAGCACTGTTGGATTCCTTAAAAATCTGGAATCTTTATGCGCACTAGGTTGCACCAACCTCGTCATTTTTCCACGAAGAATCAGGTTGCCATCACTCCGATATCTTAACCTCAGGAACACACGTATTGAACTCTTCCCAGATGTAGAGGGAGTAATGGATAAGCCGTTAACAATTGATTTGAAATCAACTCATTACAGGGCTGCCATTTTCCGTAAGTAATCTTACGGGACTTGAAATAATAGAAATGTTCTTCTGCAACAATCTTAGAGATCTACCAAATAACTTATTCATTTTGCCAAAGATTGCAGAGTTATATTTACAAGGCAATCATGAAATTCGAGAATCATTTAGAAGGTTCCGAAACAGTCATGTAATAACAATGACTAGCCACTCTAACTTAAACAAACCATGTTATTCTCCATTACGGAAATTGTATTTTCAAGATGGTGGTTTAATAGATGAAGATCTCGACTTTATGCCTAGTTGTTTTCCGAACTTGGAAAACCTGAGAGTACCAAGGAATAATTTTGTATCTCTTCCAGCAAGCATTAAAGATTCTACAAAGTTGAGAATTCTTGATGTGAGTCATAGCACAACCCTTGAGGAAATTCCAGAATTGCCATTAAGTATTAAGGAAGTATGTGCCACACATTGTCCATTCTTAACTTCAGAGACATCAAGAATGTTATGGTCCCTGGTTAGACTATTTTCTCTTTCACATTTATACTCGTCTGCAAATATATACATACATATATGATTTTTTTACATTTGCTGGGTTGAATTAGACCAATTTCTGCTTAAAAAACAAAATAATGTAATTCGTACAGAAAATCACGTGATATTATTATATGTTTATTTATCTCATACATTTATTCCTTGACATTCGTAACATTTGTTAATTGTTATAGACGTATTGTCCATTTTTGTTGTTTTTTTTTGGACTTCGTCCATTTTTGTTCTTATTTTCTAACAATCATATCTTTATTTGATTTTCTTGGATATAATTCTTATCCCGCAAAAGTAACAAACATTTGGATATTTTGAAAAAATAAGCACTTGTATGATCTAGCTTTTTTCAGAAGTTACTATTTCCAACTTTAAAAAAAGTACTAAAATTGTTTTTTTTTTGTATTTTTACTGTTTTTAAAAAAACTTATCTAATTCAGATATAAAAAAAAACTTGTCTAATTATCACAAATCTTTTGATAATTTTTTTTTTATTTAGAAGGTATTTTTTTCTTAAAAAAACACATATAAATGAAAAAGTTTTATATCAAACTACAATGTTAAATACATACTTGCACATATATTATCTTAAATATGTATAATCTTCACCAATTGATTCTAGTTAGATGCACTTATATTTACACTCTAATTTTGTCACATACTTTTAATATGAAGAGATGTATTTGGAAATGTCGCATAAGAAGTATTTTCTTATGTCAAAATATCTTTTTATTTTAAGGACTTTTATTATTATTATTATTATTATTATTATTATTATTATTATTATTATTATTATTATTATTATTATTATTATTATTATTATTATTATTATTATTTTATGTCACAGGCATTGAAAGAAGTCTATAAATTAGAAGTCTACATGCCCTGGTCTCAAACACAGTTTCCAGATTGGTTTGACATCAATGTGAAGCAGGGACTGTGTCTTTTGGGTTTCGTGGAAAGATTCCAGCTTTGGCTTTCGCATTTGTCTTTGAGGAGAATGTGGCAACATCATATATGACTGAGGTCGGGTACGAGTACCGTCCAGTTAATAAGGTGGGAATATCATTATCCTTCAATGCAATTGAAAATGTGGATACCATCACCGGTCGAAAAAATGAGGATGACATAGTTGATGCTAGCATTATTGCGGGAGATCATGTACTACTATGTGATGTACTAAGTATGTTCGCTTCCGATGCTATCTTCGACGAGTGGACTTGTCTGGAGGTTTTACGTTGCGTGAGACAGTTTTATTAGGTTCCACTGAAAGTAAGATACTGGGGAGTTTACGTGTACAGGCAAGAAGCAAACATGGAGGATATTCAATTCACATGTCCCAATCCATTCAAGCGAACACCATCAATACTTCATAATCCACCTAAGAAGCGCGTGAGAAAGCTCAAGCCTGGAAGTGGAGGACGAAAGGATAACATAAGGGCAAGAAGGTGGTGGAATATGGGCGTATTCATTATCATGAAGAAGCTAATTATTTTTTAATGATTTTTCCTCTTAACTCTTATTTATTTAATTGTTTCCTTTTTATGACTCGCACTTGCAGGAGATCAACTCAGTTTCCAAAAACTTTATCTTCCAGGAGAAGAATGAAGAAGATAGTATTTCCAATGAGTAAATGTTTCTGGAGATTCCTCTACTACGGTTTTAGTGTGTCCAAGCAGCAGAACTAGCTTCCACTTTTAAATTGTCATGCCTGCTGTTCATGAATTTCTGCTGAAAGAAATTGCTCAAACCTTCCATCATCTTGTATTGCATCGCTTATTACATGAAAGAACCTCAAATGGTGTATGTTAAAACAGGCTTTAATATTATTATTGCTGTTGTTTTTGCTTTCGTTATCTTAGTCATGTTTATAACTCGTTGCGACTAATAGTATTCTGCTAATATCATTTGGCCTCAAAGAAATTCATACATTTCCAACAGAATTTATGCCAGCATTTGATGAACATTGAACAGGTGATTCATTTATGCTTTAGATTGATTCATAAATTGCTGGTGCAGTGTATCTAAATCTGGTGCATATATTTTATGTATGAATTCTCAGCTAGTTGGACTAGACTGTATAAAACAATACCTCCCACATCGAGTTGCTATGCAATTTGGAATGGATCAAGCTTCAAGATGTTTCAGGCTGTGTGCCACGGTTCAATGAATCTCCTTTAAGATTTTAGTGTTGGTATGTCTGGGTTTCACTGCATTACATGGAAACATATTTCACCTAGTACTTATTTCAAATGTATTTTGGGAAGTGTGTTTATCTTATTTTATAAGTAATACTACTCATACACACTTACATTCGCATTTCTACAATTTTTACCATTTGATTATAATTGAGTCTACTTCGTTTTCTGCATTCTTACACTCTGATTTTGTTACAGTGTTGGAATTTTGTGGCAGCATGGTATTTGTATGACATGATTTGGGCTTTGAATGGATAGTGTTTTGATATTTTTGGAGTTGGATCTTGTAGGAATAGTGTTTGAGTATGGACAAGTATATAGACTTATATTTTGGATTAGACCACTTGACCCAAATAAGTTAACCAATTTGGGTCTTGAGCCAATAAGCCTATACTGCCCATTTTTCATTTTTCTATATTTATCTACGAGTGCTCCTTCTCTTTAACAGTAACATGGTATTAGAGCTTCAATGATTTTAGACAGGTTTGTGTGAACAACGTTGATAACAGATGTGATTGGATTGATTGTCAGCAAAATCTACACAAAATATGTGATAAAAAAAATGAAATGTGGGTTGACACACTCACATATGAGGGGGAGTGTTGGAAAAAACACATGTAAGTGTGTAATATGAAGTGAGAAGTCTCACATTGAAAGAAAGAGAGAAAAAAAAAAGTTTTATAAGCTTAGTGGCTCAAGATCCAAATTGATTAACCTTTTTGGATCAAGTGGTCTAATCCAAGATACACGCCTATATTCTTATGCATACTCAAATACTCTTCCTACATCCAACCCCAAAAATATCAAAACACTATCCATCCAAAGCCCGAATCATGTCATACAAATACCATGCTGCCACAAAATTCCAACAGACATATGTGTATGATACTAATGTGCTCAATCATAATTAGCTTCATCAATTGAAAGTTCTAATAGAAGAGCATTTGATTGACCATTGGACTCAACTTCTATCACTGCGACATCACTATATTTCCTTAATTGTTAACTCATCCTCTATTTGTGAAAGGTCTCTGTAGTTTCTTGTATGTGCAACAAACATTATAAAAAATTTTATGAATAAAAAGAGTTAAAACGATAGTTATACTGCTATAGTCTTCCCAAAAAAAGCTAAGAATCTTATCTTTCAAAATAATTCAGCTATCAATATTTTTTATTTCTAGAAGATTTGCATCTCATTATTGAATACAATTGTTCATAATTGCATACGCATACATTTAATAAACGTGGATACTATCTGTCTAACATACATTTAATAATTGCATATGCATACATTGCTTGAGAGCAGGAAGGAGGAAAGTGGAGTCGAAAGTAAAACCGTGTGAACCGTAATGCATTTTCTCATCCTATTTTCTGACCCCACTGCAAACTGCAAAGCAAAGTAATATTTATGTATCAGCAATATTTGGTTACATATTTATGCTAGTGTGGGGAATATGTACAGAAATAATAGGGGGCTTGCCGTGACGATTTGGGAGTTTAGGACTACTACATTCTTTTTTGGCTTTTGCCCTCTTCTTTTCTAGTGTATGGTTGTTCAAAAAGAAAAGTACAATGGTGCTTTTCATAATATTATTGCTTATTTCTAAGTTCTGAACTTTGCCCGCATTAATCAATTACATAAATACTTCAATCTAAAGAAGTATTAGAAAGGGGAAGGACGCCTTTATTGATTCTCATCAGCTTATTTATACAAGAGGAGTAGGCTTTTGCTTCAAAGGATAGCAGCATATTCCAAATTTTAAAAATTTGATGAAAGAGTTAACTAGTGCTAAATAATCTCAATGACAGTGAATTTGATTTTGTGTAATTCTTATCATCCCCCTCAAGCTGGCATATTTGGAGAGAATACTCACGATCCTCTTGAACTTGAGGAGCTTGTATGTTGATGGGCCCTTGGTATAGACATCAAATCTTTTATCATGGGCATTGACGTGGTAGATTGCTACCACTGCAGGAGCTAATATTTTTCTAAGAAAATATAGATCAATCTTTCTATTTAGAACTTGAGTGATGAACTGGATTGTAGGCTATGTATGTGATGCTGACATTGTCGCAATGAGTAAGTGTTGATGTTTTTAAAGGAATATATATGTAACTCTTGTAATAAGTGTCTTATCCAAGTTGAATTTTCAACTTTCAAAGCCAAAACTCTATACTCAGCCGCTTTACAGGTCACTGAAACCATTATCTGCTTCATAACAGAATAAGAAATTGAATTGGAATAAAGAAATACAACAAAACTCAGTAATTGATGTGTTTAGGGATCCAACCCAATTGGCATCTGTATGGGCTTCCAACTATGACTCTAAAAAGCCACGATACAAGTGATGAAGTCCATGTTTAAGATATCTAAATGATGTTTTACACTAAATAAATGAGAAAGTCTATTAAAATTGTATGTGATATTCTTATAAATTTTTTTTTAATCCAAGTTAACATTGTTGTTATGTTAGTCAAAATAAGCCTATTTTAAAGTTTTAAGCTTCTAAAGTGATTAAAATAAATATTAATAACTAAAGTGATATATCAGATAAAAACATTAGTCTCCAAGCTATCTTTTCACCTTAATCACGGTACAAATTTTAATCATGCATGTTTATTATTTTTTTACAACATTTATCTACTCAGTATTTTGCTTTAAGGAGAAAAATAAGAGGAAGAGGTGGAGGGAGAAAAGAGAAGAGGAGGAGGTCTTGGCCTTTTTACGAAGTGAGTTTGGGAGAAGGAATGAAGGAAAGACGAAAGAGGAGTCAATAATAAGCAAAGAAAGCAAAACCGCGTGGGTCACCACGTATGCATATTTTAAAGCACATGCAGCTTTCCTGCTAATTTTGTGAAGTTGTGCTTGTGCTGTTCATCATGGCCAAAGATGGGGCCATTGCCACACATAAATCCAATTGCCGCTACGATGTTTTTCTCAGTTTTAGAGGCCAAGATATCTCTATGATGCTTTGCGCCGCAAGGGATTCGACGCCTTCATGGATGATGAGGGATTGCAGAGTGGCGACCAAATTTCGCCCTCTCTTGTTAAACCAATAGAAGAATCAAGGATTTCAATTGTTGTTCTCTCTGAAAACTATGCATCTTCGTCGTGGTGTCTTGATGAACTTGTCAAGATCCTTGAGTGTATGAAGTTGAAGAACCAACTAGTTTGGCCAATCATTTACAAAGTGGCACCGTCTGATGTAAGGCACCAAAGAAATAATTATGGTGAAGCCATGACTAAACATGAAAATAGGTTTAGAATTGACTTTGAAAATGTGCAAAAATGGAGGTCAGCTTTGTTTGGAGTCGCCAACTTAAAAGGAGAGCATTTCGAAACTGGGTACGTAGTATATTTTCAATTACTTTTAGCAGATCAAGTTTCTTATAATTAGTGCCTACTAGTACTAGTTGTTAATATGACTATTAATAACTTAATATATAACTCATTTTTTAACATCTGGGAAAGGTTAAAAAGGAAGTTCATTCTTCTAAATATTATATCAAATGTGAATTTGTTAATTAGGAATGTTATCAGAGACATGGGATATATATTGTGTGTGTTGTTAAGGTTTTGTTTCAAATTTCAGTGTAGTTTTGTATTTTGTGCATGTTAATTAGGCAAGCTTAATTTTATTATTATGATTAAATAAATTCTGATTAATAGAAAGAAAGTTGTGCATGAATGGACTACATAAATTAGAGGCTTCGTACTTTTGTAAGTACAAATATGAATTTATCCAAAGGATTGTGGAAACGACCAGTACTAAATTACATCGAGAACAACTAGATGTTAGTGAAGACGTAATTGGACTCCAGTCTCGCATTGAAGAAGTCAAGTTCCTCTTAGACATTGAATCTCTTAACACGGTTTACATGATCGGAATTTATGGAACTGGTGGAATAGGCAAAACAACACTTTCCAAAGCTCTCCATAACTTGATTGTTGATCAATTTGAATGTGCAATTTTTCTTGTCAGTGTTAGAAAAAGATCAAAAGCTTACATGGGTTCGGTACATCTCCAAGAGGCAATTCTATGTAAACCGTTTGAAGCAGAAAATATCAAGTTGGACAGCGTTGATGAAGGTTCCACTAGATTAAGACACAGACTTTGCCGTAGAAGAGTTCTTCTGGCGCTTGATGATGTTGATAGCGAAGACCGGTTAGAAAAACTAGCAGGAAATTGTAACTGGTTTGGTTCAGGTAGTACGATCATCATAACAACAAGGGATAAACTTGTGTTAAATGTTCATCAGGTTGAAAAGAGATATCAAATGAAGGGGTTAAATGATCATGAAGTTCTTCAACTCTTGTCAGAAAGCCTTCAAAACGAGTCAACCTGCAATGAACTATAAGGACGTGTCTAACTCTGCAATTTGTTATGCCAATGGTCTTCCATTGGCTTTAAAAGTAATAGGCTCCAATTTGGCTAGAAAATCTGTAAGGGAATCTGAATGTGCATTGGAGCAAAATGAAAGGATTCCAGAAAGAAAGATACATGACATACTCAATATAAGCTATGATTGCTTACAGGACAACGAGAAGCATATTTTTCTAGACATTGCATGTTTTTTTAAGGGGGAGAGCTTGGAGTATGTTGAAAATATTTTGCAGAAATGTGACTTTTTTCCAGCATACAATATTGGAATACTTGTTGACAAATCTCTTCTAACCGTTGAAAATGGTTGCTTAAAGATGCATGATCTAATACAAGACATGGGTAGAGAAATTATTAAGCAAGAAGCGCCATCCAAACCTGGTGAACACAGCAGATTATATTTTTATGAAGATGTTCTTTGAGTATTAACAGAAAATTCAGCAAGAACCTTATTCATATGATTTTTTTGTATTCTCAAACAATAGAATTAGTGTGCAAAATTGGCAATATGTATAAACCAAAAGAAATTTTGTAATAAGTAATTGTTGTTACTTCTCGTTTCTTGGTTTAAAGGGAAGCAGTAATATTGAAGGAATAATTCTGGATCTCCCGAAAGATGAAGTAGAGTGGAGTGGTAATGCCTTTGAGAAAATGAATAATCTTCGAATTCTTGTTCAGAATGCACACTTTTCATTTGGTCCAAATTATCTCCCGAATAGTCCAAGGCTACTTTATTGGGATGGGTATCGCTAAGGAAAAATTTTTATTTAAATATGGTATATTATAATAAGATGTATTAAGTTAATCAGGATTTAATATTTTTATAAATTTTTATATCTTATAATTAAGTTTACAATGCTTTATAAAAATATTAAATCCTAATTGACTTAATGTATTCAACTGAGTGCGCTATATTTAAGTAAAAATTTCACATCCTTCAGAATCTCTCCCACCAGGATTTTGTCCCAGGAATGTTGCTGTCTTAAGTTTACCTACTAGTCATCTTAGGCTGGAAAAAGAAAAGCCATTCTCGGTATAATTGCTTTCTTTTTCCTTTTTTACTCTTACGTAATTCAAAAAAGTAAAAATCATTTTAATCAACATCACTTCATAATTGCTAATCATGTTAATTTGTTTTTGTTTGGCAGAAACTCGTGCATTTGATTAAAATAGATTACTCATATTGTCAATTCATGACTTATATACCTGATGTGTCTGGAGTTCCAAATTTAAGACGCTTGAAACTTCAATATTGTGAAAATCTAACTACAGTTCATCACTCTATTGGATTTCTTAAAAAACTTGAAACTATTTGCATCAAAAAGCTAGAGACATTTACAATGTTCTTAAAAATTTTTTGAGCATCAATACTTTATTGATTTTACCTATTATAATAGGTAAAATCTTTTGACTCTCTTTCTCTCTCTTTTTCTACAAATATTCACTTTTTCAATTCAAAATATTACTTGTTATTATGGCTACAAGTAAATCATACCAATCGTTGATCAAGATTTATACAAATTTAACGGTATTTGATGCATGGAGCATCTATGCTCCCCTATCTTTTAAGAGCGATAAAAACATTTCCCAAAAAGTCACAAGCTTAGAAATTTCCCACCAAAAATCTAGTTGCCATCTCTCGTGTTTCTTGATCTGAATTCCTCAAGTATTGAATGCTTCTCTGATGTAGAGGGAATGATGGATAAGCCGTTACACATTTGGCTAGAGAATACTCAAATTAAGGAGCTACCACGTTCCGTAGGTAATCTTACGGGACTTGAAGAAATATGGATGTCGAACTGCAACAGTCTCAGAGATCTACTAAGAAACTTACATTTAGAAGGTTTGCAAGCAGTTGAGTTGTCAAAAAGCCCGGCCCACAAAAAGCTCATAAGATAAAAAAGTTCACAAGCCCAAAAGTTCATAGGGCCAGATGGGTTAAGTCTAGTTCACGGACTAGTCTATAATAATAAAAAAATTAATTTAGTCCATTAATTTAATGGATTAGCCTTAGTCTACTAATGTGTTGATTTATTAAAAAAAATTGACTCACATATTTTATAATAGATTGATCTATTTAAAAAACTTGACTCATGTACTTTATGAGCTGATCCTAAAATACTAAAATTAAATAAAGTTATATATGCAAATTTTTATGAAATTAAGAAAAAAATTATGAGTAGTCATTACTTTTAATAAAGTAGTCATTTGTTATCACTGAACGACTAACAATTTTAAATGAGATGACAATTACTTTCTATAAAGGGTAATTTTGACCATTAGATAAAATGATATGGTTCTTCTTTTTAATTAAAACTTAAATGATTCTTTTTAATAATTTTAATTTTTTTATTCATTTAAATTAAATATTATTCTTTAATAGTCAATTTTCCCAAATTTTTTACAGCAATGACTTAAAAAGTATCTCACAAAGTTTTTGCAAGAAACATTATCATTTTTTATGAATTAAAAAAGATAAAATGATCCACGTAAAAAAAAAAGTTAAAATGATATTTATAAGGTTATATAAGCTTTTGATTATAATCAACTTTAAGTGTAAAAAAATAATCTTTAGATTATAATCAATTTTATTTATTTTACTCAAAACATCTCATAATCTACTCAGTTTTTTTTTTCATAAAAAAAGCTTTTTATGGGAAAAATTAATCTTTTCCTAACATGCTCTATTAAGTATGTTTAGATTAACTGTAAAAAAAAATTATTTTAATAATCGATTATATGTATAATTGATTTTCTTTGAAATTGATTATGATAAAATCAGTTTTATATTTAGATATGTTAGCTGAAAAATAATTTTAAGATGAAATATTTTGTTTTGGTTGTATAAAAAATAATTTTAAATAATAAAATACTAAAAAGAGTGTAAAATAATTTATTTAAATTATATAATATTTAATATTTTAGGATGAGTTTGGTAAAAATGCGAGTAGCTACAAAATAATCAGAAAAGATTATAAGCAAAATGCCCAAAAGTGTGTTTGGTAATGATTAATTATCACTGAAAAAGCTTTTTTTAGATGAGAGTTGTTTTGGGATAAAAGGGGATGCTTCGGTAAATATGATTAAACTGATAAAAAGTTTTTTATGATGTAAAAAAGCTTTTTCATAATAATTAAGCTGCAATTTGAGCATTATTAGAAAAAGAAAAGTTTTCAAAAATTAATTATATTATATTTTTACTAAAATAACCTTAAAACATAAAATATTATATAATATAAATAAATTATTTCGTATTATTTTTAATAATTTATTATAAAAAATATTTTTCACACAATTCAAATGAAATAGATTATTTTAAAATTAATTTTCAACTAACATATCTAAACATAAAATTAATTTTATTATTATCGATTATAACAATAATCGATTATACATATAATTAATTATTGAAATGATTTTTTTTTACAACTAATTCAAATACACTTAAGCTTTTTGAAAAAAAAAAGTTGTTTTCTAGTGTAAATGAAATAATCAAAGATTATCTATTTCGTTCACTAATATCCAAACAAAGTAAAATTGATTCAAAACAGCTTTTACTAAACTAATCATGCATATTTAATATTTGATTCAAAAAATTTGATAGAGGAAAAAATTAGTCATAATCAAACATGCTCTATATATAGTCTTCCGGAAAAGAAAAAAAAAAAACTAAGAATCTTATCTCTCTAAACAACTAAGCTATTAATATTTTTTATTTCTAGAATATTTGCCTCTCACTAGTCACTATTGAATACAATTACTCATAATTGCATACATTTATTAAACAGCAATGCTAGTTACACATATTTATATATATATTATATCACATTTATATAATTTTTATCATTTAATTATAATTAAGTCCACATTATATTTTGTACAACTACACTATGAATTTATCACAAAAGTAAATGTTAAAAAGATGTGTGCAAAAGCGATATGCTACTAACATTTTTATTTTACCAAACGTGGATACTATATGTCTAACATGCAGATTTTGGCAACTGCGATTGCACATGACAAATTAGACTCTTTTGGGTTTCTTTCTTGCAGGATATCCTTTTCCTTTGATATGATGATACGAGGGGTATTTATAATTTTCTTATAAAATAAATCAAATATAATTAAATGATGACAAGATTTAGAATTTAGATAAAATTTCATTAAAATTAAAATTTTAATTTTAATTAAAATTTTAAAATATATAAAAATTTAATTAACAAAATAAAATTCTAAATTAAAATAATAAAAAATAAAATCTTATTAATAAAAATCATAATTATCCTAATATAACCTAGTCAAGTTGATTTTGCAACTTTTAAAGCCAAAGCTCTATACTGTGACACTACATAGGACATTAAAACCATTATATGCTTCTCAACGGAACAAGAAATTGAATCGGAACAAACAGATACAACAAAACCCAGTATACAGGCTTCCAATGAGTCCAAAAAGCCACGAAACAAGTGAAGTCCATTATCTCTCTCGGGATTGATATGAATAAGGTCTATGATAGGCTTAGGTGGTCTTTTGTTGAAAAAACTTTACTGGCCTATGGGTTCCACCATAAATGGGTTGATTTGGTTATGAAATGTGCCACTGGAGTGAGATATAGAATTAAGCTCAATGGGTGTTTTGAGTAGAATAATTTGCCCGCAGCGTGGACTGAGGCAAGGGGATTTGTTGTCACCTTATTTGTTTATTTTGGCAGCAGATGTCCTATCTCACATGCTTCTTCATGCTAATAGGCAAGGAGTCCTCCCGGGTGTGTGAAGCTAACTTGGGATACGCCATGCTTGACTCATCTCCTTTTTGCTGATGATTCCATTTTGTTCTCCAGAGCGAAGGAGGAGGATGCTTACCAAACTTGTAAATATTCTCAACACTTTCTCTTGGGCGTCTGGTCAACGTATCAACATTGATAAATCAGGAATCATTTTTGGGAGGTATATACAACATACACTGAAGAGAGAAAATATAAGCCATTCTGAATATTCGAGTTTGGGAGAGCCCGGGCAAGTACCTTGGTCTACCAGCTGATTGAGGTAGATCGAAGGGGTCCACTCTTGCTTGGATAAAAGAGACAATGACAGAAGGATGAAAATATGAAGAATCAATTATCAATTATCAATTATCACTGTATTGTTATTGTTAATTTTTAAATTCGAATTTTATATAAGTGGTAACACACGAAAATATATTTTTCTTATATAATAATTATCATCTCATATAAAAAAATTTATATTTTTTATATTATTTTTTATATTAATTAATGAAGTAAAAATTCATAAGTAATCACGTATAACTTAAATATGACTTTTTAGGTGTAACTTTTTATACTTTTTTTGGCTGCAAGATGTTTAAACAGGAAGGGAAAGGCTAGCGCAGTTGGCACAATTCGCGTGGATAAGTCAACACGCCTGATATTTTCTACGTGGATATACCATCACGTGACGTTACCACGTGAAAAACATTAGACATGTTGGTGTATCTAACGTGGGTTGCACCAAACGTATTGACGTATCCATATTGAAAACTTTATCTCTTTTGGTGCTATCTACGCAAAACGTAAAATAATAAAAAATTTCAACATGACCAAAATTGTGTCAGTTTAATAAATAGTTTAAAAATGATAATAATTTGGTAAATAATTTTGTCACTAAAAATAGATCGGCCGTAAAGCACATCCTGTTTCCTACTAATAGTGTAATACCCTTGTCGTGCTGTTCATCATGGCAAATCGAGAATCCAATTGCTGCTACGAGGTTTTTCTCGGTTTTAGAGACCAAGATACCTGCCTCACCTTTGTAACATCCTAGGAATTGCTGCGGAGATTGATGAGAGTCTCATGGTCTCCAAACCAACACGAGTCTTTTCGGCGTCTTTGTCTCACTCACACGCATCCAGGAAACTTTAGAGGTCACCCATCCCATGATTGCTCCATGGTCAAGCACGCTTAACCATGGAGTTCTTATGTTCTAGGCTCCCAAAAAAAGTTACTTGACATTGATTGATATGTTCTGTACGCCTAATCAATTCCTTTAAGTCATCATCAACTATGCTCCCATACCCTGCACGCGTCTACGAATCCCTCTCATTCTAGTGCGTATTCAGTTCATTCATAGGACCCTTCACCTAGAAGCCTGCCAGGAGCTGCTCCTTGTACGTGCTTCTCTTACACCGGCGTCCACTCCCCGCCCTCGTCGGTCCCGGGACACCACATGCCCACCAACTTCCGCTTGGTTCGTCCCCGAACCATACCGTACTGGGAGAGGTCCCATCTCTGATACCATTTGTAACGTCCCGGGACTGCCTGCAAGATTGATGAGGGTCTCCACAAACCAACACGTGTCTTTTCAGCGTGCTTTGTCCTCACTCACACGCATCCTCACTCCCATATCTGCACAGTCTCTGAATCCCTCTCATTCCGGTGCATATTCAGTTCATTCATGGGATCCTTCGCCTAGAAGCCTGCTAGGAGCCGCTCCTTGTACGTGCTTCTCTTACACCGGCGCCCACTCCCCGCCCTCGTCGGCCCCAGGACACCACATGCCCACCAACTTTCGCTTGGTTTGTCCCCGAACCACACCGTACTGGGAGAGGTCTCGTCTCTGATACCATTTGTAACGTCCCGGGACTGCCTGCAGGATTAATGAGGGTCTCCACAAACCAACACGGGTCTTTTTAGCGTACTTTGTCCTCACTCACACGCATCCTAGGAAACTTCCTAGGAGGTCACCCATCCCACAATTGCTCCAAGTCAAGCACGCTTAACTTATTGAGTTCTTATGTTCTAGGCTCCCGAAAAGAAGTTCCAATTTGTTGATATGGTACGTCTAATCAATTCCTTTAAGTCATCATCAACTATGCGTCCATACATACACGGTCTACGAATCCCTCTTATTAGGTGCGTATTCGGTTAATTCATGGACCCTTCGCCAGAAGCGCAGAGGAGGCTGCTCCTTGTACGTGTTTCTCTTACACCGACGTCCACTCCCCCCCCCTCGTCGGCCCCGGGACACCACAACCTTCACTGGTAATCTCTATAATGCTTTGTGTAGGAAGGGATTCAACACCTTCATGGTTGGCGATGGATTGAAGTGTGAGAATCTTAAATTATTAAATAAAATTGTGATAGATTGTGTTAACATTTATTTTATTTATATTTTATTTTGTACTTTATAAAATTTTATTTTAAATTATTAATTATTCGTAAATACTCGTGGATATTAAGATTACAAATGAGTATTCGTGACGAGAAAAAGGAAGGGTGAGTAGTAGGGGTGTCCGCTAGGTGAGTTGGGTAAGTTCAGCAGCATTTTTAGACCTGATCCACTCACTAGACCAGCGAGTTGAGTTGGGTCAGGGAGAGAAGATTTTTTACTCAACCCGACCCAATCTGACCTGCTTAAGAGTGGGTTAGGTTGGATCGAGCCTATGAATTTGATATGTTTTTTTTTTAAAGAAAATTCTTGAAAAAAATGTCAAAATACAAAATTTAATAAATTAATATCATAAGTTTCAATCTCAAATATAATACGTCTCAATTTAACAAATTATATACCATAAGTCTCAACTGACATTACTCAAACATAATAGGTCTTAATTTCAAATAAATTAAACATTATAAGTCAATAAGTGCATAACAAATTAACAACTAACAAATCTTACTAAGTCTGAAATAAACTAAACAAAATTAATCATAACTCAAACAACAAATTAGTATAACCAATCAAAGTCAGTATCATCACACATATCATATAAATTGATATAATCATTGACTTAACTCTATTTTTTTTTATATACTCTTTATTATCTAAATATCTTTTTACTAAAAAAAAATATAAGTAGATTAAATTTGTGCAAGTTAAATATGTTCTAATTTGTTATCTGATTTACACATTACAGATTGAAACATTTTTTAATTCAACTCAATATAACCTATTTTATAAATTAGATTAAGTCGAAATTGCAAATTTACGAATTAACTTGACCTACTAGACACTCTCAGTGAGTAGTGAATACAATCTTAAGAATCTTATCTCTCAAAACAATTCAGCTATTAACATAATTTCTTCTCCATGGAATATGGGTCTTCTCGGAGAGAGAACGCTAATCGAAGTAAGAAAAAGGTTGGATCTTGTTACAGGGTGGCTTTTAAGAATCTTATCTCTCAAAACAATTCAGCTATTAACATAATTTCTTCTCCATGGAACATGGATCTTGTCTGAGAGAGAACGCTAACCGAAGTAAGAAAAAGGTTGGATCTTCTCACAGGGTAGCTTTTATGGTGGACCACCTTGTTAATGGTTCCCCTGGCGGACCACTAAAATAACTTGCTGTAATAGTTTTTAATTATTTAGAAAATGCTCCATTAATTTATTTACTATTAGATCTTATGTTTATTTATCAACTTTGATATTTTTACGCAAATAATATATACACTTTTTTATGGTGGACCAATTTGATATTATTCATCGTATTTATATTTTTTTATTATTATTTTTTAATTATACTGGCTTTTAAAAAAATGCTGTACAATACTTACACCTCTTTTAGAGAGATAGGATCATCATTATTCTTTATTTATTTTTACAATTCAGTCCCTAATCATTGGTACCCCTCTAGACCAATTCATCTGAAAATCTTGTTTCAGTGAACCTTCACCACTGCCATCTTCGTTAAAGCTTTACAAGAGAATATCTAAAGCTAGAGTTTTTCTCTAAGCTTCCACTGTACCTAAGCAATGGAAAAGCATAAAAAATTATAAAAAATAAAACAAGACAAATGAAAATATATATATAAAAATCAGAACTCAGATTCCACACGAACACTGCATAATGCAATGAATTTTTCACACAACTAATCACCCCATCTTCAGAATCACAAATCCAACATAGATCTGATTGAACCAACACAATCACGTAGATCAAGATCAAAGTGGGGGCAGCACAAAAGAAACAAACCAAAAGCACCTGGATCATCAAATGGGACAGCACCTGGATCATAAAAATAAAAATAAAAATAAAAAACTGACATAGCTAGAGAGAGAAATAGAGAAAGACAAGTGCAAAAACAACTTACAAATTGGTATAGACACCGATGAAGCGAAGAAGAAGAAGAGATCAAGCATCACCTTCAACTCATTGAACCCAAAGCCACCCAAATCCCTCTCTTCCATGCACCAAACTCCAGCCGCATCACCAAGACCCAAATCGTACACCCTTAACACAGAGCTGTTGGTTAAGGCTTAGGGTCGGTGTGATGACCTTGACTGAGGTAGTTGTGGTCGATTGGCGTTAGTTCTGTTAGGCACGGCGGTGGTGGTTTCACGGTAGAGATCGGCAGAGATGGAGGGGGGACTTCTTTGGCAAATATTGAATAATAGAAGTGACCTACTTAATTAGTAACCGGTAGTTAACATCCACCGTTCATTTGGATTGGCTTAAATCCAACAACTATAGTCAAATGGTCCATTGATAGACCATTGACTAAGTGGTGCAGGTTATTCGGACCTCTTGTCACAGTGGCGGATTGGCGGGGGTTTGAGGGAGGGAGTGAGGTATCAAGAAAATTTCTTTAACATAAAAAATATAAAAGAAAACAAAATTGAGGCTAGTAAAGATTATAGAGTATAATAGAGTATAGACGATGCCACATTAAATATTTGTTTTTTTTAACTTGGTTTGAGGGAGGGAGGGAGGTATCAGGAAAAAAATTTTAGCATAAAAAATGCTAAAGAGAACCAAATTGAAGTTAAGTAAAGATTATAAAGTATAATAAAGTATAGACGACACATTATTAAATATTTATTTTTTTGAACTTGGTTTGAGAGAGGGAGAGAGGCATCAAGAAAATTTCTTTAGCATAAAAAATACCAAAGAGAACAAAATTGAGGTTAGTTAAAGATTATAGAGCATAATAAAGTATAGACGACACCGTTATTAAATATTTGTTTTTTTCAACTTGTTTGAACGAGGATAGCAGCATATTCCAAATTTTTAAAATTTGATAAAAGAGTTGACTAGTGCTAAATAATCTTAACTTAATAACAGTGAATTTGATTTTGTGTAATTCTTATCATCCCCCTTATGCTGGCATATTTGGAGAGAATTCTCATGATGCTCTTGAATTTGAGGAGCATGTATGTTGATAGGCTCTCGGTAAAGACATCAAATCTTTTATCATGGGCATTGACATGGTGGATTGCTACCACGGCAGGAGCTAATATATTTCTAGGAAAATATAGATCAATCTCTAATAGAGCATAGTCGACACCATCATCACATTTATTTTTTTCAATTTGGTTTGAGGGAGACAGTACAGTAAGATATCAGGAAAATTTCTTTAACATAAAAAATATAAAGAAAACAAAATTGAGGTTAAGTAAAGTATAATCAAATATTTATTTTTTTCAACTTGTTTGAGGAGGCAGCCAGGTAGCAGGAAAATTTCAATGGTTTTTTGAGTTGAGAAGGAACAACGAAAGCAACACTGCGTGCGTCCCATGGCATGGCCCACATTACTCGTAGAACCTCCATCACTCCTGTCCTCCTTAGTCCTTATATACCGCCACCCACTTCATTTCATCTTCTCATCGTTGAAAAATCACATCACATCACATCCTTTTAGTTTTAGTACTCTTCTACTTGTACTTGTTATCATTGACATTGTGATGGCCAATGAAGGGGCAGATCCCATTGCCACCTACGAACCCAATTACCGCTACGATGTTTTCGTCAATTTTAGAGGAGAAGATACCCGCAACAAATTTATAACGCATCTCTATCATGCTTTGCGCCAGAAGGGATTAAAAGTCTTGCGTTATGTGGAATTGCAGAAAGGGGAGGATGTTCAACTTGCTCTTTTCAAAGCAATTGAAGAATCAAGGATTTCTATTGTTTTTTTCTCTCAAAACTATGCATATTCTACTTGGTGTCTTGATGAACTTGTCAAAATCCTTGAGTGTATGAAGTTGAAAAACCAACGGGTTTGCCCGATCTTTTACAACGTAGAACCATCGGATGCAAGGTATCAGAGAAATAGTTATGGCAAAGCCATGGCTGAACATGAAAGGAGTTTTGGAAATGACTCTGAGAAGGTACAGAAATGGAGATCAGCTTTGTTTGAAGTCACCAACTCGAGCGCATGGCATTTGCAAATTGATAGGTTCAGGTATATACTTTCAATTACTTTTAGCTCCTGAAGTTCCATAATTAATTAATGTCTACTAATTATTAATTACTTAAATATTACTTTCAAGATATGTAAAATGTTAAACAGGAAGTCCGATCTTCTAATTATCTTCTCAAATGTGACTTTGCTAACAAGGAATATTGTCGGAGACATTGGGTATTGTGTGTTATACAGGAATTTAAATTTTCTCATCTTATTTTTCTTTTATACAGTTAAGTGAAAGAAAAATATAAATATAAAAATTTTTATTAATAGAACTCAATTATAATTTACGAATTCTTTTTATAATTTGTGTCTCTATTTTTTTCTTTCACTTTTATTTAACTACATGATAGAAAAGATGACCACAGAGAAAGATGTAAGGTTTTGTTTCGAGTTTCAATATAGTTTTGTATTTTGTTCGACAATCTGTTTTTGCGCAGATTCATTAGTCAAGCTTAATTTTATTATTTTGATGAAATAAATTATGATTAATAGAAAAATGGACAACTTTGCATGAATGAATTAAAAGGCCTTGTAATTTTGTAGGTACAACGTAAATGAAATTGTCCAAAAGATTGTGGATTGGGTCACCGAATCCTTGTTCTTCGGCTATGATGTTTTTCTCAGTTTTAGAGAAGATACCCGCTACTCCTTCACTGGTTTTCTCTGTAATGCTTTGCGCCAGGAGCGATTCAAGACTTTCTTCATGCATGATGACGAGAACCAAATTTCACAATTGCATATCCAAGCAATTGAAGAATCAAAGTTTTCAATTATTGTTTTCTCTAAAAACTACGCATATTCCTCATGGTGTCTTGATGTACTTGTCAAGATCCTTGAGTGTAAGGAGTTGAAGAAGCAACAGGTTTTCCCAATCTTTTACAAAGTGGAACCGTCGGATGTAAGGCATCAGACATCTGATTATAGCAAAGCCATGGCTGCACATGAAATTACGTTCGGAAAGGACTCTGAGAAGGTGCAGAAATGGAGGTCAGCTTTGTCTCAAGTCGCCAACTTGAAAGGATGGCATTTCGAAACTGGGTATGTAGTATACTTTCAATTACTTTTTGCAAAGTTCCATAATTAATGTCTAATCTCCTAGTACTAATTGTTAATAATATGATTATTAATTACTTAAATATACCTCGTTCTTAAAGATCTGTGAAATGTTAAACAGGAAATCCAGTTCTTTAATTATCATTTCGAATATGACTTTGTTAACAAGGAATGTTTTTGGAGATAAGGGGTATTCATTGTGTATGTTGTTCAGATTTTTTTTTTCTTCTAATTTCAGTACAGTTTTGTATTATGTGTGACAATATGATTTTTACAGATTGATTAGTCAAATTTAATTTCATTGTATTGAAGTAATACTTCTGATTAATAGAAAGAAAACAAAAGCTTGTTCTTGAATAGACTTCTTAAATTAGAAAGTCTTATGCTTTCATAGGTACGAATATAAAACTATCCAAAGGATTGTGGAATTGGTCCGCAAATCGTTGCCCCGCTACGATGTTTTTCTCAGTTTTAGAGGCCGAGATACCCGCCAAAACTTTACAGGTTATCTCTATAATGCTTTGTGCAAGAGGGGACTCAAGACCTTCATGGATGATGAGGCATTGGAGGGTGGGGAGCAAATTTCACAATCTCTTATTAATGCCATTGAAGAATCTAGGCTTTCAATTATTGTTTTCTCTGAAAACTATGCATATTCCTCATGGTGTCTTGATGAACTTGTCAAGATCCTTGAGTGTATGAAGATGAAATACCACCTGGTTTGGCCGATATTTTACAAAGTGAAACAATCAGATGTAATGCATCAGGAAAAAAGTTATGGCGAAGCCATGGCGGCACATGAAAATAGGTACAAGGATGACTCTGAGAAGGTGCAGAAATGGAGGTCAGCTTTAAATGAAGTCGCCAACTTGGAAGGAGGATGGCATTTCCAAACTGGGTACGTGGTATACTTTCAATTACTTGTAGCTAAGTTTCATAATTAATGTCTAGTCTACTAGTACTAGTTGTTAATAATATGATTAATTATTAATTACTTAATATATACCTCATTCTTAAAGATCTGTGAAATGTTAAATAGGAAATCCAATCTTCTAATTTTCCTTTCAATTAATTTTACAAGCAATGTTGTCAGAGACATGGGGTATTGTGTGTGTTGTTAAAGTTTTTTTTTTCTTTAATCTGAGTGTGTTGTTAAGGTTTTGTTTCCAGTTTCAGTGCAGTTTTATATTTTGGGTGACAATATATTTCTGCAAAGATTAATTAGTCAAGCTTAATTTTATTTTCTTGATGAAATAAATTCTGATTAATAGAAAGCAAACAAAAACTGTGCATAAATGAATTAAAAGGCCTTGTACTTTTGTAGGAACGAATACGAATATGAATTTATCGAAAGGATTGTGAAAAAGGCCACTGAGATTTAAAATCGCTTGTATATACCAAGTCCTTGCTCGAGTGTCAACTAGAAGGAAGACTTGATTTCTCTTACACTCAGTGTTGCTGAAACCAGAACTGAAAATGTCAAACAGGTGCTTTTATAAGCGGTTACTGGCTAAAAAATGTATAGCAGTGGTAATGCGCACGTTCAGTACTGGGAAGTTGTTTTGAACGCTAATGTCATGTTCTTAGGATAATAGCAGTCTCTAGATATGTGTATAATAAGGCCCGAGGGCCATTAGCCAGAGGGTTGAAATCTCGGACTTCTTACACTCTGAGAAGGAACACGAGATCCATCAAGTCGCTTTTACTTTCATTTTGTAATTTTACTTGTATTCCTGCAATTCTACTTCATCATTAATTCAGACTCTTCATCTTTCTTTACTTTATTTTGCCTTTACTCCCTGTTTTCACTGGCATTTCTTTTCTTTTACTTGTTCATTTACATCATTTTTTACTTCAGGTATTGTTTATTCTTAATGATGTACTCGAAAACTACATTGTTCATTGAATCTAGAGGAAGTCATTCCCTTCCAAATTGGCGATTCTCTGCAGAAACACTCATATAGAGGAAGTGATTTGCATGGTAAGAATTGATTGAACCGATGAAATAGGGCAAAACAACACTTGCCAAAACAACACTTGCCATCTCAATTTGAGTTCGACTAGCTGTCATTTTTTTTTAATTGTAACAGGCATTCAAAGAAGTCTATGAATTAGAAGTCGTTATGCCTAGGGCTCAAACACATATTTCATATTGGTTTGACCATCGTTGTAAAGGAGGAATTGTGTCTTTTTGGGCTCGTCGAGAGTTTCCCGTTGTTGCTTTTGCATTTATCCTCGAGGAGAAAGCGCCAACAAAAGTCTGTATCTGCTTGTACGATAATGGTCTTGTTCTGGATCGTGGTCTGGGATTCCGCTCATAAAGGTCAAACCCGGCATATACACCACCAGGCTCTCAAAGTATGCACCCCAGTAGGATGTCAGTACACGGGTACTAGTCGTATTCCCCAAACAACACTTCATAGGTCTGCGCATAGCTAGATTACTGCCAATGATGACCTTTACAGTGTGGGGATCATAACTACCTGCTACAGTGGTTGGCCACTAACGCGACAGGCCCGCGATTCCAAAGATCTGCCTGAATGATCGTGGGAGGGAGGCACCCTCCATTAGGGCTCTGCCCGAACGATCGTGGGGAGGAGGCACCCCCCCATCAGGTCACGATCTCAACGTACCTACACTCTACGACGAATGCTCAAGGACTCTACATATGCACTATAAGTATTAGGAAACACCATTCTAACAAGGTAACTGTAGTTCATACGGTGAATACCCTCCTAGTGCACCCCATAACTTGAGCGTTGGAATCCCTTTACAGGTACCCAACTCCCCTTGGTTCAAGACTCACGGAGGCAACAGCTACACGAGAAGGAGGAAACCACCGTACACGTGCCTTATCAGACACCCTCTGGTTCTACATCAGAACATTGGCGCCATCTGTGGGAAAACCGTAAACTTTTAATCCTACCCAGTCATGTTGAACACGAGACAAAACTCAAGGAGAGACGTTGCGCAAACTTCTGCAAACCATAGGCAGGTCTTTGCTACGCAACACCCTCCCCACTCTGTTCCACCACCTACCGTTGGAACCTCCGCCGCAAGAAACCAGACATCCAACGCAGAGTACCAGCGCGAGGGGCATTCCACTTCGATTTCAGACGAGAGCCCCAACCCCTCGCACAGGATCTCAGCAAGGGATAGACTTGGAATCCAAAGTCAAGGGGGAAACCCCAACACCCAAAAGCACAGAATCCCAGTGCGTCAGCACTTAGGAATGCCAAATGGCGATGCCGGCAACCGAGTATCTCACTCCGAGCATGGGAGCCAGTACCATATGTCCCAACGTCAATTCCAGGACATGTTACAACAATACATGGTCATGTTGAATGAGTAATATCAGAAACTGGAAGACATGCAAAGAGCCATACATGATAACCAGCCTAGGTTGAACCATACTGGCGGAGGACATAATGCGGAGAATAATCGAAAGAGGGGTCATGTCGAAGTCACAGTATCCGACATTAGAAACAACAACTCGAACCGTGGCATCCAGGAACACTCTTTCTCTGATCAACTTATGGAGTACTAGGTCCCCAGGAACTTTAAGTTCCCCGCCAACCTGGAGATCTATGATGGAACCACGGACCCCCAGGAGCATGTAAATGCCTTTGAGCAATCCATATGCTTCCATGGTGGTTCCATGGAACTGCTATGTCGTGCCTTCCCCCTCTCCCTCAAAAAGAGAGCCCTTAAATGGTTCTCTGCTCTACCACGCAAATCCGTAGTAGATTGGTCAGATTTAAAACAACGATTCCTGCTCCAATACACCACCAGTAAGGAGCAACCCAAGTCCATCGAATCTCTGGCCAAGATTCGACAGGGGCGAGATGAGCCCCTCCGCGATTACGTAAGACAGTTCATGGCGGCATGTACCAACGTGGAAAGTTTTGATGACAAGATCGCCCTTCACTATACCAGAAGTGGTCTTCGTGTGGGCTCCGAGTTCTTTGCGTCCCTCGTAAAGAAGAAGCTTGAAAACTTGGGTGAATTCCAGATACAGTCCCAATAGTACGTCAACTTGGAGGAAGCAACAGAGGACCAGAGGAGATGGGATAAAGATGAGCGCACTCATCAAAAGCCCAATCATGATTCCTCACGGTCCTGGCTTCCTAAAAGTAGTCCACCACGAAGAAGGTTTTCTGACTATACCCCCCTAAACACCCCACGAGAAACAATTTTGAGGGAGGTGATGCAGACCGAGTTCTAGAATATCTGAAGACCGCCCCCCATTAAAAAGCACAAGCAAAAAGACCACTCAAAACATTGTGCGTGGCATAAAGGTTACGACCACGACACTGAAGACTGCTATCAACTGCGCAATGCCATTGAGTTCTTGATCAAGGTCAGACGATTGCAGCAATACGTCCTTCGTGCCCAAAATGATGAGCATCGCGGCAAGCGCAGAGAGGATAAGTAACGGAGTCCATCTCCTCCTCACAGGAGGAGAAACCGAAGTCCGAGGGGAAGATCCTGGACACCACCCCGCCGGAATGACAATGACCGGCATGGGAGGAACAGAGACTCTTCACCCAATGACAACAACGATCGTCGCCTTGAACTAAACAGGACGATCAATACCATTGCGGGAGGATTCGCTGGAGGTAGGCCGTCAAATGGAGCACGAAAGAAAGCGTTAAGAATGGCGGTGTTCAGCGTCTCCCACTTTGAACCCAAATCCAGCACCACGGAAAAAAAAACGCCATGCATTACCTTTTCGGACGAGGACTACGGTGGAATCATCCCGGACCATGACGATCCCCTTGTGATCTCCAGGGTCATTTCCAATGTTGAGGTCCGCCGAATTTTTATGGATCAAGGAAGCTTGGCAGATATCATGTTTTTGGACCTCTACCAGAAGTTAGAACTCCTGCGGTCGGATTTGACCCCTTATGACGAGGAACTTACTGGATTCACGGG
The DNA here is from genome assembly GCA_029884605.1 of Ormosia emarginata. NCBI lineage: Eukaryota > Viridiplantae > Streptophyta > Magnoliopsida > Fabales > Fabaceae > Ormosia > Ormosia emarginata. Next base: position 15,119,115 of record JAQQTP010000086.1, read on the forward strand.
TGAGAAGATCACCCAGGTGGGGTACTATGAAAACCATTTGACCCTAGGTTCCTCCAAACTTTTCAGAACAGTCAAGGTAAAGTTCTTGATCGTAGACTGTCCTTCGGCTTACAATATCATCCTTGGCTATCCTTCCCTAAATGCCCTCGGTGCCGTGGTATCCACTGTTGGGAATTGCGGATCAAAAGTCTCGCAGCAGAATAATAGAATTCCCTCACAGGATCTATGCGAAAAGGTCCATAATCCGAGTTTTTTTAAAAATTACCTCTTGAAGCGTGATAATCACAAGCGAGATGAATCACCAACACCGTAATAGTGATGATGTCTCTGCGGTATCCACACGAACAGACTTGCAAAAGGGAGTCACGCCTCTGTTTCGTAGTGCTAGCTGCGAAGAGAGGAGAAGAAGATCTCACTATCTCTCACTCACTTTCTATAGGTGCGGCTAGGGTTGTGATGTAACCTGTTAGCAGCCCCCTTAGTAGTATTATTTATAACAGTGACTGCGTTAAGTGAGTGTGAGCAGTAGCAAGGTAAGTGGTGCAACCCTAAACCCATCTGTCATGAGTTAGGCCCACAATTGAATCCGAGTCCAACTTAGATTCTGATTACTCTAATTTAGTCTGTTCTAAGTGTGCGACCCTGCAGGTTCTCATGATGTTGGTAGTAATATTAAAATCTCATTTTAATATTACAAACGATGTGGTATCTAGCAACACATCAACTGCTACCCAAGTAATGAGAATGTCGGTGATTTGACATAACCTATCCGTGACCAATGTTTCGTGTAGTTTAGTCCCTTTGTCCAGATATCCAGATTGAACACAAGGCATGGAATGTGTCACCCTTGTTTAGTTCAATCTTCAGTTTCCTGATTCCCGAGTAGACATAGTAATAACAAATGAGATCAATATCTCATATTGACTCATTTGAGCATGGCCATGCATTTCGTAGTCTCATTCAATCAGGGGTCCCGAAGATATCACTCCTGTTATGTAGGAGGGACAAATCCTATCTAGGTCACTCACATCCCTCCACATGTATTGCGGTATGTCTAATAACCAACTTTATAATCATCTTGTTACAGATGACGTTTGATGGCATTAAAACACACAACTCCTCATGTAGGAATCGTAGTGATTTCAGGTCAAAGGACCACATACACCATTATCACTATGAGAATCGCATGACACTCACGTAACGATCCACGTAGCGTTCTCATGGCGGGTCTGTCCAATATATCATTACTCTAATATGTATCCATGTGTAGACTTGATATCTCATATCCATGACCCGTGAGATGTGGTCATCAGTCTACGCACATACTAGTCTCAATGCATTATTGTTGTCCTAATTAACAATAATACTTGACTAGGGACATTTAAGAATAGTATTTTATCCAATAGGATCTCACGATCAAGTCATCCAATTGATATCCTATGGTATCAAACTTACTATTCTAAGGACTTTATTATGTCTACCAAAAAGAACACAATAAATGAAATGCCTCATATAAAATAACATAATATAATGTATATAAATACAAACAAAATGTATTGGCCACTAGGGCATACACCAACAATCTCCCACTTGCACTAGAGCCAATCAGGCATATTTCTAATGCCTAAAGACCTAGTGTGACCCTCATGCTTCTGTTGTGCAAGAGGCTTCGTCAGTGGATCAGCAATGTTATCATCTGTTGGTACTCTGCATATCTTCACATCTCCTCTGTCGATGATTTCTCGAATGAGATGGAAGCGCCTAAGTATATGTTTGGATCGCTGGTGAGATATGGCCTCCTTAGCTTGTGCAATGGCTCCATTATTATCACAATAGAGGTCCACTGGGTCCACAATGCTAGGAACTACACCAAGCTCAATAATGAACTTTCTAATCCAAACGGCCTCCTTTGCTGCATTGGAGGCAACAATATACTCAGCCTCTGTGGTAGAATCAGCGACTGTCTCCTGCTTTGAACTCTTCCAGCTCACAGCCCCACCATTCAGGTAATAAACAAAACCTGATTGCAATCTGGAGTCGTCCTTATCAGTTTGGAAGCTAGCATCAGTGTAACCCTTTTGATAACACTATAATTTATACATTTTATAATCCTCTCACTAGGCTTCTTAAGGTTCAATTAAGCTTAATTAAGTTCATTTTGACACATTTTATGATATTAAGCTGAATTGGATCATTAAACAAATTATTGCATAAATTAACCTTAATTATCTCTTTAGCAATGTTTAGTAAACTGGCTATAACTTGAGTTGTAAATATCTGTTTGATGTGATTTTGGTCTTGTAGGAAAGCTAAGACAATTCCCTACAACTTTCACGTTGAACACTTTTTCAGATTCTGAGGTCTAATGGATGATATTGGGCTTTGAAGTCAAAATAGAGGAGCTGAAACCGGGCCTAAAAACTCTGCAATAATTGGACCATATCTTGAGTTCTAGGCATGATTTTGGACTCAGACCAAAGCCATTTTAAAGCAAATATCCAGGCCTACAACTTTCATGAAGACCACTTCTCTCAAAAATGGAAAAAAATAGGAGACACGGTTATACGTGTTTGCTCAATTATTATTAAAAAAAAAAAAGAAAAAAAACGAAATATAAACGTAAGCGCTTACGTTTATATTTGGTTACTATCTGCACACGCACAGTAACCAAATTTGCTTATAAATTCAGAGAATCAGAGAAGCGAGGGGGTGCCTCGGGGAGCTCTCTCTCCCTCATTCCGTTCAGTTTCTTTCCCTTCTCTTTTCTTTTATTTTCTTCTTTTCTCATGTGTAATTAATTTTCATCTAGCTTGGGTGAAAGAGTGAAGTTTTTAGTAATAAATTGAGGTTAGATTTATTTCTTTCTTGTGCTTTAAATGATATATTTTTATGTGACTTTTATATGTATTATATGTTGTTTCCAATTAATTTAAATACTATTCTTGTATAATGAATATCTTGATCCATTGTATTAAATGGGATTGGCAGCATTGGATGCTTTTGACGATTTACAAGTATTAGTAGATAATTATTGGAACCATAATATGATTACATGATCAACTTTGAAAGTTAAATCTTCCGATTGGAATCTTCGTTATCGTGATTTCAATTGAGTTATAAAATGAAATAATCTTATTCTTATTTTATTATCAAGAGTGGATCTCCTAACCCAAGAAATCCTTTTCATTGTAAACAACTTATATCATCTTAAATTTTGTGACAAATCTTCTTTTTACCTCAATTAATTAGTTTCCTTCATCAATTCTCATGGATCGACTCGACTCCGGGAGAGACTTTATTACTGAGACAACCTACACTTGGGTTGAAACTTTTAATTATAATTAAATCCCATCAAGTTTTTGCGCCGTCATTCTTGAGGATTTGATTTGAAGTTAATATATTGAGGTTCTCTTTCTGTAAGTAAATTTCACTATCAGGTATATTCCTCCTCTACTCTTTTCATTTTTATTTATTTATTTACTAACGCACTAACTAGTATTTTTTTTTGTTTTGTGTGTGTGTATAGTATGAATAGTAATATAAATAGTAACATAAATAATAAATAGTGAATAGTAAATAGTAAAAAGTAAATAGTAAATAGTGAATAGTAAATAGTGAATAGTAAAAAAGTAAAAAATAAAAAAATAAAAAAATTAACCTTTTGTATATATTAACTCAGTGGGGGTAATTCTCCCTTTTATTTTCTTTTACGGTGGGATTAATTCTCCCTTTTATTTTTACGCACTAACTCAGTGGGGGTAACTCTCCCTTTTACTTTCCTGTAATTTATTTTTTGTATTTTTTTTGCATTTATTTGGTGGTTGGTTTATTACTCCATCTTTGTAAACATTTTTTTATTTGCGTTTTTATTATTATTATTATTATTATTATTATTATTATTATTATTATTATTATTATTATTATTATTATTATTTACGCTTTATGCTTACTAACTTTCTAACTTTTAATTTAAATGTCATTTATTTTACGTAATCTAACTTTTAAATTCCGTCATTTATTTTTCGCAATCTAACTTTTAAATTTGTCATTTTTTTTCTTCTAACTTAATGAAATAATTTTTCTTCTTTCTTCTTTTTCTTCACTTGGCTCTGTAAACTCACCACTCACGGTTTTCATATTTTAAAATTTACATTCAGACTTTACTTTTTGCATTTTATTTTCGTATTTTATTTTTCGTGACTTTATTTCCTCGCATTTTATTTTTCGTATATTATTAACTCTTTAACTATCTAACTTTTTTTATTTTATCGGTTATTTAACTTTTTACTTATTATTATTATTATTATTACTATTATTATTATATATATATATTATGGGTGGCCGGTTTATACCACACCCTTGTTAATATTTAATGGATAGTTTATAGTCGATCATTGTACATTACTTTTATTTTATTTTACGTCACTTATTTATGTTTATTTGGTATCGTGATTCAAATTGATCGTTTAGTTAAAATTAATCCAGTACTTTTTATATTGATTCGATTGAATCACAATCACACATAATTGACATAATAGATGAAAATCAGCCACCATTAGCTGAAAATGAAAGTGTACATGATGAACATAAAAATCAACCATTGCGAACTATGCGTGCATATTTGCAACCACCTCGAAATTTTAGTCCATCATGTTTTGTCTTCCCCACTAATGCTAACAATTTTAGATTTAAGCCAGGTATGATTTCTTTACTTCCTAATTTCCATGGTTTAGAATCTGAAAGTCCATATTTACATCTAAAAGAATTTGAGGAAGTCTGTTTTGCTTTCAATGATAAAAATTACACTAAAGAGATTATTTTGTTTAAACTGTTTCCTTTTTCTTTGAAAGATAAAGCAAAAACTTGGTTTAACACTTTGAAACCAAGATCAATTGGCACATGGCAAGAAATGCAAGGTGAGTTTTTAAAGAAATTTTTTCCAACACATAAAACCAATGCTTTGAAAAGACAAATCCAAAATTTTTCCCAAAATTCAAATGAAACGTATTTTCAAAGTTGGGAACGTTTTCTGATTTGTTAAATTCTTGCCCACATCATGGTTTTGAAAAATGGCGGACTATAAGCTTCTTTTATGAAGGTTTAACACCGAAACTAAACAATTTGTGGAAACGATGTGTAATGGTGAGTTTCTTGATAAAGAACCTGATGAAGCTTTAGATTATTTAGACCAGTTGGCTGAAAATTCTCAATCTTGGCATGAAACTAATCCTTCTGAAAATTCAATTAGATACAACCTTGCAAATGCAGGAAAAGGAAAATACCATCTTAGTCAAGAAAAAGATCTACATGCAAAGTATGCTAGTTTGGCTAAAAAGATTGAAGCCATGGAATTAAGAAAAGTAAAAGAAATCAAATCTGTGCAAAATGAAGAAATTTGTGGTATTTGTCATGACTTAGGACACTCAACACACGAATGTTCTAACATTCCTGTTTTTAAAGAAGTTGTACACGAGCAAGTAAATGCAATGAACAATTTTAAAAAGCCATTCACCTCTTCTTTTTCAAATTCTTACAATTCAGGATGGAGAAATCACACGAATTGCAGTTGGAGGAATAATAATCAAACACAATTCATGCAACCACCACCTCCTCAGGAACAACAGGATTCTCAAAATTCTCAAGGATATGCACCTTATATCCCACCATATAGGAAAAACCTTGAAGGAACTTTGCATGCATTTATAGAAAAGTAAGATGTCATCAATAAACAAACCAATCAAACCATGATTAACATAAAAGAAACTCTTGCTAAACTTGCTACTGCACTCACCATTCACGAGAAAGAAAAATTTTCTTCTCAACCTCAACTAAATCCCAAAGGTCAGTACTGTCTAAATGAGGGTTGTTTTGAAAGCAAACAAATAGATCAAGTCAATTCGGTCATAACTCTTAGGAATGGAAAGGTTGTTGAAGAAAGCAAGGAGATAAAGAACCAAGTGTTCAGAATGCTAAACTCCTTGAGTGTGAATGAGCTAGAAGATGTGAAAAAGAATCAAGATAGTAGTGATGTCAAACTACCTAAGGAACTTGAGGTGACAAAGAATCCTGTTAAGCCAGAAAATAAAGACAAAGGTCACCATACATACATGATTGACTCAATCATGGAGAAGGGAATTTCTACAACCTTTGATTTTGATCCCCATAAGAATCTTCTTGTTAATTCTGAGTTTAATTTTATTAGTAATCCATCCAATGTATTTGATAATTGTACTAACTTTTATTTAACTCAGGATCATGACACTCAGGGATGGAGTCCAAAGTTTAAGGAGTTGCTTAATAAAGGTTGGAGTTTTCTTGATAAAAAATGTGGTCGTCTCCTGGTCTGTTCTCATGAAATTAAATTGGAGGAAGGTAAATGGTCAGGAGTTGAAGCTATAACTTGAGATGAAGGATCCAGATGTAGTCGAGACTTTGGTAGAAGATCCTGTCTACCAAAGCTAAGGTAAGTTTTTAGTATTTCATTTGTATTTTTATTGAGTCGGCTTAAGTGCCTCCCAGATTTCAGAGCCTTTGTATGGGGATGTAAATAGTATCGGCCAAAAAAAAATGATTTAAAAAAAAAGAGCAAGAAGTGGTCCGAAGGAAATGTTGCGAGAAGCAGTAAGAAAAAAAAGTCAGTCAAGACACTCCATCTGTTTAAATAATTTCAATCTTTGGTCATACTTTGTTTCTGTTTAAATTTGTGTGGGGTTTCTCTTTTCAGTAATTGCAGTAACAGGTACTATCTTCTTTCCTTTACCTTTCTATGTTTTAACATTGAGGACAATGTTGTGATCTGGTTGGGGGGAAGAATAATTGTTTTAATAATTGTTGTGTGAATAAGTGTGTAAAAAAAAAATTTGTTTTAAAAAAAATTCTTTGAAAAAAAGTAAAAAAAAATTAGGACGTGTGTTTATTAATGTGTTTATATGTTTGTCAATAATTTACTAATAGCTAAACCAGTTAAGGATGGCTGAGTAAGGAGTAAATTTTGCTGTGGTGGTAATTTTACTCTTGAGACGCATCTAGATTGGGGTAGATACCTAGTTTGTGTAGAAGTAGCAATTCAGATTCAGGGAAATTTGCATGATTGAGTAAATTGTCTTCTTTCTTAAACATCACATGCTTGGTTATGGATGTTGAAATTTTTGTGGATTGAGAATGATGGATATATGCCTTGTGAGATTTTAAGCCTATCGATGAATGAATTGAATATCTGTACCATTCTCTTCTTTCTTGTGAGATATTTTTTTTACTCATGGAATTGTTACTCTAGAACTTGCTTTGATTCTTTTTGAAGCTACATTTTCACATGCTTATATAAACATGATTGAGGCATTTTTCTTAAAATAGCTACTTTAACCAAATAGTCAGCCTTGTTCAGTAGCATATTATTTCAATATGATATCAAGCACTCTTATGACTTCTTGGAAATTCTCTGATTCCTGCCAACCTTGTATATTTTCCTTTGCTTAACCCCTTTGAGCTTATTTAACCATTCCTTATTTTTAGCTCATTACGTGCCTTAAAAGTAAAATCATGTTTTTACTTGGCCGTAGGGAATAAGAGAACATTAGCTTTGTTAATGAATGAGTTCTTGAACAAGTGTGGGGGTGTGTGTGCAAAATGATAGTTAAAAGAGGAAAGAGTGCCTAATTGAAAAAAAAATGTATGTGTATAGTTATGTTCATAAAAAAAAATAAAATAAATGTGTAAAGAAGGGCCAACAAGGCAAAAAGGGAAAGGAAAAATATGTAAAGGGAATATGCATTAGAGTTGGGATGAACTTTCATGCTTAATTGAACTCAGCTCTCATATTCTTTTATTCTCTTTGGTTTTTAACTTCTTATATCCATATTAATCCCTCTCCTTTACCATGGCCTCATTACAACCTTGAATAAAGTCCTCATGATTTGTGTATGCATGTGTTCGAGTAGTGGAGAAGTAGAAGATAACGCAAGCTTATGGTAGTACTTGTTCATGGGTTGAATAGAGTGAAATACTAACCTTTTTAAACACTTGAGAGATTGAGAGTGACATGTGAGGATCTATCATTCTTGATTCATTCTTTTCAACTGAAGTTTCTTTGCTTGTTCGTTTGAGATGTGAAGATATGTTACCTCATGATTGTTTTGATCCCTTGAATGTTTGGTTGCTCTTCTTGAGTCATTAAATCCTTTAGAATTTTTAGCTTTTGAGTGTATGTCGTTTTTCTTTGGTTTTTGTCTTTTATGTTTTGCCCAGGAGTGCAAAAGTTAAGTGTGGGGGAATTTGATAACACTATAATTTATACATTTTATAATCCTCTCACTAGGCTTCTTAAGGTTCAATTAAGCTTAATTAAATTCATTTTGACACATTTTATGATATTAAGCTGAATTGGATCATTAAACAAATTATTGCATAAATTAACCTTAATTATCTCTTTAGCAATGTTTAGTAAACTGGCTATAACTTGAGTTGTAAATATCTGTTTGATGTGATTTTGGTCTTGTAGGAAAGCTAAGACAATTCCCTACAACTTTCACGTTGAACACTTTTTCAGATTCTCGAGGTCTAATGGATGATATTGGGCTTTGAAGTCAAAATAGAGGAGCTGAAACCAGGGCCTAAAAACTCTGCAATAATTGGACCATATCTTGAGTTCTAGGCATGATTTTGGACTCAGACCAAAGCCATTTTAAAGCAAATATCCAGGCCTACAACTTTCATGAAGACCACTTCTCTCAAAAATGGAAAAAAATAGGAGACACAGTTGTACATGTTTGCTCAATTATTATTAAAAAAAAAAGAAAAAAAAACGAAATATAAACGTAAGCGCTTACGTTTATATTTGGTTACGTGCACACGCACAGTAACCAAATTTGCTTATAAATTCAGAGAATCAGAGAAGCGAGGGGGGTGCCTCGGGGGGAGCTCTCTCTCCCTCATTCCGTTCAGTTTCTTTCCCTTTCTCTTTTCTTTTATTTTCTTCTTTCTCATGTGTAATTAATTTTCATCTAGCTTGGGTGAAAGAGTGAAGTTTTTAGTAATAAATTGAGGTTAGATTTATTTCTTTCTTGTGCTTTAAATGATATATTTTTATGTGACTTTTATATGTATTATATGTTGTTTCCAATTAATTTAAATACTATTCTTGTATAATGAATATCTTGATCCATTGTAGACAATGGGATTGGCACATTGGATGCTTTTGACGATTTACAAGTATTAGTAGATAATTATTGGAACCATAATATGATTACATGATTGAACTTTGAAAGTTAAATCTTCCGATTGGAATCTTCATTATGCATGATTTCAATTGAGTTATAAAATGAAATAATCTTATTCTTATTTTATTATCAAGAGTGGATCTCCTAACCCAAGCAAATCCTTTTCATTGTAAATAACTTATATCATCTTAAATTTTGTGACAAATCTTCTTTTTACCTCAATTAATTAGTTTCCCTTCATCAATTCCCTGTGGATCGACCTCGGACTCCCGAGACTTTATTACTTGAGACAACCTACACTTGGGTTGAAACTTTTAATTATAATTAAATCCCATCACCTTTACTACTAGTTCCTTCTCGGCTCTATATACCAAAAACGAATCCTTAGTTCTTCTCAAGTACTTAAGGATGTTCTTTGACAAAGACTCGGTGACTCTCAGGGATCGGTACACCTCGTCATGCTCAAAGCATACGAGATATCTGGTCGAGTACATAACATGTCATACATGATAGATCCAATTGCAGATGCATATGGAATCTTACTCATGCGATCCCTCTCATCCTAGGTGGAAGGGGATTGAGCCTTAGATAGGCTTATACCATGCGACATAGGCAAGAGTCCTTTCTTGGATTCATACATGTTAAATCGTCTTATGTAACGCCCCTTTTTTGGGAGGGAACGTCACATTGTCAAATAAAATAAAATGCGAAAATTAAATAAACAAACGATTAAGACCCGGTTCATTTTATTTAGTTGATGTTTAACTATATGAACGAAATTGGCAGTATATTTTTTTTTTGTTAATAGTAACAATGATGCGGAATGTGAATAAAAGTAACGAATAAAACAGTACACAAAATTTGCACCTGAATAGCATACATATATATATATATATTTTAATACAATTGTTTTGTAAATACAAGCCTGGCCATCACCAAAAAGCAAAACTATACCTGCCCCAAGGAAATCATACATATATAACTATCATACATATACAAAATATACAGCCCACCAAAAAGTAATACATCAGGCCCCTAAAAATAAAAACACTGGCAGCCATCAGTAGCCACCAGTGAAATCAATCCCTCAGATGAGGAGGAATCGAATCAGGATCCTTAGCGGGATCCTCCTCATCCGAGGACACTTCCATGGGAACCACAGAAGCGCGGGACGGAGCCTGAGCAGTGGAATCAAAGGAATCCTCCTGCGGGGTGTAATAACGGTCGCCCCACATCTCCCTAATGGGCAGATAAAACTCCAGACGTAAGCTGAGGTGGCAGGTGAGGACAGGTGCCTCATGACGTCTCCAGGCAAGTGCTATCGACACGTCTCCCAAGTAAACGCAGCGATCGGAGTTCAGGTTGATTTGCCAGCACTCTGGCCCCCCAAGGAAGGTCAGACGCACATCTCCCAGAAATCTGCGCATACGTGCCAACATCGTCATAGTAGAAGTCAATCTTGTGCGGGCCAGAAGCCGGGGAAATCAGGATCTTCTGTCTCCTTACCGTCGTCTTCGATCAATACAGTGTGCACACATATGGCAAGTCATAGAGATACAAGAAAAGAGGTAAGACATCCTACATCATTACCAATTATAGCATGCTAGAAACAAAACGGCGCCACACGCCCAAATAGCAATCCAAAACATCATATTCAATTAATAAACAGTAATCCCAACAGTGAGTAATTAAACAGGTCCAGGCATATAATCATCATACTAACAATTGAATCAAGTATAGTTACAAAAATAAGAATTAATGATGACAGTGTATATCATGACCCACATGCATGCTTTCCCAAATTCCTACTCCATGGAGCTAGACTCAATCAGTCGGAGAGAAAGATCAGCAGACATGTCTGTAACTCGGCTGCCGAGGCCAGTGCTATCAATAACTTTTCCACGTGCACAATCATGGCATTGTACAGACATTCTACACTAGATCACGATATAGGACAGTGTCAAGTCCGGATCGTCGATGCGTTTGCATCGGTTTGCCCCACAGGCAGAGGAGCTACCAACTGCCCATTGTGAAGGACCCGCACCCCGACGCCCCCGAGGTCGTAACACGACCCACACTTGTCTACTCGCACCCGCACTAAGGTGTGTTCAATCTCCTAGGCAACTTGGCCTTACAACGGTCCACAAGGACATTCACAATGCATAAGATACTATGCATGAACATGTATGATTCACAATCTCATACAATTCCATAATATGCCACATTAGGCCAATACAAACACCAATATATAGATGGTCACTCACATGGACCCATAACAACATAATATAAGTATCAAGTCCATTAATGCGTCATTAGGTTCATTATGAATCCTAATTTAAACTTTGTTCCCCTTTCTAAGGTTCATGTTCAAAAATCAATTCTTATAGCCAACTTAATATTCCAAGACAACTCAATTTCCCATAACTTACATTTTATTTGAGCTCTTAGGCCTCACACTCTCATGTTCTTCATTCGCTTAGAACTTCCTTAAGTCTTATGATAAATTCACTCTTAGTCCTTTAAAATTTATGAAGTCTTAATCATATTAAATTCTTCTAATTTTTAATTATCCATTCTACTACCTAGGTCTCTAATTCCCTACTTGCTTATCATTCTCAATTACCACAATCACATATTTACACTCAAAAATAGCCTAGAGGCCGTGGCCTCACAATAATTCCAACTTCAATTTCTTTCTAGCCATCTTACTACATGTTGTTCTCTTGGTTCTTTAAATTGTTCACTTGTCAAATTTAATTCACCAAAAACCCTATATTCTTGGCTTCAAAACCGTAGCCACCATAGAAGTTTCAACTTCAAATTTTTCTTCCATTAAATCTCATCTTGTTACTTAATTAATCCTAGTCTTATACTTGTTACACATTTACCACAAATTGTCCAATTTTTCCACCCAAAACCGTGGCACTCCAAGGAGGGTATTCAATCTTTTTTCATCCATTCTAAATCATTCAATCCATTCCAACATTCCATTATATACAACAAATCAATCCAAGGTCACATTTATCACTAAATCAACACATAAACATAATCAATCATCAAATTCAAGAACAACCCTCATTAGGGTTTTTCCACAAATCATACAATCAAGGTTCCTAGATGCTAAGAGAGGTTGAAGAGGAGTGTCTTCCTCTTACCAATGTATAGAAATCAAATGAGCACCAAGAATGCTCCTTGTATTTTCGGATTTGGCCTCCAAAATCCCTAAAAATGGTGACTTGTTAGAATAAGTACCAAGGCTTGGAAAAATGAAGCATGAATGGTCATAGAAGGGACCATCCACACGAAAATGATAAGAGAGGGAGAGTGGTCTTGAATCTTACCCAAAATGCTCAAAGTTGGAGCTTGAAGAAGATGATGAAAATGGAGGAATTTCAAGAAACTCCAAGAAGAAAAAGTGTTTAGAATGTTGAGAGGATTGAGAAAATGTAGTTAGTTGTAATTTTTGTGATGGTTGGGGTGGTGAAGAGAGGGCTGGCCGTGTGGTGTAGGAGAGAAATGGAGGAGAAGAAGAAAGGAAGAAGAAGAAGAAGAACGTAAATGTGGAGAGAGAAATGGGTATTAGATGAAATGAATTAAAGTGTATAATTGGTTAAGTGAAACCAATTCATTTCCCTTCCTAGTGGGCTGCTGCTGACGTGAAAGAGAGAGGAGTGGGTGAGGAATTGGCTTCCAAAGGAAGCCAAAGCACATGGGTCAATGTTTGGGTCAAAGCTTCTTAAGGAAGCTTTGATTATTTAACCATTAAATTTGAATTAAAGTAGATAGATTTGACATAAAGTAGATTACATTAGGATAATGTGATAGGATTTTTATTACACACTATTATCCAATGGATAATAGTTACGATTACACAAGTCGATTTATTTAATTAATCGACGAGATGAATTTTTTTGTATTAATTTATTTTATCCGTTAGAATTTCTCGAAAATGTGAAACCTCGTAAAGCGTGTCAAGTCTCGGGTTTAGTAAGATCCCCGTCGACATGTCCATAGTCCAAGGTTCTCAGAGAAAACATCGCGTTTCTCCGGTTCTCGCTGTCACAAGACGCAAAACGAAGAATATATTAAAATATTCGACGGTTCCGAAAAATTCTCAGAAAATTCTCAAAAATTGTAAATATTATAAAACGACTATTCGTCATATAATTTTTCAATTTTTTTGAAGCACCATGATCGTTTTCCGACTCGCTGAAGTTTTTACGCAAAACGAGGAATATATTAAAATATTCATCGTTTCCGAAAAATTCCAGAAAAATTCACATAAATCACAAATATTAGAAAATGACTATTGGCGGTGAAATAATTAATTTCTGGAGCGTTACACTGACCTCAGCAATTCTCAGCTCAGTGTGCACGTAAAACGAGGAATATATTAAAATATTCGTCGTTTCCGAAAAATTCCAGAAAAATTCCTAAAAATCAAGAATATTATAAAATGATGATTTATGACCAAATAGGTATTTTTCGGAATGTTACATCTTAACACTTTGTCTATGTATGTACTTTGACTTAGGCCAAGCAATCTTTGCGACCTATCTCTATATATCCTGATACCTAATACATAGGTGGCTTTGCCTAAGTCCTTCATAGAAAAGCATTTCCCTAACCAAGTCTTTACAGACTGTAGGGTAGGGATGTCATTTCCAATTAGTAGTATGTCATCTACATACAATACTAGAAAGACAACTATGCTCCCACTAACCTTCTTGTAGACACAAGATTCTTCTTCATTTTTGATGAAACCAAACTGTTTGATTATATCATCAAAACGAAGATTCCAGCTTCTGGAAGCTTGCTTCAATCCATAAATAGATCGTTGCAACTTGCATACCTTTGTAGCATCCTGTGGAGTGGCAAAACCCTCAGGTTGTGTCATGTACACATCCTCAAGAAGATTTCGATTAAGGAATGCAGTTTTGACATCCATTTGCCAGATTTCATAATCATGGTATGCTGCAATAGCAAGCAAGATCCGAACATATTTAAGCATCACAACTGGGGAAAAAGTCTCATCATAGTCTACACCATGAATTTGCTTGAAACCTTTAGCCACCAATCGCGCCTTAAAGGTATGCACATTACCATCCATGTCGGTTTTCTTCTTAAAAACCCACTTGCACCCAATGGGTTTTACCCCTTCAGGTGGGTCAACCAAGGTCCATATCTGGTTGGCATACATGGATTCCATTTCAGATCTCATGGCCTCAAGCCATTTTTTAGATTCTGGGCCAATAATGGCTTCCTGGTAAGTCACAGGCTCATCTTGATCCATGAGCAATACGTCACCTTGCTGAGTCATGAGAAATCCATATCTCTTGGTTGATGACGTATCCTGTTAGACCTACGCGGATCTTGTGCTACTAGAGCAGATTGTGGTTGTGGAGGCTGCTCTATTTCCACCATTGGTTCGCTGCTACTTTGTGAACTTTGAATTTCTTCAAGTTCTACTTTCCTCTCACTGATTCCTTTGGAGATAAACTCCTTTTCTAAGAATACAGCAGTCCGTGCGACAAACACTTTGCCCTCGGTAGGATTATAGAAATAGTATCCCTTGGTTTCCTTGGGATACCCCACAAAGAAGCATTTATCTGATTTTGGGCCAAGCTTGTCAGAAACTTGACGTTTCACATAGGCTTCGCAACCCCAAATCTTCATAAAAGACATATTGGGTCGTCTCCCAGTCCACATCTCATATGGTGTCTATTGAACCGTCTTAGATGGAACACGGTTAAGTGTGAAAGCTGCTGTTAATAGAGCATGTCCCCAGAAGGAGCCTGGAAGGTCTGCATGACTCATCATGAATCAGACCATGTCCAACAAGGTCCGGTTCCTCCTTTCAGAAACACCATTCTATTGTGGTGTTCCAGGAGGAGTGAGTTGAGATATTATCCCACACTCTTTCAGATGATCATCAAATTGTTGGCTTAAGTATTCACCTCCTCGATCTGATCGAAGGATTTTAATACTCTTGCCAAGTTGGTTTTGTACTTCATTCTTGAACTCTTTGAACTTTTCAAAGGATTCTGATTTGTGCTTCATAAGATATACAAATCCATATCTACTGAAATCATCAGTAAATGTAATGAAATACTGAAAACCACCTCTAGCTAGTGTGTTTAGTGGCCCACATACATCACTATGTATGAGGCCTAAAAGATCACTAGCCTTTTCACCTTGTCCAGTGAATGGGGCCTTAGTCATCTTTCCCAATAAACAAGATTCACATGTCTCATATGATTCGTAATCAAACGAGTCCAAGAATCCATCTTTATGGAGTTTGGAAATGCGTTTCTCATTTATATGGCCCAAACGACAATGCCAGAGATAAGTCAGGTTCATATCATTTGACTTGAACATCTTTGTATTTACGTTATAAATGGGCGTTTCGAGATCAAGGACATAAAGTCCATTACTCAAATGTGCACTACCATAGAAAATAGCATTCAAATAAAGAGAACAACTTTTGTTCTTAATTATAAAAATAAAACCCTTCTTGTCCAAACAAGAAACAGAAATGATATTCCTGCTAATAGCAAGCACAAAATAACAATTATCCAATTTAATTACAAGCCCAGTTGGCAAAGCTAATAAATAAGTCCCTACGGCTAGTGCAACAACCTTTGCTCCATTTCCCACTCGTAGGTCGACTTCGCCCTTAGTCAATGGTCATCTTGCTCTTTAGATCCCTGCACATTTATACAAATGTGAGATTCACATCCAGTATCTAATACCCATGATGCAGAAGTAGATAAATTGACTTCTATAACAAAAATACCTGAAGTGGAAGTCTCACTTGCCTTCTTCTTTTTAAGCTCCTCTAGGTACTTGGCACAGTTCCTCTTCCAATATCCGATCTGACCGCAGTGGAAGCATGTACCTTCCTTAGCCACTCCACCCACTGGTTTCAAGCCAGAAGTGCTAGGCTTGGACTTTTCCTTGCCCTTACCCTTCCACTTGTCCTGGGGCTTGTTCTGCTATTTCTTGCCCTTATTCTTATGGACCATCATTATGGCCTTTCCTTTTCCTTTGTTTATGTTCTGCTCAGCAGTTCTCAACATGCTTAGTAGCTCTAGTAGTGATTTGTCAATTTCATTCATGTTGTAGTTCATGACAATTTGACTAAAACTATCAGGCAACGATTGCAGGACTAAGTCAGTGGCCAACTCTTAGCCTATAGGAAAACCGAGTCTCTCAAGGTTTTCAATGTACCCAATCATCTTGAGTACATGAGCACCAACAGGGCTTCCCTCTACCAGCTTACACTGAAAGAGTGCTTTGGAGACCTCATATCTCTCATGTCTAGCCTGCTCTTGATAAAGCTTTTTGAGGTGTACGATCATATCGTAGGCTTCCATGTTCTTGTGTTGATTTTGGAGCTCAGAGTTCATGGTGGCTAGCATTAGACATCCAATGTTCAAGGCATCATCTTGATGCTTCTTATAAGCATCTCTTTCAGCTCTAGGGGCATTAGCAGCAGGTGGTTTAGGAATAGGCTGTTCTAAAACATACAACTTTTTCTCTTACTTGAGGACAATCCTCAAGTTCTGTACTAATCTAGGAAATTTGTCCCACAACTTGTCCTTCTTAAGGACCGATCGCAATGATAAGTTACTTGATGTGTTTGTTGCCATGGTAATCTATCAACAGAAATATGTAAAATATAAGTATTATGCTATAAACATATTTAACAAGGTCTTTTAATTAAATACGCCTCCCACTATTTTATTCAAATCAATGACCTTTAGCATTGACTCGAAAAATCCCATTGAAAGATTTCTTAGTGGGCCAAGATCCATATTTCACCTAGTTTTGAGTCGGTTTTGGCTGATCGCCCAAAATTTAGTTATTTAGGTAGGAAACTCTTTCCAATTACATCACATGCAACTCTTGGATAGTTGGGTGAATAATACTTATTCTAATCCATCTAATGGACTAAAGCTCAACTTCATGCCTCTAAGCTTTCAATCCTATTGAAATGGCCTAGTTAAGTCAGACCCAATGGTTGACATTTGGATATTACTCTTATCCTATCACATCTTACTAATATAGATAAAGGCACCCTGCTTTGGCAGACCTACGCTTAATCGATATTAGTCTTGACGAGTGCCACACATTAGAAGGCATCACATAATGACTTAATATTTTCTTTGAGGGAATTTTATTATTAGATCTCACCATTTATTAAACTTGTTTGACATACCATAAATATCATCCAAAACCTTGTGTCGCGCTACTGTGTATATCGCATTCATACAGAAAATATGCAGAAACAGAAAGCATTCAAAACAGTTTTCGCAGAATCATACATATCACATATGTATATACCAGAAAAACGCAAAAATAGAAAGCATTCAAAACGATTTTCATTCATACATATCACACACATATATATATACCAGAAAAACGCAGAAATAGAAAGCTTTCAAAATAGTTTTCACAAAAACATATGAACATCTTCATGGTTTCAGAAACATCAACATGTTTCGTAAACAACAAATAAAACAGAACACGGTTTCATACATCATTATTTCGATTTCAGAAATAACATATAAAGATCATATCTTTTATCAAAAGAAAGCAACGAATCATGTTATCGCATATAACAAGAAAAGCAAAAAATCGAATCATGGTTTCGCAAGTGGCTCTGATACCACTGTTGGGAATTGCGGATCAAAAGTCTCGCAGCGGAATAATAGAATTCCCTCACAGGATCCATGCAAAAGGTCCATAATCCAAGTTTTTTTAAAAATTACCTCTTGAAGCGTGATAATCACAAGCGAGATGAATCACCAACACCGTAATAGTGACGATGTCTCTGCAGTATCCACATGAACAGACTTGCAAAAGGGAGTCACGCCTCTGTTTCGTAGTGCTAGCTGCGAAGAAAGGAGAAGAAGACCTCACTATCTCTCACTCACTTTCTGTAGGTGCGGCTAGGGTTGTGATGTAACCTATTAGCAGCCCCCTTAGCAGTATTATTTATAACAGTGGCTGCGTTAAGTGAGTGTGAGTAGTAGCAAGGTAAGTGGTGCAACCCTAAACCCATCTGTCATGAGTTAGGCCCACAATTGAATCCGAGTCCAACTTGGATTCTGATTACTCCAATTTAGTCTGTTCTAAGTGTGCGACCCTGCAGGTTCTTATGACGTTGGTAGTAATATTAAAATCTCATTTTAATATTACAAATAGTGAGCGGTATCTAGGAACACATCATTGCTACCCAAGTAATGAGAATGTCAGTGATTTGACATAACCTATCCGTGACCAATGTTTCCGTGTAGTTTAGTCCCTTTGTCCAGATATCCAGATTGAACACAAGGCATGGAATATGTCACTCTTGTTTAGTTCAATCTTCAGTTTCCTGATTCCCGAGTAGACATAGTAATAACAAATGAGATCAATATCTCATATTGACTCATTTGAGCATGGCCATGCATTTCGTAGTCTCACTTAATCAGGGGCTCCGAAGATATCACTCCTGTTATGTAGGAGGGACAAATCCCATCTAGGTCACTCACATCCCTCCACATGTATTGCGGTATGTCTAATAACTAACTTTATAATCATCTTGTTACAAATGACCTTTGATGGCATTAAAACACACAACTCCACATGTAGGAATCGTAGTGATTTCAGGTCAAAGGACCACATACACCATTATCACTATGAGAATCGCTTATGACACTCACGTAACAATCCACGTAGCGTTCTCATGGCGGTTCTGTCCAATACATCATTACTCTAATATGTATCCATGTGTAGACTTGATATCTCATATCCATGACCCGTGAGATGTGGTCATCAGTCTACGCACATACTAGTCTCAATGTATTATTGTTGTCCTAATTAACAATAATACTTGACTAGGGACATTTAAGAATAGTATTTTATCCAATAGGATCTCACGATCAAGTCATCCAATTGATGTCCTATGGTATCAAACTTACTACTCTAAGGACTTTATTATGTCTACCAAAAAGAACACAATAAATGAAATGCCTCATATAAAATAACATAATATAATGTATGTAAATACAAACAAAATGTATTGGCCACTAGGGCATACACCAACATCCACCACCCACCTTGTCATGAAATTCCCTAACAAGCACAACAAGGTGGTCATTGTCAAGGGCGACTAAGTGGCCGCCAGGAGATGCTACAACCAAAGCCTGAAAATTTGCAAGGCGCCGAAAAGAGGAAATTCTGTCAATCCTAGCCTAGTCCTGGATCAGGTCAACATACTGATGACCAAGTTAGATGTCAGAGAGGAACTTCGCAGCATCAGACCCCAGCCAGAAGGTGAGCTGCAGCCACTCTAACTTGGACCCAGGGCAGACCAGATTACCAAGATCGGAGCTCAGTTCGAAGAGGACAAAAAACAACAATTGATTAAACTGTTGTTAAAAAACAAGGACCTTTTTTCCTGGACATCATTCGACATACCAGAACAGTTGCCCCCATCTACCACCGCTTGTCCATTAGTAAAGATATGAAGCTGGTGGTTCAAAAGAAAAGAAAGGTCGGCACTGAAAGGTAGTAGGTCATCGAGGAGCAGGTAAAGGAATTGCTAAGTTCCGGGTTCATCAGGGAGATTACTTATACCACGTGGTTATCCAACGTGGTCCTAGTGAAAAAAACCCAACGGGAAGTAGAAGATGTGTGTGGACTACACAGATTGAACAAAGCCTACTCGAAAGACCCATATCCACTTCCCAATGTAGACCAATTGGTTGACAGCTCTTTAGGCTTCAAATGGCTATCATTCATGGATGCCTACTCCGGGTATAACCAGATTCCGATGTACCCCGGAGATGAAGAAAAAACCACCTTCATCACTGAAAGGGCGAGCTACTGCTCTAGTGTTATGCCCTTTGGACTGAAAAACATAGGAGCCACCTATCAAAGAATGATGAACAAAGTCTTCAAGAACCAAGTGGGGAAGATGCTAGAAGTCTACGTCGATGACATGATAGTGAAGATCTCACAGGGCGAATCACATACGACAGATCTTGATGAAGTATTTGCACAAGTCCAGAAGCACAATATGAGACTAAACCCAGATAAGTGTGCCTTTGGGGTCCATGCCAGAAAATTTTTAGGGTTCATGCTAACTCATCGTGGAATTGAAGCCAATACTGACAAGTGTCAGGCTGTACTCGACATGTGGAGTCCTGGTGTGTCAAGGAGGTATAACAACTGACGGGAAGGATAGCAGCCCTCACACGGTTCCTTTCCAAAGCAGCTCATAAGTCTCTTCCTCTCTTCAAGTTACTCAAAAAAGGAAGAAGCTTTGAATGGACCCCAGAGTAGGAAGACGCCTTTTCATCCTTGAAAAAGCTTCTGTCCTTTCCTCCAATCTTGTCAAGACCGAACAACGGAGAGACGCTCTTCCTATACCTCTCAGTCCATGAAGAGTTTATAAGCTCAGTACTAATTCAGGAGATGGACGAGGGTCAAAAACCAGTCTACTTCGCGAGCAAAGTCCTTCAAGGACCAGAACTCCGGTATCAGAAAGTCGAGAAGGTTGCTTTTGCCCTGATCACCACGGCAAGAAGACTGCAGAAATACTTTTAGTGCTACCTCGTGGTAGTAAGGACGAACCAACACATCCGCTAAGTGTTGAACAAACCAGACTTGGCAGAATGATGATTGCTTGGTCAATCGAACTCTCTGAGTTTGGAATCGCTTATGAACCACAACTCTCAATAAAAGGCCAGGCGTTATTTGATTTCTTAGCAGAGCTTACTTCAGACCCAAGTGACCCAAAAAGGATTTCTTGGACCATCTTTGTTGACGGATCCTCGAACCCCAAAGGAAGTGGAGCCGGAGTAATTCTGAAAAATTCAGAAGGACTGACGCTGGAGCATTCTTTGAAGTTCGAGTTCCCTACCTCAAAAACTAAGCCGAATATGAAGTATGCATTGCTGGAATAACTATGACAAAAGACATGGGGGCAACTAGGATTACACTTTACAGCGATTCAGAGTTGGCAACCTCCCAAATTCGAGGTGAATATCAAGCCAATGAGCCTATCTTGCAAAGATACTTAGTTAAAGTCCAAGAACTCCTCAGGGGTTTCGAAGAAACTAAGATTGTGCACTTTCCAAGGGAACAAAACTCCAGAGTTGACCTCTTATCTAAACTTGCCAGCACTAAAAGCCCTGACAACAGTCGATCAGTAATCCAGCAAATCCTTCCTCAGCCCTCTATCACGGATAATGTGGTCTTTCAGGTAGAAGAGGAAGGGACATCTTAGATCACCCCTATCATGGAATACTTGCAGTCTGGAGTCGTGCCTTCAAACCCCACAAAAAGCCTCAAAGCTAATCAAGACAACAGTGAGGTACACTATCTACGACGGTCATTTGTACTGACGTGGCTTCTCTTCTCTACTCCTCAAATGCCTCACCCCGAAAGAAGCAGAGTACGTTCTGGCCGAGTGGTGTGGTGTGGATTGTGATTAAAATTTAGAATGAAAATCAGTTGCCAAGTTCCACCAAAAATAAAAATCTTGCAACTAGTTATAGTTAGCAAGGGTCAATCCACAAAGAACTAATTCAATTAATACTATAAATTGAATCCTAATTTTAAACTCTTAAAAATAGTAAATAATAAAAAGGGGGTTTTGTTTGTTAAAATTAAAAATAGAAATTGAATCCAAAACAAAAATAGTAAATATGATTTGGAATTACCAATTAAAAGACAATGGTTAAGAGATGGAATTCACTACTAGATTTGTATGATTATGCTAGCCCACATATCCTTTATACCAACATGATCAATTATGTTTTTATGTGATTGTGAGATTAATTCTCTGTTTTCCTTAAGTTTTAGTTAATTCAGCAACCGCTCAAATCAATTCCTAATCAATAGTTACTTGTAAAGCAACCGCTCTTACACCTACCTATTGATTGCATTAAAATTTAGAAAACCAATCACACTAAGATTCAATCACACACTGGGATTAAATTACTTAGATCATATGTCTCACTAGTTCTACCACCGCAACCGCGCATAGCAATCCTAGTTTTACCACCTTCGAAATTGACAAAGAGTATAAAAACCTTTATACTAAATTAAGAACAGAAACATATGAATAAAAACACAATTGTATTGATATAAAAAAATATGTAAGAATCACATAATCAAAACTAGGGTTTCACCTTCCCTTAACCATATAAGAAAACTAGCCACACATGACAAATTCAAAACCAAAAGAATAACAGAAGAAAAACATTGTCAAGAATAGAAGTGCAGAAGAAAACTAAAGATCAAACTAGTTTCCAAAGGTTAGGGATGATTGATCTCCAATTACTCGAACCCGAGACTCCAATCTTCGATCCAATCTCATTCTCCTTTGTTCTTGGTCTTCTCCTTAGCCTCATAGCAGTTTCCCAGTCCAGACCCCCTTTTTAGGACCCTAGGCAACCCTATTTATAACTTTGAAAACCTTGTGCATCATTAAAATTCGAATTTGATGTTCTGATGCGACGACACGAGCTGTGTCATTTGACACGACCTACCCTGTGTTAGGTTCTGGTAACACAAATTCAAGTGTTTTGCAAGTCAGAGAGAAACACGGCCCACCCTGTGTTAAATGACACGGGCCGTGTTGATGGTCAATGCTCAAAACTGGATCCTCTTGTGAAGACAGAGACGTACATGGCCTACCCCGTGTCATATGACACGGGCCGTGTTGTTGGTCAGGTCCATGTTGAAAATCCAGAGAAGGACACGGCCCACCCCGTGTCACTCACTTTCTTCAAATTCAACCTTCTTTCTTTGCTTCTAGGGGTGATATTGATCTCCTGAAAAACACAATGCAATTATGAGTGCTTATAAACATACTTAAGCATAGTTTCACAATAAAAATCTGATTAAACTTCATATCCAAAAACTTAGCTAAAAGTTAACAATTAAAAACACTTGAAGTCCAATTAGATCAAACATAAGACACTCAAGATATAGAAATAATCGATAAATCAAATACCCCTACATTTAGCCTTTTGCACTCCTGGACAAAACATAAGACCGAACTAGGGAACGCAGAAAAACAAAAAACAAAACTAAAAACTTTAACAGACTCAATTTCCAATGATATTCAAGAAAGGCAAAAGATTGTAAGCAAGGAGAGTAAGAAAAGATTCAAGGGGTCAAAACATTCAAGAGATAACAAATCTTCACATCTCAAACTAACAAGCCAGGTATCTTCAATTTGAAAAGCATGAATCAAGAATGATAGATCCTCACAAGATACACTCTCAATCTCTCAAGTGTTTACAAGGTAAGTATTTCACTCAATTTAGCCCATGAAAAATGCACTACTATAAGCGCTTATCTTCTACTTCTCCACTACTCAAACACATGCACACACAAATCAAGAGGACTTTATTCAAGGTTATAATGGGGCCAAGGTAAGGGAAAGAAATAATATGGATATGGCAAGATAAATACTAAAGAGAATAAAAGAATATTGGGGAAGAACTCAAATGACAAATAACAAGCATGAAATTTTTCCCCCAATTCCATATAATGCGCATTCTCTTCACATATTCCTTTCCTTTTTCTTTCTTTTCTTTTGTAACCTTTCTTGCATTTATTCTTTTTCTTTGCAAATTTTTTTTTCAACCAACACTTTGCATATTGCACATCAATTTGCACAACCCCCATAATTGTACTATACATTGCCCTCAAGCAAGAGTTCCTCCAATGAAAATGAACTAATATTCTCTCATTCCTTAAGGTAAGGTAAAATCATGGTTTTTCACATAAGGCATATAATGAGCTAAGACGAATAATAGGTAAATAGGCTCAAGGGGTTAATCAAAGGAAAATGCTGCAAGGTTTGCTATTTGGCCAAAGTAATTACTCAAGAAAGAAGACCTCAATCATGTTTATGCATGCAAGTGAAAATGTAGCCTAAAAAAGAATCAAAGCAAGTTCTAGAGTGATCAACTGATATGAGTGAAAATCACATAAGAAAAAGAAGAATGACATAAATGCTAAATTCATCCATCAATAGGCTCAAAATCTCACAAGGTATGCATCTATCAATCTCAATCCACCAATCAAACATCTAAAATCAAGCATGTTAAATTCAAGATGGAAGAAGAAATTTATAAAACATACCATTGAATTTCAATTGCGTCAAACTCATAAACTTCACAAATCTCAAAATATCATTGGAAATCAAATAAAAACACAACAATTTTTTTTTCAAAATATAGGAAAAACAGAACAAAAACAGAAAACAAAAATTTAAAACAGAAAATAGAATGTAAACTCCTCCCCCACACTTAAATTCTACATTGTCTTCAATGTATATTTCAAAAACAAATAATCATCAATTAATCCAGAATAAGTAAAATAAAAGAAAGAGAGAAAAAACATCCTTATCAAATGAGGAGGCCTCCACTGTTTGAAATATCATGAGAACAGTCACCAGGGTCCCATATCTTGAAGTGTAATGACCAAGTTAAACTTGAAGTAGCATGAGAGTTTTCATTATTGGGGTCCCATTGGTTCTCCTTAATTTCTTTGGAATTCACTAAAGTGCTATCACCGGGATCCCAAGCTTTCTTATGCCCCCTCGAAATTTGTAGCAATCTCTCCTCCTGTTCAGCAAGGAGGTTCTTGGTTACGAACAAAGAAAGTTGTTTATCATTCACTGAGTATGCATACTTCTAATGTTCGGGTAACGGCTTCAGCTCCATCGCCCTTTGTGTCTTAGATTCTACAATTGTGTCATAAACATTATTGATAGATTCTTCAATATTATTAACTGCTGCATGAACAGAATCATCAGTTCTCAAGCATGCATAAATCTCAGCACAAATAACACAAGTCATATCACCATAACAATCAGTACATGCATTGCTAAGAATAGAATCATTGAAACCAATAAGATTAGGAAATTCAGTATACAATTCATCATGAGTTTCCTCAACTAACTCAGCAAGTACATCAATATGAAAAACAGAATGCTCCTCCATGGGATGCTTCATAGCATCAAAAATATTAAACTGAATAATTGAGTCTCCAAACTCCATGGATAGAGTTCCTGCATGCACATTTATTTTGGTCCTCGCTGTTTTGAGGAATGGCCTCCCTAGAATGAGTGGAGCCTTGTTGGATGGGGACTCCCCTTCCATCTCCAGAACATAGAAATCTGCAGGAAAGATGAGCTCATCAACCTTCACTAACACATCTTCAATCAACCCAGCTGGACGCACAGTGCTCCTATTAGCCAACTAAATCACTACACACGTAAAGTGCAAAGGGCCAAGTCCAAGAGAGTTAAAAATAGACATGGGCATTACATTAATAGAAGCACCTAAATCTAGCATAGCATGCTCAAATCTATAATTGCCTATAACACATGGAATGGTAAAAGTCCCTGGATCTTTGCATTTCTGAGGCATAAGCTGAATGAGGACTGAAACATTTTGGTTCATATTAATTTTCTCATCACCCTTCAACCGCCTCCTCTGGGTGCATACTTCCTTAAGAAACTTGGCATATTTTGGGATTTGCTTAATTGCATCCAGCAAAGGAATATTGACTTCTACTTTCCTGAAAGTATCAAGAACATCTCTATCCTTTTCACCCTCATCTTTCTGCTCTTAACTAGCCGACTAGGGAATGGAGCCTTAGTGACATGCCTAGGATGTAGTTTAGGGATACTTACCTTGGGGGCCTTGGAGTGTTGCCCCTCTTCATTTACCTCCTTAGGCTCTTGTTCTTTCTCTTTAGTAGCTTGTGGGAGATATGGTAGTTCAGCTAACCTCTTTCCACTGGACAATGTGGCAGCACTCACATTTTCCTTCGGATTTACCTCTGGTTGTGAGGGAAGTCTCCCAAAAAGTTGGCTCTGAACCTTGTTGATCTTTGTGGCCAGTTGCTCCACTTGGTTTTGTAAGTTATGAATGGTGGCCCTTGTCTCTTGCTGAAACTGAATATTATTAGTGGTCATTTGCTTCTGTAATTGGCTAGCTGTCATTGATAGTTATTTTGATGATAACAAACATGAAGGTGATAAGAAGACCAAGTCCAAGTCTTTCAAGAATAGCTTTAGGACTTAGAATCTTTTATACGGAGCCTTTCTGGATATCTCATTGATTTTGCATGAAAAGATAAAAATAGTTTTAAATTAAATATCCCAAACTCAAATCATGGTTTTGAAAGCCTTTAAAAGTATTGAAAGTTGTTTTTTTAACAGAGGTATTCGAATACCATTTGGAGGTATTCGAATAACATCCTTCTAAACCGTTTTTACAAAGCTTTTAAAACAGAGGTATTCGAATACCTCTGATGGTATTCGAATACCACAGGAATCCTGTTTTAGAAACTAACGGACATATTTCAAATTTAATATACATTCAATGATCCCAAACGACTCTTTTTCTCAAATGCTCTATAAATAGAGACCTTGGGTCTCTTCTAAATGTTGCCCAACCACTTGAATTATTTTTGCTTGTGCCAAAAATGTATTCACTATTTTCTTATATTTTCTGTGCTCTTTTCGCCAAAATCTTGAGATATCCTTAGAGAGCTCTATAGTGCTTCAACTTGTGATATTTACTCTTTGTGAGAGTTTATTTTTCATCTATTCTCTGTTGTATTTCTGAGAGGGCGAGGTATCCCTCGAAGGCTTTTGTAAAAAGGTGAGGTATCCCTTAGTGAAATTGTGAGGGTGAGGTAACCCTCAGTAAAAGGGTGAGGTATCCCTTATTGTAAAGAAGGTGAGCTATCCTTCAAAGGGGGTGAGGTATCCCTCTAGTATATAGGGTGAGGTATCCCTGTTGTGTAAAAGTTGCAAGCACATGTTTTAAGCTTGTTATTGAATAGTGAAAAATCTCAAACTGTGTTTTGGGGACTGGACGTAGGCCACAAGTGGTTGGTGGTCGAACCAAGATAAATATCGTGCCTGCTATTCTTCTCTTTATCTCTTTATTTATTATAATTTATTTATCATTGTTTAATTGTTTATTTTCTGTTCTTAAAGCATTTTATCATCTTTACATATTCATTATATTGCTTAAAGAAATTTGTATTAAAAAAGGTTTGCGAAAAAGTTCTTAATTACTCAATTCACCCCCTCTTGAGTACTGAAGCCACTTGGGTAACAAGTGGTATCAGAGCTAGACTCTTGTATAAATAGCTTAGCCGCTTCAAGAGTATATGGCCTCATCACATGGTTTTTCAGAAACAACTTCCATAAATCGACCACCATTTTTCAATGGGGATGGTTATGCATATTGGAAGGAAAGAATAAACATCTTTATCGAGGCTATTGATCTAGATGTGTGGGATGCTGTCGAAAATGGCACATTTATACCTACACGAGTTGTTGATGGTGTAAAAACCGAGACACTTAGAAATGATTGGTCTAAAGATGATAAAAGAAAAGTTCAATATAACTTGATAGCCAAAAACATCATTACCACTGCTTTGGGGTATGATGAATTTTTCAGAATTTCAAATTGTAAAACTGCTAAAGAAATATAGGACACTTTACAAGTTACCCATGAGGGTACTAGTGAAGTTAAGAGGTCGAGAATTAATTCTCTAACTCGTGAATATGAATTATTTAGAATGAACCATGCTGCAAGCATTAAGGAAATGCAAAAGAGGTTCACCTACATTGTAAATCATCTTGCATCATTAGGTAAGAATTTTTCTAACGAAGATTTGATTAACAAAGTATTAAGATGTTTGAGCAGGTTTTGGCAGCCTAAGGTAACAGCTATATCAGAATCAAGAGACTTATCAACAATGACGTTACTACCTTATTTGGCAAACTTCAAGAGCACGAATTAGAACTCAACAGACTTGATCAAAGTGAGGAACACGATGAGAAGAAGAAAGGGATTGCACTTAAAGTCACCACCTCCACTATCAATAATGAAGATGAAGATGATGGAGATGACGTGGACAATGTTGAGCTAAATGAACAAAATCTCAATCTTCTGGTAAGAAAATTTGGTAAATTTCTCAGGAAAAAGGGAACTCAAAGAAAACCTCATTTTCCCCCAAAGAAATTTGAAAAGAAACCCTCCAAAGAAAGAAGAGTCTGCATAACATGGGATGACAATGATATGGACTCCACTAATAGCTCAGATAGTGAGGAAGCTCATCTATGTTTTATGGCCAAAGGAGAAGAAGAAGAAGAAAACGACAATGAGGTAATTTCTAACTTTGACTTATCTCCTTCTTATGATGAATTACAAGATGCCTTCGAAGAATTGCATGACGAATCAATAAGGCTCACAAAAATAATTTCTTCATCTAAGAAAACAATTTCTTCTTTAGAAAATCAAATTCTTGTTTTAAATGAAGAAATTAAAGAATTAAAAATTGAAAATGAGACATTAAGATTAATAGATGCATGCACATCTCATTCTTCACATGCTTCTACTTCTTCATCTTGTTCTTCATGTCATATGCTTGAAAAAGAAATTAAAGATTTAAAGAACACTCTTACTAAATTCACTCTCGGAAGAGATAATTTAAATCATATTAGGAAAACAAAGGGTTGTTTTTGAAAAAGCCGAGATAGGATATAACCCGAAAAATCAACAAAAAATTTATAAAAATTTCTTTGTTAATTCTAGCATTTCATGTTGCCCATTTATTAAATGTTTCTATTGTGGGAAAAGGGGTCATAGTGCATCAACATGCAATACAAAAAAAAAACATTAATACAAAAATTAGAACTAAAATGGTATGGGTTCCCAAGGGTACTATACCCAAAACTGATATCCAAGGATCCAAGAAAATTTAGGTACCAAAAGCCACAAATTGAAATGTGTTGTAGGTGAGCTTGAAGACCAAGAGTTGACTTTGGCATTTTGAAAGTGGTTGCTGCAAGCACAAGACTGAAAATAATTCCAAGCTCTCCTCTTTGTCTCTATCAAGCTTGGACTTGCATTTTTTTTTAAGTATTTCCATCATCAAGTAAGTTTTCCTCTCTAATAATGCACTTCTGATCGTGTTAATTTGTTTTTCTGATAACGTTATTTGAATACCTCCCTATAGTATTCGAATACCATTGCATCTGTACGTGAAAATATGTTCTTTTCTGATAGGTCTATTCGAATACCATACATCAGTACAGCAATATTATGTTTCTATAAGTTGGTGTATTCGAATAACTCAACAAGTATTCGAATAACCAGAGACTTATCTTATCAGTATTTCTCACATGCCTCCGGAGCATTCGAATACCTTCCAAGGCATTCGAATACTTGCACCTGCCATGTCTTCTTTTCTGTGGTGGGTATTCGAATACAGCAAGAGGTATTCGAATACCACATGGCTGAAAATCAAATTTACATCATGATCTCTATTCCGTTTCTGTCTTTTATGATGCATATGCAATATAAATATACTTGGTTCTATAAATATCATGCTTTTGATGAAATATATCTTATTTCTTTTGAGCCTAAATGAAAATTACATGATGCTCTTAAATGCATATTTCTTAGCTTGCTCTTGCACCTTCTTTTTCTCAAGAATATGCTGCATATTTAAATTCTTTGTAATAGAAATGCTTAATGTAATTGGTTACTGTTTTGATAAATATATGAACGTGATAAAAAGTGCAACAAGTAGTATCAAACAAGTGGTTACTTGGCCAAATTAATCAATAAAATATCTTTTGTCTTTGTGAACTCATTTGCTGTTCTTGCCTTATTATTTTGAATGCTTATTGGCTTATGAGTTTGGCTAACCTCTATGGATCCAAAAATTAATGGATACAAATGAAAATACTTTGAATTGTTTTGTAGGGTTATAACTACCTCAAGCAAACTCTTGAATGAAAAAGATTATTCAACTTGAGAGAAATGAATGAAGAGGACATGAGGAGACTTTCCTCAAGTACATTGAAATGGAATACTCAATGGAAGAAAGCTCAAGACTATCTTAAATGACTATATATTTTTTTACATGAGTAGCATACTTAGCATTGACAAAAGTGCCAAATTGGATATTTTTTTTTGTCATTGCATTACGGTAAATAATGCTAGTTCTATATAATGCTCTGATTCCTATAACATATTTCATCAAGCAAAATATTTAATATCTATGATTTTCTTGATATATGGCAGATTTATAAGAAATTGACAACAAGTGGTTATATTTGATAACAAGTGGTAAATGTTTTACATTTTGATAACAAGTGCTATCAAATATAAATAATTCTCTTGGTAAATGTAATGACTATTTTTGATGATAATACAATGCAATTAGTTGATTTATGAATGAATATATCTTTGCTCATGTGCTGAATATTGTGCTTATATTGCTAAATTTATAAAATTAAACTCTGTTGCTATTCTTGTATGTTATGAATGAACATATCTTGTTGGACTGGAATATACTCTATTTAGCCTTATGCTTTATCTTGCCCCATCTTTTTGATCATGACAAAAAGGGGAGAAAAAGCTTGAATTATTTATTTGAGAAAAGTCAGGGGGAGAAAAAAATAAAAGTCAGGTAAGACAAAAATGAAAATTGGATTCCAAAAGTAAGGGGGAGCTGCTGTGCACATCTCTGATATAAATTACCTCTTATGAAAAAGAGGGAGAGTAAGTATCTCTAAACAACTTTGTGAATTCTAATTTATATGAACTAACTTTTTTTCTCAAATGTTAGTTTGTCATCATCAAAAAAGGGGAGAATATAATTAGCTAGCTGCTATTGATAGTTATTTTGATGATAACAAACATGAAGATGATAAGAAAACCAAGTCCAAGTCTTTCAAGAATAGCTTTAGGACTTAGAATCTTTTGTGCGGAGCCTTTCTGGATATCTCATTGATTTTGCATGAAAAGATAAAAATAGTTTTAAATTAAATATCCTAAACTCAAATCATGGTTTTGAAAGCCTTTAAAAGTATTGAAAGTTATTTTTTTAACAGAGGTATTCGAATACCATTTGGAGGTATTCAAATAACATCCTTCTAAACCATTTTTACAAAGCTTTTAAAACAGAGGTATTTGAATACCTCTGATGGTATTCGAATACGGTATTCAAATACCCCCTGATGGTATTCGAATACCACAGGAATCCTAGTTTAGAAACTAACGGACATATTTCAAATTTAATATACATTCAATGATCCCAAACGGCTCTTTTTCTCAAATGCTCTATAAATAGAGACCTTGGGCCTCTTCTAAATGTTGCCCAACCACTTGAATTATTTTTACTTGTGCCAAAAATGTGATTCACTATTTTCTCATATTTTCTGTGCTCTTTTCACCAAAATCTTGAGATATCCTTAGAGAGCTCTATAGTGCTTCAACTTGTGATATTTACTCTTTGTGAGAGTTTATTTTTCATCTATTCTCTGTTGTATTTCTGAGAGGGTGAGGTATCCCTCGAAGGCTTTTGTAAAAGGGTGAGGTATCCCTTAGTGAAATTGTGAGGGTGAGGTATCCCTCAGTAAAAGGGTGAGGTATCCCTTGTTGTAAAGAAGGTGAGGTATCCTTCAAAGGGGGTGAGGTATCCCTCTAGTATATAGGGTGAGGTATCCCTGTTGTGTAAAGGTTGCAAGCACCTGTTTTAAGCTTGTTATTGAATAGTAAAAAATCTTGAACTGTGTTTCGGAGACTGGACGTAGGTCACAAGTGGTTGGTGGTCGAACCAGGATAAATATTGTGTCTGCTATTCTTCTCTTTATCTCTTTATTTATTATAATTTATTTATCATTGTTTAATTGTTTATTTTTTGTTCTTAAAATATTTTATCATCTTTACATATTCATTATATTGCTTAAAGAAATTTGTATTAAAAAGGGTTTGCGAAAAAGTTCTTAATTACCCAATTCACCCCCTCTTGAGTACTGAAGCCACTTGGGTAACAGCTACACCAACTCCTCTAGTGAAGGCTCAGGTTGCCTAGGAGCTTGAACTTGTTGATGCCTCAGAGGAAAAGGTGCTTGCCTCTGCTGAAATCCTAGAGGTCCATAGGTTGGAGGTTGATTCTGGTGCTGCTTTCTATAGCTCAAGTTAGGATGATCCTTCCACCCCAGATTATATGTGTTCGAGTAGGGGTCGTAGTTGTAAGAAGGTCCAGAATATCTCCCTACTGCTTTTACCTCTTCATTAGTGTCCTCTTGAAGAGTAGGACACATATCAGTGGGATGTCCTGAAGAGCAACAAATCCCACAAGCATTCACCGCTGCTTTTCCATTGTCCATTAACCGCTGAACCATGGCAATCAACTGAGTCATTTGTTGTTGCAGACTGGTCGTTTCTACCTCTTTTACTGCTCTCACTCGAGTATCATTTCGAGTGAAAAATTGTTTAGTGTTAGCAGCCATCCTGGAGATCAAATTTCGGGCCTCTTGAGGAGTCTTATCAACCAAAGCTCCTCCACTAGCAGCATCAATCATATTGCGGTCCATAACTAGCAAACCCTCATGTAAGTACTGAATCAAAAGTTGTTCGCTAATTTGATGTTGAGGGTAACTAGCACATAGCCTCTTAAACCGCTCCCAGTAATCATGAAGTGATTCCCCATGTCTTTGCTGGATGCCGCAGATTTCTTTTCGGATGGTTGCGGTCTTTGAGGCAGGGAAATATTTGTCTAGGAAAGCTCGAGCCATATCTTGCCATGTTTGGATGGATCCGGGTGGCAAGTAGTATAGTCATTCCTTTGCAGAATCTTTCAAAGAGAATGAAAATGCCCTTAGCTTGACTTGATCTATTGGAATTCTTGCAGGCTTCATGTTAGAGCACACCACATGGATCTCTTTCAAGTGCTTGTTGGGGTCCTCTCCGGCTAATCCATTAAAAGATGGTAAAAGATGGATCAAGCCGGACTTCAACTCAAATGCCTCCTTATTTACTGGAATTTCTATGCATAGAGGTTGTTGATCTACATTTGGAGCACCCAACGTCCTTAGAGTAGATTCTGCCATCACCACTTCTTCAGGTGTCTCCTCAGATATCTCAGAATTTGATAGATCTATGTGGCGGGTAGCTTCGACATCAGTAGGTGTGAATTGAAGAGGAAACTGTGAGCTGACTTGTTCAAAGTAATGCCTTAGATTCCTCAATTGCTCATTTACATCACCACTGGACATGAACACCTGCAAAATAGTCGGAAAGGAAGAAGAAAAGAATTAAAAACTGAAATAAAAATAGAGTGAAAAAATAAGAAACAAACTAATAGCGCAATTGAACAATTAGTTCCCCAGCAACGGCGCCAAAATTTGGTATGGTGTGGATTGTGATTAAAATTTAGAATGAAAATCAGTTGCCAAGTTCCACCAAAAATAAAAACCTTGCAACCAGTTGTAGTTAGCAAGGGTCGATCCACAGAGAACTAATTCAATTAACACTATAAATTGAATCCTAATTTTAAACTCTCAAAAACAGTAAATAATAAAAAGGGGTTTTGTTTGTTAAAATTAAAAATAGAAGTTGAATCCAAAACAAAAATAGTAAATACGATTTGGAATTACTAATTAAAAGACAATGGTTAAGAGATGGAATCCACCACTAGATTTGTATGATTATGCTAGCCTATATATCCTTTATACTAACATGATCAACTATGTTTTTATGTGATTGTGAGATTAATTCCATGTTTTTCTTAAGTTTTGGTTAATTCAGCAACCGCTCAAATCAATCCCTAATCAATAGTTATTTGTAAAGCAACCGTTCTTACACCTACCTATTGATTGCATTAAAATTTAGAAAACCAATCACACTAAGATTCAATCATACACCAGGATTAAATTACTTAGATCATATGCCTCACTAGTTCTACCACCGCAGCCATGCATAGCAATCCTAGTTTTACCACCTTCGAAATTGGCAAAGAGTATAAAAACCTTTATACCAAATTAAGAACAGAAACATATGAATAAAAACACAATTGTATTGATATAAAGAAATATGTAAGAATCACATAATCAAAATTAGGATTTCATCTTCCCTTAACCATATAAGAAAACTAGCCACACATGCCAAATTCAAAACTAAAAGAATAACAGAAGAAAAACATTGTCAAGAATAGAAGTGCAGAAGAAAACTAAAGATCAAACTAGTTTCTAAAGGTTAGGGATGATTGATTTCCAATTACTCGAACCCGAGACTCCAATCTTCGATCCAATCTCTTTCTCCCTTGTTCTTGGTCTTCTCCTCATCCTCATAGCAGTTTCCCAGTCCAGACCCCTTTTTTAGGACCATAGGCAACCCTATTTATAACTTTGAAAACCTTGTGCATCATTTAAATTCGAATTTGATGTTCTGATGCGACGACACGGGCCATGTCGTTTGACACGGCCTACCCCATGTCAGGTTCTGGTAACACAAATTTAAGTGTTTTGCAAGTCAGAGAGAAACACGGCCCACCCTGTGTTAAATGACACGGGCCGTGTTGATGGTCAATGCTCAAAACTGGATCCTCTTGTGAAGACAGAGACGTACACGGCCTATCCCGTGTCATATGACACGGGTCGTGTTATTGGTCAGGTCCATGTTGAAAATCCAGAGAAGGACACGGCCCACCCCGTGTCACTCACTTTCTTCAAATTCAACCTTCTTTCTTTGCTTCTAGGGGTGATATTGATCTCCTGAAAAACACAATGCAATTATGAGTGCTTATAAACATACTTAAGTATAGTTTCACAATAAAAATCTAATTAAACTTCATATCTTGAAACTTAGCTAAAAGTTAACAATTAAACACACATGAAGTCCAATTAGATCAAACATAAGACACTTAAGATATAGAAATAATCGATAGATCATCGAGGTTCATGAAGGAAGTTGTGGACATCACTTAGGGGGCAAAGCACTGGCTCTGAAAATGCTAAGGGCGGGGTACTACTGGCCAGTTATGGAAGCTGATTCCCAAGCACATGTCCGGATTTACGACAAGTGTCAGCACTATTCAGACCACTACAATGCCCCCTAGAGGAACTATCCACAATGTCCATACCCTGGCTATTCTATAGATAGGGAATGGACATCTTGAGCCTATTCCCCTAAGCCCTAAGCCCCAAGCCAGAAGCCCCAAGCTAGCTAAAATATTTAGTGGTAACAATAGATTACTTCACGAAGTGGATTGAGGCAGAACCCTTAGCCACAATCACTGCAGCCCAGATCCAGAAGTTCACTTGGCGCCACATCATCACCAGTTTTGAGATTCCAGAGTCCATTGTAACAGACAACGGAACTCAGTTCAAAGATAAGGGATTCGAAGAACTATTGGCTGGACTAAAAATAAAACATCACTGTAGCGCCGTAGAAAATCCCAGGACAAACGGGCAAGCAGAGGCTGCCAATCGGGTCATTGTCCAAGGAATCAAAAGGAGATTGGATGAGGCTAAGGGAAATTAGGCTGAATAACTCGACCACGTCCTCTGGGCCTACGGGACTACTCCTCACTCAACCACGGGTGAAACCCCTTTTAAACTCACTTATGGAAGCGAAGCAATGATCCCGGTGGAGATAGGATAATAAAGTTGGCGTCATCAATAATTTTCGCCTGACAGTAACCCCGGATTGATTAGGGAAGATCTGGACCTGTTAGAAGAAAGAAGATGTGTGACCCACATACGCGACACCGCCCTCAAATAAAGGACGGCGGCTAGATACAACAAGAAGGTGGTACCAAGGAGGTTCCAACCTGGAGATTTGGTACTCCGAAGAGCGGACAACAGAGGAAAAAAGGCCTCCCAAGGGAAACTAGCCCCTAACTAGGAATGCCCCTACCGTATCATCGTCAGCATCGACAAGGGAGCTTACACGCTGGAAACTCTAACGAGCAACACAATCAAGAACTATTGGAATGCAGATAAACTTAGGAAATACTATAGCTAGATGCCCATAACGGCCTAGTCTTCTAGTAAAAACTAATGTTTGATCTGTCCTCATTCGATTTCGTATGAACCCTTGTCCCCTAACACTTATCAATGAAGAGGAGTTATTCAGATACTACTTTTTCGATAAGAAATCAAAAGCCCAGGTCAGGAGGCATAACACACCTAGTTTCGGTAGTAAGCTATAGGGCCAACACCCGACCTCGATACCTGGCATCGACTATTTCAAAGTCAGTGGCACAACGGATCTGATGATCTGCGATTCACTGTCATACCTAAGCCAAACGAGATCCAGTTAAACCAGTACGGTTAACATAAAGACCCCGGGTAAGGTCAAAATAATACATGCCTAAGGTAAAAGGGATCGTAGGCGCTAAGTGTTCTTGGGCGTTAAATCCCTAAATTAAGGTGATTAAATTTGCCTAAGTCCGAAATGCCAAGATACTCGTCATTATGGATAATGGACCAGAGACTAAGGCGCTGTTTCTACCTAAGTCCAGAATGATGTTACATATCCGGTGTTGCGGTTATGAAACTCTGGACCATGGTTCCCATGTTTTTACCAAGAAGTTTCCTAAGTCCACAACATGGTTACGATAGATACCATAATGGGCATTGGACCCAAAACGAACCACGAAAAATAAATACGCAGACAGACAAATAAGATGCAAAAGTGCACAAATTTAAAACCCCAACCAAACGGGACAATTGTCTTTACAAGATAAACAAAAACCCATCAAAAACAAAAAGAAAAGAAGAGCTCAGGTTTCAACCCCGCTAGTTGCCGGAGCCTAGACAACTCCTGAAGCATCCCCGGAACTGGCCTGAGGAAGGTCCTGCACGAAAATGAGTTGCCCATCATGGAAGACTTTCTCGACACTAAGACTCTTTAAGGCAATGGTGACATCAGGATTGAAGTGCTGGATCTGAGCCACAGCATTCTGGAATTGCTCCCATCCGATTTTTTCAGAAATCGCGTCCAACTCATCCACATCCTTCTCCAGCTGAACCACACGAGCACGGAAGGCAGCACTGGCTTTCTCGGCCTCTAGTTTACCCGATTTAAGCCCCTTCTTATCCGTCTTAGCTTCGACCAACGCCCTTTCTAAATTAGTGATCCGCACTTGCGCATCTTCATTAAGATTGAGGGCGGTGTTAAGCCTCTGTGTGGCCTCCTCAAGCTCCTTATCCTTCCTCTTCAGTTTAGTCGATGCTTTCCTGTCGAGTTCCTCGATGGTCATCTCGATATAGCAGACATCGACAGTAGTACAGAGTGTCAAAGCCTGTAGTTCGGTCAAAGTTTGAACCAATCTCCGCTGGGATATGTGCCTCATTGCCTCACCATTCATAAAGTGCTCATCAATGAACAGTCTGGGGTCAGAATTCCCCGCAATGATAGGCAGGAGAGTAAAACCCTCCTTGGCACCACCATCTGGAGCAACTCTTTTACCCCGGTCAGAAGAGTCCTCAGCAGCTTTTCTCTTCCTCGATTGAAGATTTTGATGAGACCCTGGGTCCTCAGAGATCTCTTCAATAACCACATCACAAGGTGCTGGGGTAGAAGCAGAAGGGGCACTCGAAGACCCGCCCCATTTCTTCTCGCCCTCGAAGCATGCAAAGCTGCAATAGAAAGACCTGACGCCATACCACTCACTGAAACAAAACAAGAAGAGCAGATCAGAAAAGTAAAGAGTTAAGATTGTAAAGATAAAAACAATCCCACACATACAACTCAAGGTAATCAATGACATTCTACTTCCCACCTAATAAAGTAAGGAGAAGGTCATCACCAGGAGTCTCAAGGGCATCTCTGATATTGATATTCCTATTCTCCATGACATACCATGATATGAACTGAACCGTGTTAAGTTCATCCGGGTTAAGTTCGTTCTTTTCCTTCTCCAAAGGCACGGTCGGAGCACTCCAAGCATCCGGTGTCCAATACAAAGGAAACTTTGGCTCCCCATCAGTATTTAGGAAAAAGGGATGGAATACCTCAGCCGCCATAATCTTGAAAAACCTGGTCTTGAATCCTTTGAAGCTATCCTGAAAGACATCAAAAGACTTATGACCACTTCTGGACTGAATGGTGAGCTAATTCTTCTGCTTTGACGAACCTTGTGGACTTAATCGGGTGTAGAAGTAGAAAAAAGTGTTGACCGAACACCTTAGCCCATTTACCCGATAGAACCTCTCAAAGGCTATAATATAACCCCAGCCATTAGGGTGAATCTGGGTCGGAGCTGCACGAAGAGCACGGAGAACATCCATTTGAAACTCCGAAAACGAAAGACGGAGCCTTAGCTTCACAAAAAGGGGCTCATACAGAAACATGAAATGTGAGCCCGCCTCCCGAGTGAAGCACACCCTCTCATTCCGCTCAGGGCACATAGCCAAGAACTCCTTGTCCCTTTTCTTCTCGTCCGTCAGGTGAATATAATCTATCGTCTCCCTGAGAACGGCCTTGGAAGAAAAGTTGGCGAGATGTTTCCAGACATCATTACCTACCCACGGATATACTAACCCCGAACCACGACGGATCCGAATTTGTTCATCCTCAGCCAGAGTGAGACCCTCGGTGTAACACCCCAAAATTTCCTATCCCTTAAACAGTAATTTTGACAGTTAACAGAATTTTACTATTTAGTAATTTCTGGATACTGTAAAATTATTTTGAATATTCCGTCAGCATATTTGATCGTTTTGAGTGATTTACTCTGCGTCAGGAAAATAAAAATTTTCGGGCCGGGTAAAACTTTACGTAATTTAATTTTTACCGTTAGGTAATTATTTTACATAATCTGAGTTGATATTTGTGTGTTTTCTAATATTTGTGATTTTTGTGGATGATTATGAATTTTTTTGACTGTATGTGGGCCAGGGTGGTCCTATGTGGGCCAGGTGACCTTACGTGGGCCAGTGGGTCCATAGAAAGTAAAAATTTTTTACGCATAGGAAAATTTGTACCTTGTTTAGACGGAGACAGGGGATCTTACTAAACCGAATCCAGGAAACAGCTTTTAGAAAATTTCAGATTGTGTTTTGATCGTATTTAATTTATCGGATGATAAAAATACAAGAAATATAATCTTTTGTGGGGTTTTTAGCAGATAAAAATAAATATTATTCTCGTTAAGTCAACATTAGTGGTTATGACAACTTTTGACGGACCAATAGGAAGCAAGTCTTCTAATATTGAAGACTTGAATATCAACCGTAGATTTAATCAATCGGTAGAAAGATTGATCTTGATTTAATCAACGATGTAGGATAAGTTTAATAAAATGGCTTATGACCATTTATAACCATTGGATTTAGAATTGATCAAGGGTGAAGATTTGGTCTCAAAAAGTGACAAAGACCATTTACAACCATTGGATTTAATTAATCAAGGGTGGAGATTTGGTCTTGAAAGTAATAAGGACCATTTATGACCATTGGATGTAAATTTAATTAATGGTGAAGATTTAGTCTTAAAAAGTGACAAAGACTAATTATAACCCTTGGATTAAAAGTAAGAAGGAGCAATCTTGACCCTTTATTTTGGAGGCACATCCAATGACTAGAATTTAAAGGAGAAAAATCCAATGGCCTAGATTTAGTATTCTAACATTAAAAATCTACCTAAATCCTAACCATTGAATTAATCAATAGCTAGAAAGGCTTCAAATAATGGTTTGAAAAAGATGACAACTACTTGAATGCATTATGAAGAGGGAAGGGACGGTTTTTGGCATTGTTTAGAAGACAAAGGAAAAGTTTCAAATACATTAATTGATGCTTTATGTCAATTATGATTTGCTTTAGTCAATTTTGTTTCATTATTTCTTTGTTTGCATCCTTAGGAGATGGCTTGGAGGGGGGGACGGTTTTGAAGATGAAAAGGAAAGAGGAGACATTTTGAAGTAGGCTTTTTAGGCCAAAGAAAAAAATGAAAACAAGAATCTATCACCTTTTCCCATTATTACAAGTTGTATGCAAAATAACTTAGCAAAAATATTCTTTTCTTTCTCTCCAAGTGAGGCTACGGCTATGCACTCTTAAAAAGACCAAAGAATTCATTTTTATGCTTTCTATTATTACATCTTCATCTTTTCCTTTAAGTTTCAAGAAGCAAAACCAAAGAAAACTCTATTTCTCTCCCTAAGCACACCATTCGGCCAATCACTCCAATCACTCAAAAATTTCATCCAACTTGATTTTCTAAACCTAAACATCATTCTAAGAACATCTCTAGTTATGAGTTTTTCCAAAATCATTCATCTTGATCTTCAAATTCAAGCTTCAAGTTTCTATCAAAAATCAAAAATTTCATCTTTGTTCTTCAAGAGATATCATTCGGTCAAAACCCCTAAAATCACCATCCAAGCTCTTTAATTTCATCCAACCTTAGATCTTGAATCTCCATGATATTCTAAGCAACTTTCATGTTGAAGACTTCTTCTAAATCATTCATCTTCAAGGAGTTTCTTCAATATCAAAGTTATTGGGTTTTTGAGGTGAAGTATAAGAAGACTTCATTTCTTCTCTTCTTTTTCATGATCTAAACCATGTTTGATCCATGGTTCCTCTTAATCAAGCTTGATATGTTAATTAACTTGTGTTTTGTTTTGTATTTGAGAAGCTCTTGGTGGTGAAGGACTTGGAAAAAGAAACAAATCAAGAAGCTTTGGAGGATCTTCAAGAGGTAAGAGGGAGATCCATCTCACCAACCAAGCATGGTGGTGAGAGATGGTATTTTATTTGATGGATGTGGAATCTATGTGAGGATTCATATCCATGGTCATGTAATTAATTTGTGGGTGTTTATGAGTTTTGATTAATTTTCTATGCTTGATATGCTTTGCATGATTTTATAGCTTTGATGATATGCTTGATATGCTATACATGCTTTTATGGCTTTGATGGTATGCTTATATTATTTATGATGAAATATATATGTATATGCCATGACTTGATGGTGGAAAGGAAATTGATTTTTGGCTCCAATAGCCAAGGAAGAGCTACGGTTTTGATGCCCTTGATTAGGGTTCATGTTGAAAATTTTCAAGAACAAAAGAATTGATTTTTGAGTACTTAGAACATGGTGGATTTTGAACAAGACACCTCAAAATAGGTGTTCACAAATTAATATTTTCATGAAAGATGAAAATGGATGATTTGAAGAGTATGGAAAATAAACAAAGGATTTGTTTTTCAAGAGAACAAGGATATGATTTTTGGATGAATTTTTATTGATTTATTTTGTGTAAAAAGATGCTAAGTATTTTTCTAAATATGAGTTTTGAATGAAACGGATAAATGTTGATTTTAAGAATTTGCAAAGAAAGTGAAAAAGGATTTGTAAAGAAAGTAAAAACGAATTTGAACAAATGAGTTTGGTTTTATGACCACAAGACTTACGGTTTTGAAAACAAAATTTTAATGGTTTTGTTTGTGTAAAACCATATCAATTTAGAAGAAAAATATTTGATGGCTTCAATGGCCAAAGACTCTACGATTTTTGGAGGTTGGAATAATTTTGGTTTTATGAAACAAAGTAAT
This sequence comes from Ormosia emarginata, assembly GCA_029884605.1. NCBI lineage: Eukaryota > Viridiplantae > Streptophyta > Magnoliopsida > Fabales > Fabaceae > Ormosia > Ormosia emarginata. The sequence goes on from JAQQTP010000086.1 coordinate 15,160,737, forward strand.
TTTAAAGTGGAAACAAAATGTTTGAACAAAATGTTTTAGTATAAGGATTTTGGAAAGGAAATCAGAATGTTTTATCACTTGAGAAAATTTTGTAAACGAAAGACAAAGAGAGGTTGAAAATGTTTTAACTTCAATTTATTTTGAAGAGAATTGATTTTAAAATTTATTTGAGAAAAATGGAGAATATAATAGTGTTTTGAAAATTTACTAATTATAATTTATTTTCGAGTTTTGAAACACGTTAGAAAATGTTAAGTTTTGAAACGTTGATTTATATCAATAGAAAAGTGATTTTGTGAATTATATTTTGAAAAAGAATTTTTGAGTAAAGAAATGTGAAAAAATATTTTCTTGAGTAAGAAAATATATTAAATGAAGTATAAAGTTATATTATTTTGAGAAAAGTTGAAAAGGAATTTTTGAAGGTTAAGAAATATTTTACGAATGAAATTGTGATGAAAAATATTTTACGTATCTTAAAAACGTGATTTTTAAGCTACGCAATTTTGAAAAATGTGTTAAAAAAGATATTGATTTATTTAAGTCCAAAATAATGTTTGGAATATTGAGGAATATTTTATGTGATTGAAAAATGTTGAAAAATATTTTACGTATCTTAAAAATGATTTGAAATACAGTAAATTATTTCTATGCGATTTGAAATATAGTAAAATATTTCTACGTGATTTGAATTACGTTTAAATATTTTGAGAATGATAGAAAATGATTTATGTGACGTAGAAGAATGATTTTTAAGTTATGCGATTTTGAAACAGTGGAAAAATATTATGTGATTTGAGAAACGTATATTTTTACGCGTTTGAGAAAAACATTGAAAAATTAGTATGTGGTTTTAAAGTGCAACAAAAGAGTTGCAGTATTTTGAAAACGTAACAGAAATGTTACGAAATTTTGTAAACGTAACAGTAGTGTTACGATATTGTGAAAACATAATAAAAATGTTTTGGGAATTTTAAAACGTAACAAAAGTGTTACAAGATTTTGAAAATGCAATGAAGTGTTGTGGTATTTTGAAAACGTAACAGAAGTGTTACGATATTTTGAAAACGAATCAAACGTTTTTGAATTGAAAACGTAATGTGAAATGTTACGGGATTGTGAAAATACGGCAAAAGTGTTTTATAACTATGAAAACATGATAACATGATTTTGTTATTGAAAAATACAGTATGATTACTGTAGAACCAGTATCATACACTGTTTGTGAAAATGACGTATTTCACCTGTAATTGGCATTTGGAGTATTTGGTGCATTTTATATGCATTGGAAAGAGATGCCTGTGATTGGATTTGGTGTATTATACATGCATTAGAAAAATATGCGTTGAGGCATATGATTACATTGAACAAATGAAATTGAAAAGATTTGGCCCATTGGGGTTGGACTTGCACTGATATATTCGTGCATTGTATAAAGTATAGCTAATAAGCTATTTTGGCCCTTGTGGTTGAAGAGGGAATGAGAATTGATAGTGAGGTCTATGATGGATCTTGGGGGCGTCGAGGCGCGGCGGTCGACCAATGGACAGCTGGCGAGTACCCTGTGCCACTTGGCGATGCAGTCCGTTGCAACGCATCGACGATACCCGACAAGAACACGATTCTTTTCTACGACTGGGAGATTGTCTTTGGGCTAAGGCTGACAATTGACCAGAGCATTCTTCTCGAAATTGTGAAAACCTCCATGGAGTTGTTTTTGAAAAATTGAGTCTAGGTGCACATGCATGATACTGAGTATTTTATATCTGCATGATACATTAATTGAGTGATATTGGCTATGACAATTGTTTTGAATACTTGGATGATGATGATGATAATTAGAGCATTGTCGTAATTGCTGTTTATGATAATTAAATTGATAAATGATTTGATGATGATAATTGATTAATATTGAATATATTATTGGAAGTCTGATATGATATCCCTGTATGATATTGCTGTTTGTGTTATCTCTGTGCTGCCATGTTGGTACTGATGTAGGTGATCTCACCTCTTTGTTATGTTGTTTTATTGTGCATGTATAAAAAAAATATAGAAGGATCGAGTTGTCTTAGACATGGGTGAATGCTCGAGATTGGTGACAACAATAAGGAGTGGACATTCATGATCAAGATAGTGTGCAGTATTGACATAGAACAGATGTCTGATGCATCAAGATGGATACACAACAGAATACGTATGTAGAGTTATTTTTATCGTTAGTGTTGTACTGTGCTATTGAGTAGGACCCGTCATAGGGTTTGCTACTGTTAAAAAAAAGTCTGTTAGTTTTATATTTATTTTTAAATTATTAAATATTAATTGGTATCAATATTGTATATGAACCTGTGCAATATATTTTTCAGTAATACTTATGAATTATAGTAAGTTTATATTTCCGCAAAAAAAAAAAGAAATTTTTTTAAACCCACATTTTTAACTCAAACATTTTATGAAAACATTTTCAGATTATGAGTCGGAAGTCAGACATGTGATACCCTAGGGAGGGTGTTACACTCGGAAGCAGACACTCTGGACCTAGCCCCTCATTTGCCCTTCGCCATGAAAACCCTGAGAACATCGAAAGAAGCCGGTAAATAATTGTCAGAATCATCCAAACTGTGGTGTCCCGGGGCCGATGAGGGCGGGGAGTGGACGCCGGTGTAAGAGAAGCACGTACAAGGAGCGGCTCCTGGCAGGCTTCTAGGCGAAGGGTCCCATGAATAAACTGAATACGCACCAGAATGAGAGGGATTCAGAGACTGTGCAGGTATGGGACTGCATAGTTGAGGATGACTTAAAAGGAATTGATTAGGCGTACCCATATAAACAAGTTACAACTTCTTTTCGGGAGCCTAGAACATAAGAACTTCATGGTTAAGCGTGCTTGACCTGGAGCAATTGTGGGATGGGTGACCTCCTGGAAAGTTTCCTAGGATGTGTGTGAGTGAGGACAAAGCACGCTGAAAAGACCCGTGTTGATTTGTGGAGACACTCATCAATCCTGCAGGCAGTCCCGGGATGTTACAGATGGTATCAGAGACGGGACCTCTCCCAGTACAGTGTGGTTCGGGGACAAACCAAGCGGAAGTTGGTGGGCATGTGGTGTCCCGGGGCCGATGAGGGCGGGGAGTGGACGCCGGTGTAAGAGAAGCACGTACAAGGAGTAGCTCCTGGCAGGCTTCTAGGCGAAGGGTCCCATGAATGAACTGAATACGCACCGGAATGAGAGGGATTCAGAGACTGTGCAGGTATGAGACTGCATAATTGAGGATGACTTAAAAGAAATTGATTAGGCGTACCTATATCAACAAGTTGCAACTTCTTTTCGGGAGCCTAGAACATAAGAACTTCATGGTTAAGCGTGCTTGACCTGGAGCAATTGTGGGATGGGTGACCTCCTGGGAAGTTTCCTAGGATATGTGTGAGTGAGGACAAAGCACGCTGAAAAGACCCGTGTTAATTTGTGGAGACACTCGTCAATCCCGCAGGCAGTCTCGGGACGTTACACAAACAAAAGATTCAGACACAGAGACAACGAACCCGTGTACCGGCTTCCTTTCCCTCCAAAATTTTAAATTTCAGAAGGACACCTCCGCCGTGCACGGCGCGGCGAAGACGGAGTTCCCAGGGGAAAAGGAGAAACCTAAAGGCGCAAAAGGAACATCCTACTACCCAGTGCTAGTAACCAGAAAAAAAAACATCAAGAGGGTTGAGAACAGAAGTTACCTTGAATAAACGCAAAGAGCTGTTGTGAAATGGGTGGAAATTGCTCGGAAACCTTCGCGAAACGCCTCTCTTCAACGCAAAGCTCTCTGAAGACTACTCAGAAATGGCAGAAAGTGAACAATGAACCCTTAACCCCTATTTATAAAAGCTAAAACAGTTAGGGGGCATTTTTGTCATCACCATCCAAGTTTCGAAAACATGCTCATCATGGCACGCAAGGCTCTAGGCACTTCCATCCGTTAAAAACGCGCCACGTGGCCTTCGCAGTTACAAAAGCAGTTGAAAAGACGTTTATGCAGATGCAAGGACAGTAGAGCAACAATTCAAATGAGAAGCAACCACCGGAGGACAAAGTTCGAAAATGTTCCATGAACCTCGGCTTTAAACACAAAGACCACAAACAACGACTTTAGAACTTGTCACTTTGACTTTTCAAGACAAAGCACCAAGTTGAGGGCATGACGGGGTAAACGTTTTACTCACTCCGGTCAACGTAAAGGACCCTAGATATACGAGAAGAAGTAATGCTACCCTGGAGTAAGCGTTGGACTCACCCCGGCCAAGTATATAAAAAAAAAACTTCAGACAGCGGAAAGAAAAGAAGGAAAAGAAGAGAAGAAGACACAAAGATAAGAGCTTTTATTTCTAAATCTTATTATCATTCCATACATCATCTTATAATAAAAAGAGAGAGAAAAGAAAGTATAGAGACATGAAAGCCTTAAAGGAAAAAGGGCACTCCGGAGGAAGGAACCGACATCATCGTCACGGCATCCTGGGCCATGTTGCGTCTGCATTTCCTCCGAGGTATGAAGAGTCGCTGCCACCACTATGGCTCTCCAGAGTCCGTATCGGCCTCTTGAAAAAATGGATTGGCTTTGAAGAACCTCGGCAAACCAACATCAGGTGCCAGAACGCCAAATCTTCTGCATTGCCTCTACCAATAAAGGCTGGGATGCACCCTCCTTCAATGGACGGGGCACAACCTTTCATGAAGGAGATCGTCCCACTGAAGTCTTAGCCGATCTCACGATTCTCCCAAGGCGCTTCAAAGCACGGAGCAGCTTCAATAGTTCCTCCTGCTTACCCGAGGGCTTGTTTAGGGTGAAGCAACCATTACATCCCCGGGCAAGAACAAGGAGGGTGAACGCCCCTGCTCCGAAGAACCCCGTCCAACACAGCAGGTGACTTAAGCCTCCCCAACGACGACAAATATCAAACAAACAATCAGGGTACGCTGGGAAAGTAAGCTACCCTCTGTAATAACGTTGAGAAAGTAAGCCACCCTTTAAAAGGGACATCCACAGAATGGCCAAAACAACTTCAAGTATTTTGGAAAAAATAGGAATATGGCTCTTGCAGTGGGCAGAACCCTCTCAAGACATAAATGAAAGGCAAAGAGAGCCATGAAGGAAGAAATCACTCAAAGTGAGGTTGCAGAGCAAGAAGAATGCAATAGAAGAAATGCCAACTTCAGATGAAAACACTCCTCTTTTATAAGAGAAGCGAGGCATTCCGATTGAGCCTAAGAGCAACGTACTGATTGCGTAAGGTAAGCTACCCTTAAATGCTCCTCGATTCTGATTGGGCGAAGGGGAAGCGTGCTATTAGAAAACATTAGAAAATTAATGGGTCTTTTAATGCCCAATCAAGTCAGAATAAGTTGTTTCCTAAGGAAACTCAACATTTCTGCAAAGCAAGAAAAAAGACAAAAGACCCTGCGTAACTAGGCATGGGGGCAAGACGTACCCCGAATAACGGGATAGCGGTATATGCCAACCCCAGGGGTACTCTCCAGACAATGGATGTCGGCCTCTACGGATTCTCACAACGCAACGGATCCCCGTTCTCAGTCTAAATATCTTGACACTTAATTGTTCCACTCAAGCGCCAAGCTGAGGGCAACTGTTCTGGACTGTGGTCCGGGATTCTGCTCCTAAAGGTCAAACCTAGCATATACACCACCAGGCTCCGAAGTATTCACCCTGATAGGTTGTTCGTACACAGGTACTAGTCGTATTCCCCAAATAACACTCCATAGGTCTGCGCATAGCCAGATTACTGTCAATAATGACCTTTACAGTGTGGGAACCATGACTATCTGCTATAATGGTTGGCCACTAATGCGACAGGCCTGTGATTCTAAAGATTTGCCTAAACGATCGTGGGAGGGAGGCACCCTCCGTTAAGGCTCTGCCCGAACGATCGTAGGGAGGAGGCACCCCCCTCCCCCGTCAGGCCACGATCTCAACGTACCTGCATTCTACGACGAATGCTCAATGACTCTACATATGCACTATAAGTATCAGGAAACAACATTCTAACAAGGTAAATGTACTTCATACGGTGAATACCCTCCTAGTGCACCCCCTAACTTGAGCGTTGGAGTCCCTTTATAGGTACCCAACCCCCCTTGGTTCAAGACTCACGGAGGCAGCAGCTACACGAGAAGGAGGAAATCACCGTACATGTATCTTATCAGACACCCTCTGGTTCTACATCAGAACAGGCCTTGATGCACTTCACTTTAGGAAGAATGACTAAGAACATTCTACTACCATTGTGCGAGATCATATGTGCTACTATTTGACCTATGATGTCTGCCAAATGCTGAGAAATGACCAATCCGTTTCAAGTGTTTGAGTGGAATCATGTGGAGGTTGTATTTGATTTTTTCAATGATGTAGCCCCATGGAAACCAAAGATAAGTTATTAGGGAGCTTACCCGTATAAGCAAGAACAAACATGGACGATATTCAATTCATGTGTCCCAATCTATTGAAGCAAACACCATCAATAGTTCATAATCCGCCAAAGAAGGATGTGAGAAAGCTCACCTAAAAGTAGAGGAAAGGAGAATAGAAAGCCTAGAAGGTGGTGGAATATGGGCGTGCTCATCACTGAACAGTGTTGTCAAATGAACCAAAAAATGCATTTAAGGCACTGAGGCGAGGTGCTAGAAGGGATTAGCACTTCTTTGAGCCTTAGGAGCCTTTCTTTCTTTCTTTTTTTTTTTTAAAAAAAAATTGCAGTGTCTTTCTAGTTCAAGTGAGACATGACTCTAGCACCACATATTCCAGCCATTTAACTTGCTGACTATGATGCTCAACGGAGTAAAATAGTTAGAATGTTGAAAGAGTAACTAGTTGTCAATCTTTATGACTATTAGCAGCAAGCAGCAAAAAGTTTTATAAACTGAACATCTTAATCTTTTTTTTTACTACGAATGTTATGCTTGAGTAGTTAATTTATATGGAAAATCATTGTAAAATAGTCAAATATTTCACTTTTTTTTTAAAAAAATGTTAATGGATTTTTTTAGTAAGGCATGCATTTTTTAACGCTTCTCCCCTTAAGGCTTTAAAACCCCCTAACGCAGCGTATTTTGCCTTTACTACCTTAATACTGATTAATTGATTAAGTAGAATATAATTTATTTGTATTTTTTATCAGATTACAAATGAAATATATAGATAAAATGTAAATGTATTTAAGTATAACAATTTGTTTAAGTATTTTTTTATCAGATTTAAAATAAAATATATAAAGTGTCATTACTTATTGGCTTAATTTAATTAGTTATTGTGAATTATGATACTACAATTTTGAAATCGGAGAAAAAGAAACAAAGAAATCTAGTTGCTTTAGTGAAGGCGTATTCTCTAGTCCCTCAATAATCTATTGGTTATAGTTACACCAAATTTCTTTTATTATTTTTACACTAAATAATAATATACAAGCTCTTAACAATGAGTATTGTTTGATTAAGAGCATCAATCGTTACACTGTTTAGTGTCCCAAAGGAAAGGACATGAAGCATGGAAGCAAAGAGGCAGAAGCTAATGAAGGGTCTTAATTTATTGACGTTCTTAGTTTTTGGTGTGAGAGCTTAGACTGGTCAAATCCACAGAAAAGTTTTTGTGATCTGTACATTATTTTCTTGGACCTGAAGATCACGTTCTTGATAGTCTCTCTCTCTTTACCTCTTAAATTTGCATTTTATGCATTTATTTCCTAAGATTCTGGTCTATGTCCTTGCAACATGCCAGAACTAACTCATTTCACAGTTTGGGTCGTTGCAACACAATCAGATTCTCGTTAAGAAAAATATGAACAGTCACAGTAATTGACTCAATCATTAGATAGTTAGCACTGGAGTGGTCGGATGTCGGAATTCTTGTCCGTTAGAATCTAATAGCGACCTTAAATGAATATTATTTTTTAATCTAAAATGAAAGGTACTCAGAGACCGGAGTATGTGAAATTGTGAATCAAGAAAAGTATTTGAGTGAGTCTTATATTTAGGAGATAGTTGTCCATTATATGTAGACTACAAATATGTAATTGATTTTTTTCCAAAATATGGAATGACTTACTGGAAAAACTTATATCTTCCTCTATTATTTGTTTTCATTTCTGTTTCCGAAGTTACTTGGAGTAACTTGTAATCTGGATTACTTCCGCTGTTGGCATTCCCTGATAGAGATGTAGGATTAAGATTGCATGACCAATGAAATGTAAATAAGCTTTTCTTAGTATGTATGTGTGTATATGATATTTATCCCAATATACTATATCCAATAACTGGCTAATTCAGTAATTCTATACAAATCCAATAAGTCCAAATTATGGCTATTACCACAAATCCTATTGCTTTACCAGTGAACAAAAACTTAGCATAAGCCACAAACACGAGCCCCTTGGGTCAAATGAGGCTGCAGCAAGTCAGATATATTAAAATGCCTCAAAAGTTAGTTCAGAAAGGACTTCTCCTTTCACTCATGTAATTGTTTCATCATCCTTGCCTTTTGTTTTCTCAATCGAATAAAATGAAATAATAAATTAACACAAAGCAAAACACCAAAACCAGTCATTAGGGTAAAAACCAACTAAAATGGTATGACAAAAAAAGATTTGATTGAATGTTTCCCCCCTGCTATTGAGACATTTACAGAAACCAAAGGAGCTGAACTCCCATTTGTTGAACTATGGAGGGCGAAAAAAACTATGGAGGGCAAATTGGCAAAAAGCCATTTTGCCATAGAGACAACACATAGGATATAAGTTACAGGCCCATAGGTAAAAGGATCTATGCCTCATCAATATGAGGGAATCAGGTGGGAGACAGGAGGACCCAGAAGGGAAACCCCAAAGAGAAACCTCCACGGTTCGTAAGTTGATATTGCGCAGCTATGACTTAAAACGCTTCCATGGCTGAAGAAAGGTAAGGCGATCTTCAGGGCCGCGCTTAAACAAACAACTATCAATGTATGACACAAACAGATGAACCACTGTTGTATGAAAATCCACTATGAAAAGAAACATCTTACACAAATTGACAGTTGAGGCCACAGAAAACTAGACGATGTTGTATTTGTACATAAGCTTGTGTTAAGCTCCCATAATGGATGCTACAAGGAAGTGATGGAAAAATACCTCAAAAAAGTACAGAAGACCAACAACAATAACAGAGATTTCACATGTAACTAACGAACAATGAATAGTAAGGCATACACAAGATTTGAACATCCCTCAGCTTTTATTTCTCCTCAAAAGAATTCAGTCCACTACTTTAAATATCAACATAAATCATCACAGGGATGCAATTGTGGATCAGCAAGCCACCACATAAAATTATATATAACCAATCACAAATCTCCATTTCTCCCATTTAATTTGACAACTATGCAAAGAAAATATTACACATGTATAAAAGCATCCATATATACTCGAAATAAATGCTAAAACCAAGAAGACAAGAAGAAACAGAACAAAGATATGCAGGAGAAAAGAAAAAAAAAAACTTTTCCCAGCAAAAGGGAAGAAATCATAAAATTTTGATAAAGAGATTAATTAATCAGTGACCCCAACATGGGTTCTAGCAATGAACTCAGAAAAACAGATCAGATTTTTTTTTAAAAAAAAAAAAGTGGAACTGAGCTTGATTGTGAGGGTCTATACTGGCAACTGGCAAGTCACTAAAGCATTTTGATCTCTATACGAAGAAAGTAAAAGAACCATTAAATACCAATGACTAAACTATTTGTTCACCTTTTGGAAGCATCAGAAAAGCATCCAATCGAAGAAAGAAAGAGGAGAGGAATTATTTGTAACGAAAAAAAGGTGAAGACCCATCAACGAAGATTTTTTTTAATGCTTCAGTCTCTATTGCACAGAGCAGAGTTAACTGCACATTGAAAAACATTTTCTAGGAAAAGAGAAAAATTTTCTCGGCAACCAAACGCAACTAGTGAGGAACGACGCATCAACTCAGAAGCGACAGCGTGTGAAAGAAAGGATTTGGCTGGAATTTAGAAGAGCGAGAGGGTAATTTTCCGAGTTAGTCCCTAAACATTTTACTTAATTATGCTTCAGTCTGTACTCTGTCGACCACATTGGTTGGTCAATGGTCATGAGTATGATTCTATTAACGCTGTTCGTTTTTGGTGCTTGACGTTGTTTGTTTTTTTTAGCAATTTTAGGGGCGTTAGTTTGTTTACTATTTTATTTGAGTTTTACTAGCAAGTAATTGCATTCGTTAATAAAATTAAAGTAAAAATAAATAAACAAAAAAGTAAAATATTTTTAATTTTTAATGTATTAAATATTTTTCTATTAAAAAATATATTTTAACTTTTTAACAAATGTTAAAACATATGTTAATAATTTTTTATTATTTTCAAGTCATATATTCTTATTTAACGAATGTTTATTGCAACACTTATATATTTATTATCATTTCCATTCAACTAACTTTTATTTAGTTTCTCCAAAATATCATTCTTTCTCTTTCTTAATCAAACTAATAGTCTATTGCCACTATTAATTTTCTTTAAAATCCTTATTAAGAATTTAATAATTTTAAAAAAATGAGCTTGTTTTCATATTACATATTTTTGAAGTAGGCTGTATGCTGATTTTCATCCAAATCCCTTATGCTTTTATTTTTTTGGCAAAATATCCCAAATTATTTATTTTTTAAAATGGTGGTGACACCAAAAAAAAAAAACCTTAAATGTGCCATGCATATTAAAACCCTTCAGCATATTTAACATGATTAACATATCATTATATAACGACCAAATCAATACATATATTTTTTTCGAAATAGGATATGCAGTAAATTTCATTTAAAGACAGAATTGTTGTTTAATATTGAAAAAAAAAATTGCATAATTTAATTAACTGAATTTTAATCAGTTAAAAAAAATCCTTTTTTAATATGGTTAAATTAAAGTTTTGATCCTATACTTTATACTCATTTTCAATTTAGCCCTTATAGTTATATGTTTTCTTTTCAAATTAATCATCACACTTATAAAATGTTTTTAAAATAGCCTCCCTCATTAACTATTGTTATAACGTTATTATAATACCATCAATTGATTAATAAAGTAAGTATTTCTTTATTTAATATAAATTTTTTAGGTGTTCATTTTTTTTTGTAAAATATCAAATATGTATATTCTTCTAAGTAGGTACTAATTTGTCTAATAGGAACTTATTTATTCTAGTAGGTATGTTTATTTTTCTAATTAACTATTTTTTGTTCAATATCTACTTTTTTAAATACTTTTTTTTCACTCTGTAAAAGGTCTACTACTCTTTTTATTCTGTAAAAAGTTTAATAAAGATTAAATTAATAATATTAGAATGAGAGTTAATGACAGAGATTATTTTGAAAATATTTGTAAGTGTGAAAACTTATTTGAAAAGAAAAAAATTGTAAAGACTAAATTAAAAATAAGTGTAAATTATATGAATCAAAACTTTAATTTAACCTTTTAATTTTAATGTGAACCAGATTTAGCATTTCATGAGAAATTGTTTCGGCTAATGGCTTGTTTCCCTTTTTTTTTAATGTAAAACTCAATCATTCTAATGATAAAAGCCATATAATTAATTAATCAAATGAAAAATGTAGTACCTCCACAACAATGTCAAAACCTAATGTGTATGCACACTAACAATCCCAAAATACAAGCTAGAAGAATTAATATTTGAATCCAATTAAGGGCAGATGACGTTTATAACTTAACAATGACAAATATTTTTATGGATTTTTGCTTCAGAACTTGAGCTGAATTTCGCTCAAGCCAAGAGAAAAAAATTCAAGCATGCACATAATAGCCGAATATTCAATTTCCAATAAATAATAAAAAATAATAAGTAAAAGATTTTTGCAAACCATGTTAATTAGTAAAATTATGACATGATTCCAAAAATTAAGATTTTTTATAGAAGAAATTTAAATAAAATTAAGAGTGATAATAGATTATTGGTTTGATTAGAAAAGAGAAACAAGAGCATATTAGAAAAATAAAATAAAAGTTAGTTGGATAAGAATGGTAATAGATTTTCATTTTATTTATAATTATAAAAATGTCATTTTATTTTCATTTTATTTTATATTTTTAAGATTAATGTGAAGGAAATGATGAAAACAAGATTTTATTATTTTCATTTTTTTGTCCACAAAATTTTAAAAACAAAAAACAAAGTGAAAATAAAGTGACATTTTTATAATTATTAGTAAAAATATAAAAAAAAAAAAACCAAATACCACCTTAACTTGCAAATATATAACCCATTGAAAAATGCTAGTAACACACTCTTTTAAATACTCCTTTTAACACTAATTATTGGTCTAAAAACAAATGTTATTAGCATTCTTCTCCTAATAATCCTTTCAATGGTACGAGGTAAACCAAAGTAAAACAAGTGCTAAAAGAAATATCTAAAAGAGTATGTTACTAATAATCCTCTAACTCAGATGTAGGACCAATGGAGAAAAAGAATAAAGAACCATTGGGGTTTCAAAGACACTCGATGCCAAGAAATTCAGCCTCAAAGTAGAAATATAATTCATTGAATTAATAATCAATCATCAACCACCTCTTCTAAAGTCTGATATGAGAGTATTTATAACTCTCTTATAAAATAAATCAAATATAAATAAAATACAACTTATTAATGATAAGATTTGGAATTTGATATAATCTCATTAAAACTAAAATCATACTTATAAAATTCTAAAATAGATAAAATTCTAAAATAAATAAAGTCTGTAAATATGCGAAAAGATAAAAAACCTTAAATAATATAATTATATGTAAAATATTAAATTATCAAAATCATAAACAATCTTAATTTATTATACATCATTCTCCCTCTCATAGAGAACTCTCATCCGAAGAGTTAGAAAATTGATAATTCACCAAAAGAAGAGGGTTTAAGAGAAGCAGATCATCCTTGAAAATCCAAGTAGATTTGAGAGGTAAAAATCTGGTACTTATCCTTGAAAAGTAGTATTTTAGATTTGAGGCTTTCCGATTATGATGGTAGTGGTAATGTCTCAAAATGAGGTTCATATGATAGCGTTTTGAAGACGTCCATACAATTGAGTGTATACTACCGAAGGAAACGCAGATTTTGGTGATTTTTTGACAAAGATCTGGTGAGTGGTAAGCAGTGAAACAATTTTAACTGTAAAAATTATTTTGCTTTCAAATAATTCAAAGTATGGATATCAACAAGGCTCAGATACTAAATTTATGTAGGACCGATAGAGAAAAGGAATAAAGAAATCTCAAAGTTCCAAAAGGCACTTAATGCCAGGCCCTCGATGCCAAAAAATTTGGTCTCAAAATAAGAATATAATCCATCGAATTAATAATCAATAAGCAATGACCTCTTCTAAAATTTGATAAGAGAGTATTTGTAACCCTCTTACAAAAAAATCAAATATAAATAAAATGCATCTAATTAATATAAGATTTTGGATTTGATATAATTCCATTAAAATTAAAATTTTAATTATAAAATAGATAAAATCTTAAAATAAATAAAATTCCTAAAAAAACAAAAAAATAAAATTTTTAAATAACATAATTATATATAAAATCTTAAATTATAAAAATAATAAATAATCCTAATTTATTATAGATAAAACTCATTTGTGATTTCCAATTGTACTCAAATAAAAGCATGTTTTTATTTCTTTTGCTAATGAAACCCTGATCCTCTCACTGCATAGATCCTCCAGCCGAGGAGTGGTAATATGCTTTTCATCGCGAAAAAAGTTTTACGAAACGGTTCACGAGGAGCAGGATGCACATGGTCATTTATTTCAAGTTTTCAACAATTACAACATAATAAAATAAAAGAAAACTTCAGCTTAAAAAAATAAGATAAAATAAAATCAGATAAAAAAATATAAGAAAACTAACTGACAAAACACAACACAACACACGTACACTAACACTACTATTCAGTTTTCCTGTGTCGTTTTCACGAAAGCAATTCGTGGGATTTACTATTACGATAAAACTGGGGTAAAATTCTTTAGGTGCTTGCGATGCAATTATCCAATAAAAATATAATATATATCTTATTTCTTAGCTACTTTATCATCTTTTTTAAAAATTTTATTGATAAATTGTAAACAAATATACATATGTCATGTTTTTATTAGAGAAAAATATCACAAGCACATAAAAAATTTTATCTAAGTTTATCCTTACTATTATTGCCTTCAAAATATTAGTAACTGAATCATAATAAATAAAATGGAGTGAGGGTTACCATTTTGACTCATTTGCTGTCGAGAACTACAGAATCCCAAATGCAAAAGGGCTTAACTCATGGCACATATATTTGAAGGTTTGCATGATTCTGTTGTACATGACAGAAGGTGTCATATGTGTCGACCATTTCTAGTTCCCCCAATTGATTCCAAAGAAACATATTTTGATGGACAGTTGAAGGGACATCACCTACTACATGAATCTACTCCTTTCTCAGCAACAAATTATAGCTTACTTTCGAGGGCACAACTATAAACAAGCTAGATCTTGTCACTGAAGCGACTTTAATGTCCAAGGCCACTGCTCCTTCTAAAGTCGAAAACTTCCCGTTAAAATCAGTGACTACCATGTTGTGAGCCAGTAGATTTGATTCTGTCTTCCTAAATTTCTTGAGCAGATTTTTGGGCATGAGGTTTATTGCAAAGCCTCCATCAACTAGTACATTCCTTACTATCTTCCTATTCACCACTGCCTTAATGAAGACAGGACGCAACTGGTTCTTCATCTCCCTTGTTGGCACGTCGAAGATTGCTAAATTCTCCTTCACTTCAACTATGTCTTCCTCGACTAAGTACCATCATGATTCCTCAGAATCATTCTCGAAGTCTTCATCAGCGTCCAAGCTTTCATTACCTATAGCTGCAAAGTTATATGGGAGCAGGGACACCACATTCACTCCAAAGATGGTATCCAAGTCATCCCTGAAGCCAAATTCGAAGGAATTTGTAATCAGGTCCTCATCCATAAAACTAAGTGGCTTTGTTTTTCTAATTATGTTCATTGGTGGTGTTTTAACCACCTCAGAATATGGCATCTACTGCATTTGCAACTCTACCAAGGCCTGTTGCTATTGCTGCTTTAACCACTGGGCTTTTCGTCATTGGGTTTTCGACATGTATAGGCTTAATCCTTGAGTCGAAGCCTCTCCTGCACTTAGCACCCAAGTGTTGGGTTTCACATTTCCACCAATGGGATATTGCATCCTGAGCTCCAACCTATGCCAATTCAGCTTAGATTAAGGAATCTTTTAGGCGCGAGGGCTATTCCTAAATCATTGGTTTGGAGCCACGTTGGCCGGTGGCAACCTCATCTTCCCTTTTATGCTCTTCTCAACAGGTTCACCCATTACTACAGAATTGTGGTTAGTAGGTTGGTTTGTGGATCTAAATAGAGCTTCCTATGGGAGCTTTTTGCTTCTGCCTCTGTTTCCTGGCAGCCTGGTAAGACTTGGCATCTAGCTTATCAAAGATAGCACTGCATCTAGGACACATGAACACTTCTCTTTCTCCTTCTTTCTTCCTTTAGTATAAATTCCACCAAAGTCTCCCCAGCCTTGGGGTAGACTTCCTCCTCGGTGGCCTCATAGGCATCGAGGTCAATTTCAACGCTGACATTAGCATTCTCCTCAGCTACTTCGACCATGTTGACTGGTGCAAAGCCTATGGGCTCAATATAATTGACCTCTAAAGGATCTATGTCGATCTTCATTTCTTTTTTCTTTTGTTCAAACTTCAACCTACCTTCTTTAATGCTCTTCTGGATCAAATCCCTGAAACAAATACAATTTTTAGTCAAATGACCATATTTATTATGGTATTTACAATACTTTCGACCTTTTATTTCTTCCAAGGAAAGGATCTTATGATCATCAGAAAGCTTGATTTGTTTATCTTTCAATAACACATCGAAAATTTAGTCTACCTTAGTTATGTCAAAAACATATGATGACTTATTTGGGGATTTCATTTTATCTGTAGTTCGATTAGGTATTAAAGATGGGCAGATATAAGAAGGACTAGATTTTAATTCTGCTATGTTAACCTCGTTTTCCTCATCATCTTCATCTTCATCAATTTCAACATAGGCCACCCTATTACCTTTCAATTATGTATAATATTTTTCTTGCGTATTAGGTGTTTTGACATAAGCAAATTTTTCTCTTCTGAGATGTTTCTTGACTATCTCTTTTTTCAAGTTTTAATTACTCTATTTGTCTCACCTTATCAGCAAGTTGAGACATATCTGACAGTTGCTAGTTTATTAGTTTCTTTCGAATAGAATAATCTAAACCATTAGCAATCATCTTGACTACTTTAGATTCTGGAATAACTGTAAAGTATCTAGCTTTTATTTGTCTGAATCTTGTCAAGTAGGCATCAATGGATTCCCTATCACCTCTTTTGATATTAAATAAATCTATGAGACTTACCTTAGTCTCTCATCTAAAGAACTGTTCTTGAAAGTTCCTTTCAAGTTGGTTCCAAGACTACATTGAATTTGGAGGGAGAGTGATGCGGATTAAAGGATGCAAACCCAAGTTCAGATTGTCTCAAGTAATAATTTTTTCGGGAGTCTGAGGTCGATCCATAGGGAATTGATGAAGAAAAATTCTTTGAGGTAAGGAAAGATTTTGTCACAACAATAAAAATAATAAAACTTGTTCACAATTAAATTAAAGAACTTACTTGAGCTAGGAGATCCACTTTTAGTAATAAATTAAGGACAAAATTAATTCTTTTTATAACTCAATTGAAATCCACGCACAACGGAGGTTCCAATCGGAGAATATAACATTCAAAGTCCATTTAGAATTATATACGTAGTTATATTTTGGTTCCTTTAATTATTTACAGACACCAACACTTGTAAATGTGTTCAAGCATTTATTGTGTCAAACCACTTGTCTACAATGAATTAAGAACTCCACTTTACTAGGAGGAATTATTTATTAACACCAACTTGTAAATGGGTTCAAGCATTCATTGTGCCAAATCACTTGTCTACAATGAATCAAGAACTTCACTTTACAAGGAGGGTTTCTAAATTGATTGGAAACAAAATACAACATATATAAAGACCACTTGATAATATATCATTTAGCACAAGAAAGAAATTAATATAACTTTTTTTTATTACTAAAAGCTTCACTCCTTCACCTAAACAAGATGAAAATTAGTTACCCATGAACAAGAAGAAAGAAAGAGAGAAGAAGAAGATGATGATCATAACTTCTATTTACAATAAAAGAAAATTACTACAAGTAAATAACATAATAACATGAACTTAATCTAAAACCAAGGTTCCCCAAATGATCTGCCTATAGTCCCTTTTACAGAGGATTAAGGATACAAAATGACAAGAAAATTGATTAATGAGTGAGTGGATGACTGGGTTGATGAGTGAAAATGTCAAAGAACTTTTATGAGTGAAAAATTATTGAAATTTCTTGTCTTCAAAATTATTCAGTGATGAACTCATGGATAACGTCAGAACAAAGCAAAGTAGTCTTCATAAAAGTTTTAGAAAATTGTCTCAGCTTTCTAATGCCACTAGAATCATCTAAAAATTTGTCCTATAGCCCAAGATATGACCCAATTACTGAAGACTTCTCATGCTCAATTTTAGCACCTCTATTTTGACTTCCAGACCCAATATGACCTCTAAGCTGTCCGAATGAGCTCTTATGTTCTTCATAAAAGTTATAGATATGAGTCTTAACTTTCATATGTCAAATTTTCAGCTCATTTCAGCTCCTTTAATTTGAATTATGCAATGATTACTGCACACTGTTTGGGTTCCAGTCACAAAACTTGTGTTCTGAGACTTCCAAGCCCAATTTGCTCTATTAGATGTTCGATTTTTCCCTGGAGCTCTTCATGAAAGTTGTAGAGCTCTCTCTTATCTTTCCTACAAGGTAAGATACATAATTATAAGACATCTAGAACTCAAGATATGACCGAAATATAGAAATAGTATAAGACCAAAATAATGCTGAAAAAATCAATTAAGTCCAATTTGAATCCAAACTTACAAAACATAATCAAGTTTAATCAATTAAGTACATGAAGAGTGTAAATGACTAAAAATGAGGGTTTATTAATGTATAAAATATGTGATTATCAGAGAGTTATGAACCAAGTAAAAATATTCTTGGTTAGAGAACTGAGAAAATATTTCATTTTCAAATGTTCATTAGTGGCTATATCCCCTACTTCAATTGTATATCAAGCAATATGTTCAACTGTGGACTCTCCACTTTCACCCGCGAACTTAGTTGAGATTTTAGGGGCTTTCCATCTTCTAGGCAATTCTGCCTGTTGGATAAATTCAGGAAAGACTGACATGAAGTAAGGCTAGTTTGCATAGCCTACGTTAAAACCATACATATTTAATACTTGTTTAACTGCTTGGTTGATATTTTAATGGCCCCCAAGATTTTTTTTGTCTAATCCTTTTTAGGAAGTTATCAATATTCTGGTTTCGATTGACTAATCGAAAATCTATATTTGGACAAAGTTGATTTTCTCTTGGTTGATTATTATCAATTTAGTTATTAACACTTGTGTTATTCACCATCTGATTATTATCTTGCTAAATTGGCTGAGTAATTCTCTCTTGATTGCCAATAGATTTGTCTAGATTTCTAAACACATCTGCAATCCTACCCATTTGCTTAGTCAATGTTGTGTAGGTATTATTTGTTGACTCTATGAGTGGGGTAATGACAATAATCATTTGCTGAGTCAACATATAGACCATTTCATGATATTATTCAGGGTTGTATTCGTGTTCCTTAAAGGAATCGAAGACATATCCCTGGGCAAATTAAGAAAGATAGGTGTTCCCACATTCAGCCTATCAATTCGAATTGCACTTGTCCCTACCCCTTGGCTATTAGTACCTACCACTTGATTTCTTGGTGAAACATTGGGTATTGAACTTGTGTATGTAGCCTGAGCAGTGCCTATGTTTTGTGTGATGTTTTCGGGTGTAAAACCAGGAGGCAAACCATATAAGGGTGTTGTTCTATTCATCCCAAGACTTTTGTTTTCCAAGTTGGAAACAGGGACCCTTGTGATTTCACTTACCACATGATCCATGGTTTGTGGCAAAGTTGCAGACACTATGGTGTCCCTATTGCCATTTGTTCCATTGTTCCTGCTCGAGGGCTTTGAGCATTAAGTGATGTATTATCATACATTCTTGACACAATTTTTTCACTTCTTAATCGCATAAACAATTAAAGGGCTTTTTCTAAATACCAGTTTTTCGACTAAGTCCCACTGAGATTGTCAATTTGTTTATTGTAAACTTTTGTCAAAGGATAAATTTGATTCCGGATCTCGATTCGGGAAAAAGAATCATTTCCTTAAGGGATTCTCTAATACTTAAATTGTTTTTTTTTATTAAGAATGCCAAGAATGATTTTGAATGAAACACAAAAAATATGTGGATCGAAATTGAAGTATAATAATATTGTAATAGTAAACTTAGTTAAAGAAAATATTTTGAAGATGAAAATAGAAACAACTTGCTTGAAAATTAAGAATTGCAGTAAAGTAAAGAAAACATTTTAAAGAACTCAAATGTAACAAAGTAAATAGCATCGAATGTAAAGAACAAAGGCAGTAAAGTAAACTTGACAAGCAATGAAAAGTGTAAAATGATAAATGACAACAATTTAAAGAAAGCAGTGTAAAATAAGAAGAGTAAATGTGGAGATAAGTAAAGTGAGCAGAAATGTAAACTTGCAAAAAAGTAATGAAAACAAGTAAAAGAACTCAAATGATCTTGAAAGAATTACTTGATATGGAGTAGAAGAGAATTTGCAAGAAAATAAAGTGACTGGAAACGTAAATGAAATTGAATTTACTGTGCATTGAATTTGTAAATTGTACAGAAGAGGAAAATAATGGAAACATACTTGACTAGACTTGTATACTTGCTCATGATTGTCAGGGTGACATGAGAGCGTTTTACAAATATTTGTAAGTATAGAATTTCTAGCGCCTAAATATTTTCATCCTTTCGGTATTTATAGAAATCCTAGGTAATTGTCACCCTTTACAAGATTCTGACTAGTGTCTAAAACAAAGATAACTGTCTAATCATTATTAGCAATTTTTGTGAAGTAACTGCTCAATCTTTGTTAACAATCATTGTATGGTTTGGATCTTACATTCATAACTGCTACTGACTTTTGTTTTAAATTTAAATTCTATTTTATTTGAATTTAAACTTGATCCTTCGAACAACTACTGTCTTCTGATCGAGATTTTCACTTCTATCTTCAAAAATCCCAAGTGTAGCTACTCTAGGTCTCATTTGTTCGATACCAAATCAAAATTACTACTTTGATAACTTTCAAATCGAAATTATCATTTCGATAACCTTATTACAACCGATTCTAATAGAATCATAATGTGTAAGTTCTCGAAGTAAGTATTCGATTATACCTCAAAATTATCTGAATCGAAAAGTATTATTTTTATACCAGCACCATCATAACTATAGTAAATCAAAACCAAGCATAAAGGGAAAATGTGCGTCAAGATATGCTTGATTTCATAACTACATCCATATATGAACTTCAACTTATGTACTTTTAAAAGATGACACTACACAGAGTTTAAATATATGAAACTATTGGTCAACATCATATTACCATATACATATATATGACAAAATATGATTCAGGAAGATGAACTGGAATAACATTATACTTCTGAAGTGAAGCAATGCTAAGAAAATCACAAGTTCTTATAAACCATCCTGAGAAATATATGATACTGTTGGGAGTAAAAAACATAAGTCCTGATTTGACAAAGATATTCTCGACGGACAGGTGATATTCGACGAAGAAGGATGATTCGATGAAGATAATTTTTGCAGTCAGATAATACCATTGAAGACATTCGACAATAGGGGTTTTGACAGCCAGATGGACATCCAAAATGGTGGCCGACTTAAATGGTCAAGGGTTGGTTTCGTCGAAAATAAAGTTATCAATTCTGAATTCGACAAGAGTTGGTTATTGTCGAAAATTAAGATATGAGTGGGAACATGACATAACTGCCATGAACGTGGTCAATTTCTTAAGAGTTAGTTATTTTACTTTGCCTATAAATACTAGAATTTATGATGTAGAAAAGTTTAGTTTTACTGGATATACAATTCTAACATCTTACTCAAGCAGATTAACGGATTTGACTCTAAGTATGACTTCCATTTTCATTTCTAGCCATTTACATTAATGCAATGTCTTTTTAAATTTTTTACTTTCAATGCAATTTACATTCTGCACTTTTATATTTCCTGCATTTATACTTTCTACACCTTTATTTTTTGCACTTTAAATTCACGTTCTTTACATTTTCTGCACTTTATTATTCTGCACATTTAAACTTTCTGCACTTTACACTTTACATTTTGCACGTTACTCATCAGTTTCTTATAAGCTCTTTTTTCAAATGAGATTACCACATAACTCTGAACCTACATTCGACTGATAAAATATATTTGTTTGTTAGAATTTGTCCTAACCAAATTCACCCATAAACAAATTGGCACACCTGGTGGGACGAGTTCAGAGTAACTCGGTAGTGTCACAAACCTCTTCATAAGAAGATGGTTTTATGCGTTTAAGAAGTAAAAAGTTAGTATTTTCTTGCCCTTCTCAAGATACATAAATTATGAGTAACATAAATAACCAGGCGTCGAATGCATTTTCAGTTGAAGTTAGTGTGCCACATTTGACAGTCGTTACTGCGTCACCTTTAACTGTTGTTAGTATGAGTCCTGTGGTTGATATAATAGCAACTGGTACTCTCAGGAGTAACCCAGTGTTAGAACAAGTGATGCCTTTAGTGACTCAGTCATCACCAAATTAACCAAGTAATCAAAGTGTAATGAACTCAAATTCAAGGTTGACACCACAATATGGTTTGCCACCAAATTATATTCCTCCTGTGTTGGCACAAATGGGACTTGGCTCTACTTTGGCTAATACTATAGGCCAAACGGTAGCCTCACAAGGCCAACCACAAATAAGTTTGGCTTTAGCAAGTTTTAATGGCCAAGGAACATGAGTTGCAAGTTCAAGTAATCCAACTCCTTTTCGACAAGAGAGATTGAATTTGGGACGTGTATTTTCAAATATGTCAGGAGATATTCCTCAGAATATAACTGGGCCAACTACAAATTCTTTGGCCAGTTTTTGATAATAAATGGATGAAAGTAATCATGAAATGGTGCATATGTTCACTCAGCAAATGGGTGATATGATTACACCAATCATGGAAAACACAAATAATGCTTGCAGCGCATTGGCCCAACAAATGGCAAGGCTAAATCAAGCTTTAGGAATAGGAGAATTGGCCAATGAAATTGTGCAAGGAACCCAACTTAGAGTAAACAGAGAAATGGTTATACCTCAAAAAAATTAGGGATAAAATCAACAAAACTTAGAACAACCTAGGCAAAATGATCAGCTACACTTGGAATATGGAAATGTCCATATGTTCTGTCGAGGTGATGAGGATCAAATGGCTAGAAATGATGCAGCCATGAGATTGCTTTGACAAAATCTTGGGGGGCACCAAGTAATTGAGCAAAATGTAAACTGAGTAGTGGAACAGGTGCTGAATATATTTGGGTTCAATGTTGGATATGTCAACCAACCATATTTTGTTTCAGCGTTTCCTGAGTGGGTACAACAAGCAGAATTGCCTAGAGGAATTAAAATTCTTAAACTTTCAAAGTTTGCTGGTGAAAATGAAGAATCGACCGTCGACCATATCGCACGGTATACAATAGAAATGGGAGAATTGTCTACTATTGAAAGCCTCAAAATGAGATTTTTCCCAAGCTCCCTTACTAAAAATGCATTCTCTTAGTTTTCGACATTGAGACCAAATTCGATACAGTCTTAGACTCAATTAGAAAGAAGTTTTCATGATTAATCCTTCAGAGGGGATTTGAAAGTTGGACTTACAGATCTCTTCAATATTAAGAGAGTGTATAATGAAACAGTAGAAGATTACCTATCTAGGTTTCGACAAATGAGGAGTAGATGTTTTACTCCTATACCTGAAACAGAAATAGTGAAAATTACTGCAAGAGGTTTAGACTATTACATAAGAAAAAAGTTAGTGAACTAACATTTAATTGATCTTGCCTAACTAGGTGAAAAGGTTAGGCAAATAGAATAACTAAAAGCTGAAAAGGTTCATAAACAAAAGAGATTCCTTAAAAGGGAGAAAGTAGCATTCATCGGATTAGGTGAATCCGACAATGAAACTGAAGATAGCAATGAGAAATTTGAAGTTAACATTGCTGAACTTCATAATGGTCCTCCTTATGTGTGTCAGGCTCTCCAGCCTACAAGAAATAAAGAAAAAATGAGTTATGTCAATAGAAAAACGTATACATTCAACGTAACAAGAACTGACAAAATCTTTGATTTATTGTTAAAAGATAAACAAATTAAATTATCGGAAGGCCATAAGTTATTAAAAACTGATGAAATAAAAGACCAAAAATATTATAAATTTCATAACAATTTCGGTCATGTTCCTAATGAATGTATTCGTTTCAGAGATTTGATTCAGAAGGGACTAATGGATGGGCATTTGAAGTTTGCTGACAAGCCTAAGGCGGATATGAAAGTTTATACAAATCCGTTTCAGGCTGGGATTTCATACGTCGATCAAGAGATTCCTTTAAATGTTGGAATGATCAACATAAGGAATTTGCAGGGATTCGATATTGACATGGAAGATGTAATGGACATTTATCCCAAATCAGGAGAATCTCTTGAAAATTTCCTGGAAAGGAAGAAAGAAAAAGGCAAAGTAAGGTTATATCCAAGATGCAATGTAATGTATGATGAATTTGCTGCAAAGAAAGCTGCTGAGGAGCAACAGGGTAGTTCACAAGGTAAAAATAAGTTTTGTGATAAGAAAGTTGGAAAACTACAACAACCCTTCAATACTCTAAAGCCAGTTTATACTTCAAAGCCGAAGCCAGTCTATATGCCAAGGCCTAATATGAATGGCTGGTTGGTTGAGTCATCTGATGGATCTATAGGGAGCAATGTATTTCCCAAGAGTTACGTAGGACCAGCCAAGACCAGAGTACCACCTGCCAATGTTACTGTGGACAGATGGGTTAAAAATTCTACAACGGCAAGAACACCAAGTTTCAGAAAAATCGACCATTCTAGAATGAAGATTATAAACATGGTAGAATTGACCATGATGAAATCTTGATTGGCCAGGATGTAGCAGGGCCATCAAAGTCTTTACCAATGTCAAAGAGTCGAAAAAAAAGGTTGCAGAGGTTGAGACAAGCCAGAAAAGAAGGAATTTGGCTGAGGGTTTAGTTATCAAAGAACAACTAACAAAAATGGGATGTTTAGTAGTTGAAATTAAGTCAGTACTCGACGAAAATAAAGATGACAAGAAATTGAAGAGTATTGTCAGAAAAAAATCTGTAAATACAAGGAGGGCAATTCCAAGTGAATCGACAACAAGTGAAGTTAAATGGTCAGACGGGAGTGACAATCTCTGACAAGAAAAATTTGCAAAGATAAAGAAAAGGAAACAAGTTCAAGGACCTATTCCAAACAAAATTGGAAGGAAATAGCCGATTGGACTTATAGCAGCAAAAAAAAAGCGAAGGAAAATAATCTGGGCAGTAATGAAAGTAAGGACATGGTTAGGTTGAATGTTGAGAAAATGATAAGAGGAATAGCTAGAAACAAAAGCAATAGTGATGATGAAGATTGGTCGAAGGAAAAAATTTTAAAAGTTCTGAAAGATCCTGACCAAGATGTCAAAAAAATGCTCGACATGATCAAGGAGAAAAGAAATTTGGCAAAGCCTGATTGCCAAATTATAGATATGAATTTGACAGTTGATGAAGTTATTGAAACCTTGACTGATCCAGATGATCTTTTAGGCTTTGGTGATAATGAACAAATTGACGTGAATTTTAATTTGGACAAGGATCTGGATGACATCATAATGGCTATGGATAGTAATTTGCCGTTGGAAGAGTACCTCAAGCTTGGAGGATATAAAAGTCATGAAGAGTCAAATGAAGAGGAATTTTTGAAGTCAATGAATGTGAACTTGATTTCAGTCATACCTATTGAATTCGAAGGGTATCATGAAATTGAATATATAGGAGAGAATGAAGAAGATTTGGATGACCTCGATAATCATTAGCTTTTTTATCAAGATAATATGTTAATTGTATTCGACAGTACAACATATTTTGAAAAGCCAACAGAGGAACAAAAGTCTCATCTCTGCCCATTGCACATCAAGGCTTTGCTAGAAGGTAAGCCGACAAATAGAGTTTTGATAGATGGAGGAGCAGCTATCAATCTGATCCCAAGGGCAATGTTAAAGAAACTTAGGAAGAATGAGTCTGCTTTAATGGAAACTAACATGATTGTTACTGATTTCAGTGGCAAAACTTCCCCGTCAGATGGAGTAGTGATGTTGAATTTACAAGTTGGATCCATTGAGAGGTCGACATTGTTTGTCGTAATATCAACAAAATCCAGTTATAATCTTTTTCTAGGGAGAAATTGGATACATGCCGTTGGAGCAATACCATCGACAGTTCATCAGAAACTTATTATTTGGAATATAGATGATCAGGTGGAAATAGTAGAGGTAGATGACAGCCCTTGCTATTTACAACAGCTTCATGTCGATTTTAAAATATATGCTCCAAATGTCAAGCCAGTCACGACAAATAATGGAGTTATCGACAAAGATACACTTGAAACATGCTTAATGGATCAGTTTGGCATTCGACTAATGAATAAGGCCGAAAGGGATTGGCCAAGCACTAGCCATGAGTGTTAATCAATTGGATCGATTGTTGGCTTATTTGGCCGACAAGGCTATGTACACCACTGAAGGTGTATTGTCGGATTGCATAATAGATTATGGTCCTTTGGGTTTTGAGAAAGGACTTGATGAAAGACAAGGTGTAGAGGTGGAAGATCCTTTGGAAGAAATAAACTTGAGCTCTGAAACAGACAGAAGGCCTATATTTGTGAGTTCATTTTTGCCAAAAGAGTTCAAAGAAAATCTCGTTGAATTAATTAGGAAATATAAAGATTGCTTTGCGTGGGATTATGTTAAAATGCTTGGTTTGAGTAGAGATCTTGTCGAGCATAGACTGCCATTAAAAGAAGGTTGCAGACATGTCAAGCAAGCTAATAGAAGATTTGCACTTGAGGTGGTTTTGAAGATAAAGGAAGAGGTCAAAAGATTGCTCAAAGCCAAGTTCATTAGAACAACCAGGTATGTCGAATGGCTTTCTAATATTGTTCCTGTAATTAAGAAAAATGGTAAGTTAAGAATATGTGTAGATTTTAGAAATCTAAATACTGCTACACCTAAAGATGAATATCCAATGCCAATTACGGACATGTTAGTTGATGCCGCATCTGAACATGAATTGTTAAGTTTTATGGATGACCATGCATGTTATAATTAAATTTTTATAGCCGAGGAGAATGTATCGAAAACTGCCTTCAGATGTCCAAGAGCTATTAGGACATATGAATGGATAGTCATGCTTTTCGGTTTAAAGAATGCAGGGGTCACCTATCAGAGAGCAATGAATACAATCTTCCATGACGTTATTGAAAAATTTATGAAGGTGTATATAGACGATGTCATTGTCAAGTCGGAAACAAAAGAGAGCCACTTGACAAACTTGAGGCAGGCATTCGATAGGATGAGAAAGCACAACCTCAAAATGAATCCAGTGAAATATGATTTTGGAGTGTCGGCTGCTAAATTCTTGGGTTTTTTAGTCCATAAGAAAGGTATTGAGGTGGACAAGAATAAAGTCAAGGCAGTTTTGGAAGCCGTACCTTCGACAAATAAGAAGGAATTATAATCTTTCTTGGGGAAGGTGAACTTTTTAAGAAGATTCATTTCCAATTTGTCGGGAAAAACTAGAGTTTTTGCCTCATTAATCAAGTTGAAGGCTGAACAAGACTTTGTATGGGAGTCTTGTCATCAAGAAGCGTTCGGCCAAATTAAACAATATTTGACAAATCCTCCAGTCATGATGCCCCCAGTGCCTCATGGACCGTTGAAATTATACATATCAGCGTCAAATGATACTATAGGTAGTATGCTGGCTCAAGATGAGAATAGTGTCGAGAGAACTGTATATTATCTTAGTCGAGTTTTAAATGATGCTGAAAGGAGATATAGTGCAATAGAGAAACTTTGTTTAGTATTATACTTCTCGTGTACTAAGCTTAAATATTATATGATGCCTTGTAATGTATTGGTTATGTCAAAAACTGAAGTAATAAAGTATATGTTGTCAAAACCAATATTAAATGGACGTATTGGTAAATGGACCATTGCTTTGTCAGAATTCTCTTTACAATATGTTCTAATAAAAGTTGTCAAAGGCCAAGCAATTGCTGATTTTTTGGCTAACCATCCATATTTGGATGTTAATAATATAAATTTCGTCGGGTTAAAACCTTGGCACTTATATTTTGATGGCTCAAGACATCAAAATGGAGTTGGGAAGGAATTTTAATTGTTTCTCCTCAAGGTACTCCAACTAAATTCATGTTAGAACTTAAATATACATGCTCAAACAATGAGGCTGAGTATGAAGCCTTAATTGTCGGGTTAGAAATATTGATAGAAATGAAAGCATGTAATATGCATATTTTTGGAGATTCATAGTTAGTCATTAAGCAACTCACACAAGAATATAAATGTGTCAACAAGCAGGTGCTTAATAGATTTGGATTCAATGTTGGATATGTCAATCAACCCTATTTTGTTTCAGTGTTTCCTGAGTGGGTACAACAAGCAGAATTGCCTAGAGGAATTAAAACTCCTAAACTTTCAAAGTTTGCTGGTGAAAATGAAGAATCAACCATCGAACATATCGCACGGTATACAATAGAAATAGGAGAATTTGCTACTATTAAAGACCTCAAAATGAGATTTTTCCCAAGCTCCCTTACTAAAAATGCATTCTCTTGGTTTTTGACATTGAGACCAAATTCGATACACTTTTGGACTTAATTAGAAAGAAGTTTTCATGATCAATTCTTCAGAGGGGATTTGAAAGTTGGACTTACAGATCTCTTCAATATTAAGAGAGTGTATAATGAAATAGTAAAATATTACCTATCTAGGTTTTGACAAATGAGGAGTAGATGTTTTACTCCTATACCTGAAGCAGAAATAGTAAAAATTGTTGCAGGAGGTTTAGATTATTACATAAGAAAAAAGTTAGTGAACTAATATTTAGTTGATCTTGCCCAACTAGGTAAAAAGGTTAGGCAAATAGAACAACTAAAAGTTGAAAAGTTCATAAACAAAAGAGATTCCTTAAAAGGGAGAAAGTAGCATTCGTCGAATTAGGTGAATCAGACAATGAAACTGAAGATAGCAATAACGAATTTGAAGTTAACATTGACGAACTTCAGAATGATCCTCCTTATATGTGTCAAGTTCTCCAGCCTACAAGAAATAAAGAAAAAATGAGTTATGTCAATAGAAAAACGTATACATTCGACGTAACAAGAATTGACAAAATCTTTGATTTATTGTTAAAAGATAAACAAATTAAATTGTCGGAAGGTCATAGGTTATTAAAATCTAATGAAATAAAAGACCAAAAATATTATAAATTTCATAACAATTTCGGTTATGTTACTAACGAATGTATTCGTTTTAGAGATTTGATTCAGAAGGCATTAATGGATGGGCATTTGAAGTTTGTTGACAAGCCTTAGGTGGATATGAAAGTTGATATAGATTCGTTTCAGGCTGGGATTTCATACGTCGATCAAGAGATTCCTTTAAATGTTGGAATGATCAACATAAGGAATTTGCAGGGATTCAACATTGATATGGAAGATGCAATGGACGTTTATCCCAAATCAGGAGAATCTCTTGAAAATTTCCTGGAAAGAAAGAAAGAAAAAGGCAAAGTAAGGTTATGTCCAAGAGGCAATGCAGTGTATGATGAATTTGTTGTAAAGAAAGCTACTGAGGAGCAACAGGGTAGTTCACAAGGTAAAAATAAGTTTTTCGACAAGAAAGTTAGAAAACCACAACAGCCCTTCAATACTCCAAAGCTAGTTTATACTTCAAAGCCTAAGCCAGTCTATATGCCAAGGCCTAATATGAATGGCTGGTTGGTTGAGTCATCTGGTGGATCTATGGGGAGCAATGTATTTCCCAGGAGTTGCGTAGGACCAGCCAAGACCAGAGTACCACCTGCCAATGTTACTGTGGACAGATGTGTTAAAAATTCTACAATGGCAAGTTACATGTATTTTCGACAAAACGTGGCTGCCAAGATGAATAGGTTTCAGAAAAATTGACCATTCTGGAATGAAGATTACAAACATGGTAGAATTGACCAAGATGAAGTCTTGATTGGCCAGGATGTAGCAGGGCCATCAAAGTCTTTACCAATGTCAAAGAGTCGAAAAAGAAGGTTGTAGAGGTTGAGACAGGCTCAGAAGAGAAGGAATTTGGCTGAGGGTTTAGTTATCAAAGAACAACTAACAGAAATGGGATGTTTAGTAGTCAAAGTTAAGTCAACACTTGACGAAAATAAAGATGACAAGAAATTGAAGAGTATTGTCAGAAAAGAATCTGCAGATACAAGGAGGGCAATTCCAAGTGAATCGACAACAAGTGAAGTTAAATGGTCGGACAGGAATGTCAATCTCCGATAAGAAAAATTTGCAGAGATAAAGAAAGGGAAACAAGTTCAAGGGCCTATTCCAAACAAAATTAGAAGGAAATGTCCGATTGGACTTATAGCAGCAGAAAAAGAAGCAAAGGAAAATAATCTGGCAGTTAATAAAAGTAAGGACATGGCTAGGTTGAATGCTGAGAAAATGATAAGAGGAATAGCTGGGAACAAAAGCAATAGTGATGATGAAGATTGGTCGAAGGAAAAAATCTTAAAAGTTCTGAAAGATCCTGACCAAGATGTCAAGTGGAAAAAGAAAATGCTCGACATGATCGTGGGGAAAAGAAATTTGGAAAAGCCTGATTGCTAAATTATAAATATGGATTTGACAGTTGATGAAATTATTGAAGCCTTGACTAATCCAGATGATCTTTTAGGCTTTAGTGATAATGAATAAATCGACGTGAATTTTAATCTGGACAAGGATTTGGATGACATCATAATGGCTATAGATAGTAATTTGCCATTGGAAGAGTACCTCAAGCTTGGTGGATATAAAAGTCATGAAGAGTCAGATGAAGAGAAATTCTTGAAGTCAATGAATGTGAACTTGATTTCAGTCATACCTGTTGAATTCGAAAGGTATCATGAAATTGAATATATAGGAGAGAATGAAGAAGATTTGGATGACCTCGATAATCATTGGCTTTTTTGTCAAGATAATATGTTAACTGTCTTCGATAATACAACATATTTTGAAAAGCCGACAGAGGAACAAAAGACTCATCTTCGCCCATTGCATATCAAGGCTTTGCTAGAAGGCAAGCCAACAAATAGAGTTTTGATAGACGGAGGAGCAGCTATCAATCTGATCCCAAGGGCAATGTTAAAGAAACTTAGGAAGAATGAGTCTGATTTAATGGCAACTAACATGATTGTTACTGATTTCAGTGGCAAAACTTCCTCATCAGACGGAGTGGTGATGTTGAATTTAAAAGTTGGATCCATTGAGAGGTCGACATTGTTTGTCGTTTTTCCAACAAAATCCAGTTATAATCTTTTTCTAGGGAGAAATTGGATACATGCTGTTAGAGCAATACCATCGACAGTTCATCAGAAACT
This sequence comes from Ormosia emarginata, assembly GCA_029884605.1. Taxonomy (NCBI): domain Eukaryota; kingdom Viridiplantae; phylum Streptophyta; class Magnoliopsida; order Fabales; family Fabaceae; genus Ormosia; species Ormosia emarginata. Next base: position 15,191,675 of record JAQQTP010000086.1, read on the forward strand.
TATTATTTGGAATGTAGATGATCAGGTGGAAATAGTAGAGGCAGATGACAGCCCTTGCTATTTACAACAGCTTCATGTCGATTTTAAAATATATGCTCCAAATGTCAAGCCAGTCACGACAAATAATGGAGTTATCGACAAAGATACACTTGAAACATGCTTAATGGATCAGTTTGGCATTCGACTAATGAATAAGGCCGAAAGGGATCGGCCAAGCACTAGCCATGAATGTTAATCAATTAGATCGATTGTCGGCTTATTTGGCCGACAAGGCTGTGTACACCACTGAAGATGAATTGTCGGATTGTATAATAGATAATGGTCCTTTGGGTTTTGAGAAAGGACTTGATGAAAGACAAGGTGTAGAGGTGGAAGATCCTTTGGAAGAAATAAACTTGGGCTCTGAAATAGACAGAAGGCCTATATTTGTGAGTTCATTTTTGCCAAAGGAATTCAAAGCAAATTTTGTTGAATTAATTAAGGAATATAAAGATTGTTTTGTGTGGGATTATGTTGAAATGCCTGGTTTGAGTAGAGATCTTGTCGAGCATAAACTGCCATTAAAAGAAGGTTGTAGACCTGTCAAGCAAGCTAATAGAAGATTTGTACCTGAGGTGGTTTTAAAGATAAAGGAAGAGGTCGAAAGATTGCTAAAAGCCAAGTTCATTAGAACAACCAGGTATGTCGAATGACTTTCTAATATTGTTCCTGTAATTAAGAAAAATGGCAAGTTAAGAATATGTGTAGATTTTAGAAATCTAAATACTGCTACACCTAAAGATGAATATCCAATGTCAATTGCAGATATGTTAGTTGATACCGCATCTAGACATAAATTGTTGAGTTTTATGGATGGCCATGCAGGTTATAATCAAATTTTTATAGCCCTGGAGGATGTGTCGAAAACTGCCTTCAGATGTCCAGAAGCTATTGGGATATACGAATGTATAGTCATACCTTTCGGTTTAAAGAATGCAGGGGCTACCTATCAGAGAGCAATGAATACAATTTTCTATGACGTTATTGGAAAATTTATGTAGGTGTATATAGACGATGTCATTGTCATGTCGGAAACAAAAGAGAGCCACTTGACAAACTTGAGGCAGCATTCGACAGGATGAGAAAGCACAGCCTCAATGAATCCAGAGAAATGTGATTTTGGAGTGTCGGCTGCTAAATTCTTGAGTTTTTTAGTCCATAAGAAAGGTATTGAGGTGGATAAGAATAAAGCCAAGACAGTTTTGGAAGCCGTACCTCTGACAAATAAGAAGGAATTACAATTTTTCCTGGGGAAGGTGAACTTTTTAAGAAGATTCATTTCCAATTTATCGAGAAAAACATGAGTTTTTGCCTCATTAATCAAGTTGAAGGCTGAACAAGACTTTGTATAGGAGTCTTGTCATCAAGAAGCGTTCGACCAAATTAAACAATATTTGACAAATCCTCCGGTCATAATGCCTCCAGTGCCTCACAGACCGTTGAAATTGTACATATCAGCGTCAAATGATACTATAAGTAGTATGCTAGCTCAAGATAAGAATAGTATCGAGAGAGTTGTATATTATCTTAGTCGAGTTTTAAATGATGCTGAAAGAAGATATAGTGCAATAGAGAAACTTTGTTTAGCATTATACTTCTCATGTACTAAACTTAAATATTATATGATGCCTTATAATGTATTGGTTATGTCGAAAACTAATGTAATAAAGTATATGTTGTCAAAACCAACATTAAATGGACATATTGGTAAATGGACCGTTGCTTTGTCAGAATTCTCTTTACAATATGTTCCAATGAAAGTTGTCAAAGGCCAAGCAATTGCTGATTTTTTGGCTAACCATCCATGTTTGGATGTTGATAATATAAATTTCGTCGGGTTAAAGCCTTGACGCTTATATTTTGATGGCTCAAGACATCAAAATGGAGCTAGAGTAGGAATTTTAATTGTTTCTCCTCAAGGTACTCCAACTAAATTCATGTTTAAACTTAAATATACATGCTCAAACAATGAGGCTGAGTATGAAGCCTTAATTGTCGGGTTAGAAATATTGATAAAAATGAAAGCATGTAATATGCATATTTTTTGGGATTCACAGTTAGTCATTAAGCAACTCACACAAGAATATAAATGTGTCAGTTATAATCTGACCAAGTATTGTGTTATGACGAGTAAGTTAATGAAGAAATTCGATGAAGTCATTGTCGAGCATATCCCTAGAAATTTGAATGAAGAGGCTAATGAATTAGCAGAGATAGCCTCTGGGTATAAAATTTCATCCAAAGTCCTGACAAATCTAATGGAGATTAGAGAAATTTTATATCCGTTAGAAGAAAGAGATGTACTACAAAATGATATTTCGACAGTTAAGGACTGGAGATAGCCAATATTAAGCTATTTAAAAAATCCAAGTCAAAACGTGGACAGAAAGCTCAAATACAGAGCGTCAAAATTTGTAGTATTAGGAGGGGCTTTATATAGAAAATCTGTCGATGAGAATTTAGAGGTCTGCTTGGGTGAAGCAGAGGCTTATATTGCCTTAGCAGAGGTCCATGAACGAATTTGTGGTGCTCATCAAGCAGGTGATAAAATGAAATGGGTCCTTCGACGACAAAGGTATTACTGGCCTACGCTAATAAATGATTGAATAATGTTTGCCAAATCTTGTGAGGAATGTCAAAAACATGGCCATATACAGAACGTTCCTGCTAGTGAATTTCATTCCATTATTAAACCTTGGCCTTTTAGAGGATGGGCTTGGGATATAATAGGCCAAATTCATCCTACATCGTCGAAAGGATACAAGTATATTTTAGTTGGAGTTGATTATGGGTCGGGGCTGTAGCCTTAAAAGAAGTTACCTAATAAGAAGTAATTGATTTTATAGAAGACAATATAGTTTATAGGTTTGGAATACTACAAACTTTGACAACTGACCAAGGAATAGTGTTCATTAGAAAGAAAGTTGTCGAATATGCCAATTCTAGAAAAATTAAAATGATTACGTTGACTTCATATTATGCTCAAGCAAATGGCCAAGTAGATGCCATGAATAAAATAATCATAAGTTTAATTAAAAAACATATTGATCGATAGCCTAGAAATTGACATAATACTCTTAATCAAATTCTATGGGCATATAGAAATTCACCAAGAGAATCGACGGACACTTCACCATATAAGTTAGTTTATGGTCATGATACAATGTTACCAGTTGAGATTAATCTTCAATCAATTTGGATTCAGAAACAAGATGAGTTACCAATTGAACATTATTGAAACTTAATGTTTGATGAATTAACCGAATTAAGTGATAAAAAATTAGTTGCTGTAGAAAACTTGATTCGACAAAAAGAAAGAATTGTGAAGTTTTACGACAGTCGAGTTAAGTATAAATCTTTTAAGATTGATGACTTAGTTTGGAAAGTAATCTTGCCCATGGATAAGAGTTGTCGAGAATATGGAAAATGGTCTCCAAAATGGGAAGGACCATTTAAAATTACTCAAGTATTTTCTAGGAATGCTTATGCACATGTCAAAATTAATTCTGATTTGAGAGTTAAGTCAATTAATGGCAAATATTTAACGCCATATAAACTGACAATGTGTGAAGTAAAGATTAACAATGAGTAAAAATAAAATTTCATTCATATATTCGATAATTACAAGTTACATACTGATATTACAACTTGTTTAAGTTGTCAGAATATTACAGAGAAAAATAGACCTATTCTAAATAAACCAGAAGCTTCTCCCCAGCTGAAGCATGTGTTCCATTTGAGCTCATGGGACCTGAGGAAGAGGAAGGAGCGGACGACCTTTAACTTGTCCTGGACGAGATATTGGTTGGTCGTCTACGCCTTGATGAGTCACCCACATCATAACAACCGTGTTTTAGAAACACTGAGTTGTTACGATAATTACTGAAGCTCAAGATAAGCATCACCATTAATACAGAGTCCTTCTTCCATTTTTTCCATTGAGAGAAGAGGAAATTATCTGAAGACATGGTGAAACGCTGGAAAAGGAGAAGGAAAAGGTCATATTACACTCTTGAACTTTGGTGTCTCAAAGGACACTATTTATAGGGGATTTTTGCAGAAGAAGTCATTACGCAATGCTTTGTAACTTCTATTATAATTAATTAAGTTAATTATGATGTACATTTATGAGATGCATTGAAAAGAAATAGAATAAAAAGAGCGTTTAAAGCGTATAGAATTATGGAGCAATAAATAAAAAAAACGTATTGGAAATTGATCAAAAGGAATGTTTATTATGTATTGACCTAGAAGGCCATACAAATCCTGTCAGATTATCAAACCGACAGTATAAAAAAAGACCAATACAATTAAATTCTCTGCAAAACTTCCCAGGAATCTTCCAAAGCTCATTTATTGGCACAAGCTTTTTGATATTCTGGTTCAAGAGAATGTATATCTGCTAGCACAGCTTTGGTCTCGACAGCCCATTGTTTCGAGTTGTTGACAATGTTTTGCTGCTTTACATTCCCTTGATGCAATGCCATACTGAGCTTTTGCTTTCAACAGTGAGTTTCTTCAAGTTTTTTCTCCAAGTCTTCAATTTCTTTGTCTAGTTCTGTCTCCTTATTTTTTCCACTAACAAGATAGCCTTTTAATTTGGTTATCTCATTCTTTGCATCGGTCAGCTGCTTTAAGATCCTGAATTTTTCTTGAACTTGCTTATCATAAGCAAGAATGATCTGACGAATAGTTGGCATGTTCAAAGACAAGTTCTGGAGGAAATCTTTGACAGTCGAAGGAAGTGCTCGACTGGTTATTGGGAGTTGTTGAGAAAGAAATTTTACAGAAAAGACGCGCGAGAATAAGGTTGAGGATAATGAATAGTAAAAGATGGGGTAAAAGTAGCATGATTTTGTGAGATTTAAAGAAGTAGTGAACAATGGGGAAGGTAAGAGAACGCGTGATATTCGTAAAAATTTAAAAAGTTATTTTTTTCAGAAAGGGATAAATATGATCCCTATTTATTAGGAAAAAACGGCTATTTAATGTTTGAAATGATAAGTTGCAGTTGTGGTTTTCAAGAAATCCACGGAAGATTTTACTGGATTTTTGAAAATCAAATCAAAATGATTTTGAAAGAAGATTTTCGATAAAGCCTTAACGTCGGATTGGAACTAGAAGATAAGATTAAAATTTATTTTTTTTCTAGCAGTGTCGAAAGAAAAATTTTGGGGGGCATCTGTTGGGGGTAAAAAACACAAGTCCTGATTTGACAAAGATATTCTCGACGGACATGTGATATTCGACGAAGATAATTTTTGCAGTCGGATGATACTATTGAAGACATTCGACAATAGGGGTTTTGACAGCCAGATGGAGATCCAAAATGGTGGCTGACTTAAATGGTCAATGGTTGGTTTCATCGAAAATAAAGTTATCAATTTTGAATTCGACAAGAGTTGGTTATTGTTGAAAATTAAGATACGAGTGAGAACATGGCATAACTGTCATGAACGTGGTCAGTTTCTTAGGAGTCAGTTATTTTTTACTTTGCCTATAAATACTAGAATTCACGATGTACAAAAGGGTAGTTTTACTAGATATACAATCCTAACATCTCACTCAAGCAGATTAACAGATTTGACTCCAAGTATGACTTCCATTTTCATTTCTAGCCATTTCCATTAATGTAATATCTTTTTAAATTCTTTACTTTCAATGCAATTTACATTCTGCACTTTTATATTTCCTATATTTATACTTTTTACACCTTTATTTTCTGCACTTTAAATTCACGTTCTTTACATTTTTTGTACTTTACTATTCTTCACATTTAAACTTTCTGCACTTTACACTTTACATTTTGCACGTTACTCATCTGTTTCTTATAAGCTCATTTTTCAAACGAGATTACCACATAACTCTGAACCCACATTCGACTGATAAAATTTATTTGTTTGTTGGAATTTGTCCTAACCAAATTCACCCATAAACAAATACTAATACGGAATCAAATAAAATGGTGCCAATTAGCCATATTAATCCTTCCCCATCTCCCTTTCTGGCCTTTCAGCCTAGGACTTGAATCTTCTCTTGGATTTAATTGTTTTACAATGAGGTTGGAGCCACTATGCTCTAATGAGATTGGCACCTAAACTTTTCTTTTGAGCAACTCTTCCAATATATGTGTCATTTCAACATCCTGGATCTCTACATATTACCACTATTTATAATGCTCACTTGCATATTCAGCTGAATAAACACTAAATTGTGGATTACAGAAGACCGGCATTTGTTATGATAAACTGACTTCTGTAGCATATGTATCAGACAAGATTATGCAGACAAATATCAAGTATTCTGGACAGCTAATACCTAAGTAAAAACTCTGAACTAAAAAAAAACCTAAGCAATGATTACTAATTGATCTACTAAATGTGTCAACTTGTTTCAGTTAAATCACCAAGAAATACCAAAACTCAATAAACTTGACACTTTTGGATCGTGAAATTCAGTTTGATCATGTGCCTAGGGGTCATATCCATTTAATTTCTTGTTACTTGATTATTTTTTTCTCACCATCTCTCACACCAAAATATCTTTGCCTTTTTTTAGTTTCATTATCATTAATTTTTTTTTAAACTTAACATAATGTGTATTTTGTATTTAATATTATTTTTATTAAAAATAAAGATTTACTTCTCAAAGTACTTTATTACATGACTAATTTTTTTTCTTACCCACACTTAGACTTCAGCTATTTTTATTTCACTAACCTATTATTTTATAAATTAATATATACTTAATGATGTTATAAAATGCTTCTCAAGATAATTTTATTGTAATGATAATAATACATAGATAGATATATATTATATAAGAGAAGCAGAGGAGGTTTCTTTATGCGATAATCATTTTCAATATTTAACTTTTCAAACGAGCTTGAGAGCAGGAAGGAGGAAGGTTGAGTCGAAAGTAAAACCATGTCAACCCCACTGCATTTTCTCATCCTATTTTCTCTGACCCCACTGCAAACTGCAAAGCAAAGCAATATTTATGTATCAGCAATATTCGGCTACATATTAATGCTAGTGTGGGGAATATGTACAGAATTAATAGGGAGCTTGCGGTGAAGACTTGGAAGTTTAGGTCTATTACTTGCTTTTTTGGCTTTTGCCCTCTTCTTTTCTAGTGTATGGTTGTTAAAAAAGAAAAGTACTATGGTGCTTTTCTTATATAGTATTGCTTATTTCTAAGTTCTGATGCTTTGTCCACATTAATCAATTACATAAATAGTTCAATCTAAAGAAGTATTAGAAAGGGAAAGGACGCTTTTATTGATTCTCATCAGCTTATTTATACTAGAGGACTAGGCTTTTGCTTCAAAGGATAGTAGCATATTCCAAATTTTAAAAATTTGATGAAAGAGTTGACTCGTGCTAAATAATCTTAACTTAATAACAGTGAATTTGATTTTGTGTAATTCTTGTCATCCCCCTCATGCTGGCATAGTTGGAGAGAATGCTCATGATGCTTTTGAATTTGAGGAGCTTTTATGTTGATAGGCCCTTGGTAAAGACATCAAATCTTTTATCATGGGCATTGACGTGGTGGATTGCTACCACTGCAGGAGCGAATATATTTCTAAGAAAATATAGATCAATCTCTCTGTTTAGAACTTGAGTGATGAACTGGATTGTAGGCTATGTATGTGGTGCCGACATTGTCACAATGAGAAAGTGTTGATGTTGTCATAAGAATATATATATGTAACTTCTTTTGCAATAAGTGTCTTATCCAAATTGATTTTGCAACTTTTAAAGCCAAAGCTCTATACACAGCTGCTACAGAATTCACTAAAACCATTATCTGCTTCGTAACAGAATAAGAAATTGAATTGGAACAAAGAAATACAACAAAAGCCATTAACTGATGTTGTGTTTAAGGATCCAACCCAATTGGCATCTTTATAGGCTTCTAGTGAGTTTAAAAAGCCACGATACAAGTGAAGTTCATGTTTAAGATATCTAAATGATGTTTTACACTAGAAAAATGAGAAAGTCTATTAAAATTGTATGTGATATTCATATAATTTTTTTTAATCCAAGTTAATATTGCTGTTATGTTAGTCAAAATAAGGCTATTTTAAAGTTTCAAACTTCTAAAGTGATTAAAATAAATATTAATAAATAAAGTGATATATCAGATAAAAACCTTAGTCTCCAAGCTATCTTTTCACCTTAATCACAGTACAAATTTTAATCATGCATGTTTATTATTTTTTTACAACATTTATCTACTCAGTATTTTTCTTTGAGGAGAAAAATAAGAGGAAAAGGTCGAGGAGAAAAGAAAAGAGAAGGAGGCATTCACCTTTCTGCGAAGCGCGTTTGGGAAAATGAATGAATGAAAGACAAAAGAGGAGTCAATAATCAATAATAAACAAACAAAGCAAAACCGTGGGTCCCAAACTCCCATGGTAATGGCGTGGCATTCTTCTTGTCCTAGTTCTCTGACTTGCCACTCACATCCTCCCATGGTAATTTATTTTAAAGCACATCCTGCTTTCCTGCTAATAGAGTAAGGAATACCCTATTTGTGAAGTTGTACTTGTGCTGTGTTGTTTCTTTTAGCTTTGTATTGTGATATTTCAAAAAGTTCCACATTGCTTGATCTTTAAAGTTTTAAAGAGTTTATAAGCTAACTTATGTTTTGGGCTTGTTAGATAAGCTTGTGAGAGGAATGGACTCGCGCGCACAAATTGGGCCTCGATTGGGCCAAGTCGGTGCAAATCATCCGATTTACCCATACAGAGACGATAAAGAGGCCTCACAGGTTTTTTGCTCCAGTTTATTTTATTTAATTATTTTGTACTAATTATTAATCTTTTATGAACCTTATTCGGAAACGGTCAATTAATTCCCTTTCTTTTTAGGGTATGGAGCCAGCGTCGGTCGTATGGCATGCTGAACTGGGGTCACAACTCCCAGGCCAGCGGAAGGTACAATAGCAGCCTAGCAATTCTGCCCATAACATCTTCCAATTGCTGCCTTCTTGTCCATTCTCGATAGAAACGGTATCTAGGGCTCTTCGTCAGGTAGGATTTGACACCTACCTCGAGGTTGCTAGTTTTCAACCATCATGACGGGTCCCGTAGCCTTGCTCAGATACCATGAAAGAGCCAACTCCCCGAAGGGCTTGTTGCATAACAATAGAAGATCGGTTAGGCCTTACAATTCCATTGTGCCTCATTTCACCACAGCCTTTAGGCCTTTGCGTGATGTCTTGCGAATGGGTTCAGCAATCACATACGCAATTTAATCCGAAGGTAGCTCCTGACTCATGGGTATGGGGAAGGAGCGTAAGGCTTGCGCCCCCGGAGGGAAGGGAGGGAAGAGCCCCACAGGGAAGAGCCTGAGCGCTCTCTTTCCGGGGGAGAGAGAGCGTGAGGGTAGGAAGGACTTCTTTATCTTTCTTTCTTCATTAGCTGTCAGTTGAGGGAGGGCCTCACGGGTGTGGGGCACGAACCGAGTAAGAAGGTAGCTAACAAGGCCGCTATTCCTGACCTAAGGAATAGAGTAAGGCCTTTACCTTTCCTATTGAAGCAAGCCCGTATTCCCTTTAGGGAAGAGGGCGATAGAGCTACTGCTTACTACCTTATGAGTTTTTTATGAGTAAGCAGTAGTTTAGTATTGAATGAAGTAAACTGTCTATAGGCCCCTATTTCATAGGGGACTTTCTTTAGTTTACTTCATTTAGGTAGTTCCCTATTAGGGTACTACAGTAATTCAATTTCTTTGCTTACGCATTAGTCATTGAATTACTGTATAGAAGAAGTAGAGGGGTACCCCGAGGGGCCCTCCCTCTGCTTCACCTCCCCTGAAAGGGAATTGGAAAATGGTCAGTGAAACTGACCACTTCCTTAATTCCCTTTCTTTTCAGGGTATGGAGCCAGCGTCGGTCGTATGGCATGCTGAACTGGGGTCACAACTCCCAGGCCAGCGGAAGGTACGATAGCAGCCTAGCAATTCTGCCCATAACATCTTCCAATTGCTGCCTTCTTGTCCATTCTCGATAGAAACGGTATCTAGGGCTCTTCGTCAGGTAGGATTTGACACCTACCTCGAGGTTGCTAGTTTTCAACCATCATGACGGGTCCCGTAGCCTTGCTCTGATACCATGAAAGAGCCAACTCCCCGAAGGGCTTGTTGCATAACAATAGAAGATCGGCTAAGCCTTACAATTCCATTGTGCCTCATTTCACCACAGCCTTTAGGCCTTTGCGTGATGTCTTGCGAATGGGTTCAGCAATCACATACGCAATTTAATCCGAAGGTAGCTCCTGACTCATGGGTATGGGGAAGGAGCGTAAGGCTTGCGCCCCCGGAGGGAAGGGAGGGAAGAGCCCCGCAGGGAAGAGCCTGAGCGCTCTCTTTCCGGGGGAGAGAGAGCGTGAGGGTAGGAAGGACTTCTTTATCTTTCTTTCTTCATTAGCTGTCAGTTGAGGGAACATTCTTACGAGTGGTGGAACATGCAAACTCGGGGTGGCCACGTTCAAACGTTAAAATGCTTTATAATCTGTTATGCTTAATACCTTTTGTGGTTTTTTAAATTTCAAACCCAAAAACCGACACTACTTCTTCTTCTTCTTCTTCTTCTTCTTCTTCTTCTTCTTCTTCTTCTTCTTCTTCTTCTTCTTCTTCTTCTTCCTGGGTTACACATAAAATTAATTGCTGTTCTGTTACCTCGGCTCCCACCGAGACGAGCCTGTTGAATCCTGAGGGATTCGCGCACCCGTGCGATAAATCTTTGAGGACAGTGTATTCTCACACGCCTCAGGCTACTCTTCTCTTTGTGTTATTCGGAATTGTCACCACAATCGATTTAACATGCTGTTCATCATGGCCAATGAAGGGGCCATTGTTACACATGAATCCCATTGCCGCTACGATATTTTTCTCAGTTTTAGAGGCCAAGATACCCGTCACACATTCACCGGTAATCTCTTTGATGCTTTGCGTTGGAAGGGATTCAACACCTTCATGGATGATGTGGGATTGCAAAGTGGCGACCAGATTTCACTATTTCTTCTCAAAGCAATTGAAGAATCAAGGATTTCAATTGTTGTTCTCTCCCAAAACTATGCATCCTCCTCTTGGTGTCTTGATGAACTTGTCAAGATCCTTGAGTGTATGAAGTTGAAGAACCAACTGGTTTGGCCAACCTTTTACAAGGTGGCACCGTCCGATGTAAGGTATCAGGGAAATAGATATGGCGAAGCCATGGCTAAACATGAAAATAGGTTCGGAAAGGACTCTGAGAAGGTGCAGAAATGGAGGTCGGCTTTGTTTGAAGTCGCCAACTTGAAAGGATGGCATTTCGAAACTGGGTACGATACTATATTTTCAATTACTTTTAGTTCATGAAGTTCCATAATTTCAAATACTACTAGCTAGTTGTTAATATTATTATAACTGTTAAGTGATTACTTAACAAATACCTCGTTCTTGAAGATCTGTGAAATGTTAAAAAGGAAGTCCAGTCTTTTAATTATCGTTTCAAACATGACATCGTTAACAAAGAATGTTGTAGTAGACATGGAGTATTGTGTGTGTTGTGAAGGTTTTGTTTACAGTTTTAGTGTTGTTTTGTATTTTGTGTCACAATCTGTTTTTGTCTAGATTATTTAGTAAAGCTTAATTTTATTATTTTGATGAAATAAATTCTGATTAATGGAAAGAAAACGAAAACTGTGCGTGAATGTATTAAAAGGCCTTGTGCTTCTGTAGGTACGAATATAAATTTATCCAAAGGATTGTGGAATTGGCCACTACTAAATTACATCGTGAACAGTTATATGTTGGTGAACACGTAATTGAACACCAGTTTCAGATAGAAGAAGTGAAGTCACTTTTAGATATTGAATCTCGTAACATGGTTTGTATAGTGGGAATTCATGGAACTGGTGGAATGGGCAAAACGACACTTGCCAAAGCTATGTATAACTTGATTGTTGATCAATTTGAATGTGCAATTTTTCTTGAAGGTGTTAGAGAAAGGTCAAATAGTTACATGGGCCTAGTACATCTCCAAGAGGCAATCCTATCTAAGTTGTTTGAAGGGGAAAATGTCAAGTTGGGCAGTGTTGGTGAAGGTGTCACCAGTTTAAAAGGCAGTCTTTGCCATAGGAGAGTTCTTCTGGTGCTTGATGATGTTGATAGCGAGGACCAGTTAGAAAAACTAGCAGGAGAGTGCAATTGGTTTGGTTCAGGTAGCAGGATCATTATAACAACAAGGGATAAACATGTGCTAAATGTTCATAAGGTTGAAAGGAGATATGAAATGGAGGGGTTAAATGATCATGAAGCCCTTCAACTCTTTTGTTGGAGTGCCTTCAAAACGAGTCAACCTGCAACCAACTATGAAGACGTGTCTAATCGTGCAGTTCGTTGTGGCAATGGGCTTCCATTGGCCTTAAAAGTAATAGGCTCCAATTTGGTTGGCAAAAGTGTAGAGGAGTGTGAATGTGCATTGGAACAATATGAGAGGATTCCAGAAAGAAAGATACAAGACATACTCAAGATAAGCTATGATTGCTTACCGGAGAATGCACAGAATATTTTCCTAGACATTGCTTGTTTTTTTAAAGGGGAGAGACGGGAATATGTTGAAAAGATACTAGACAGATGTGATTTTTACCCAACGTTCAATATTGGAATACTTGTTGACAAGTCTCTTCTAACTATTGAACATGATTGCTTATGGATGCATGATCTAATACAAGATATGGGTAAAGAAATAGTTAGGCAGGGTGCGCCAAAAAAAACCCGATGAACGCAGCAGGTTGTGTTTTCATGAAGATATTCTTAGTGTTTTAACAGAAAATTTGGTAAGAACCTCACTCATGATTTTTTTACTTAAACTTTAGAATATGTGTGTAAAACTTGCAATATGTATCCACCAAACAAATATTTGTGAGCAATTAATGTTACTTCTTGTTACTTGTTTCAAGGGAAGCAATAATATTGAAGGAATAATTCTGGATCCCCCTAAAGAAGTTGAAGTAGAGTGGAGTGGTACTGCCTTTGAGAAGATGAATAATCTTCGAATTCTCATTGTTAGAAATGCACGATTTTCATCAGCACCTAATTATCTGCCGAATAGTCTAAGGCTAATTGATTGGAAGGGGTACCCTTCAGAATCTCTCCCAAATTATCCCAATAAAGTTGTTGTCTTACGTTTACTTGATAGTCATCTCAGGCTGGAAAAGGAAAAGGCATTCCCGGTAAAATTGCTTTCTTTTTCCTTTTTTACTCTTTAGTAATTCAAAAATGTAAAAATCATTTTAATTAATATCACTTTATAATTGCTAATCATTTTAAAATTGTTTTTGTTTGGCAGAGACTCATGCAATTGACTGACATAGGTTTCTCGAACTGTCAGTTCATAACTCATATTCCTGATTTGTCAGGAGTTCCAAATTTAAGAAATCTCCGTGTTACTGAGTGTAAAAATCTAGTTGAAGTTCATGACTCTGTTGGATTCCTTAAACATCTTGAAACTTTATGCGCACCAGGTTGCACCAACCTCGTCCTTTTCCCACGAAGAATCTGGTTGCCATCTCTCAAATATCTTGACCTCTGGAACACACGTATTGAATTCTTCCCAGATGTAGAGGGAGTGATGGATAAGCCGTTAACAATTGATTTGAAATCAACTCAAATTACAGGGCTGCCATTTTCCGTAAGTAATCTTACGGGACTTAAAAGAATAAAAATGTTCCTCTGCAACAATCTTAAAGGTCTACCAAATAACTTATTCATTTTGCCAAAGATTGCAGAGTTATATTTACAAGGCAATCATGAAGTTCGAGAATCATTTAGAAGGTTCCGAAACAGCCATGTAATAACAATGACTAGCCACTCTAACTTAAACAAACCGTGTTATTCTCCTTTACGGATGTTGTATTTTCAAGATGGTGGTTTAACAGATGAAGATCTCGACTTTATACTTAGTTGTTTTCCGAACTTGGAATGGCTGAGATTACCAAGGAATAATTTTGTATCTCTTCCAGCAAGCATTAAAGATTCTACAAAGTTGAGAATTCTTGATGTGAGTCATAGCACAACCCTTGAGGAAATTCCAAACTTGCCATTAAGTATTATCCAAGTATATGCGACACATTGTCCATTCTTAACTTCAGAGACATCAAGAATGTTATGGTACCTGGTTAGTATATTTTCTCTTTCACATTTATAAAATGCTCATACATGTTCTCGTTTGCAAATATATTCATACAAATATGAATTTTTTACATTTGCTGGGTTGAATTAGACCAATTTCTGCTTACAAAACAAAATAATGTAATTCTTACAAAAAAATCACGTAATATTATTATATGTTTATTTATCTCATACATTTATTCCTTGACATTCGTAACATTTGTTAATTGTTATAGACGTATTGTCCATTTTTGTTTTTTTGGACTTCGTCCATTTTTGTTCTTATTTTCTAACAATCATCTTTATGTGATTTTCTTGGATAAAATTCTTATCCCACAAAAGTAACAAACATTTGGATGTTTTGTAAAAAAAGCACTTGTATGATATAGCTTTTTTCAGAAGTTACTATTTCTAACTTTAAAAAAAGTACTAAAATTGTTTTTTTTTTGTATTTTTACTGTTTTTAAAAAACTTATCTAATTCAGATATAAAAAAACTTGTCTAATTATCATAAACCTTTTGATAACTTTTTTTTTTTATTTAGAAGGTATTTTTTTTCTTAAAAAATGCACACATAAATGAAAAAGTTTTATGTCAAACAACAAAGTTAGATGCATATTTACATATATATTATCTTACATCTGTATAATCTTCACTGTATGATTCTAGTTAAATACACTTACATCTGCATTTTAATTCTATCACATATTATTTATGTGAACAGATGTATTCGAAAATGTTGTGTAAAAAATATTTTCTATGTCAAAATACTTTTTATTTTAAGGACTTTTATTATTATTGTTATTATTGTTATTTTATGTCACAGGCATTCAAAGAAGTCTATTACTTAAGAGTCCAAATGCCCTGGTCCCAAACACAGTTTCCAGATTGGTTTGACCATCATTGTGAAGGAGGGACTGTGTCTTTTTGGTTTCGTGGAAAGCTTCCCGCTTTTGCTTTGGCATTTGTCTTGGAGGAGACAGTGCCAACATCATCTATGACTATGCAAATGTACGACCGCCGTCCAGATAATAAGTTTGAAATATCATTATTCTTCAATACAATTAAAAATGTTGATACCATCACCGGTCGAAAAAATGAGGATGACATAGTTGATGCTAGCATTATTGCGGGAGATCATGTACTACTATGTGATGTACAGTTTATACAGGAGGACTTGCCAATCTTCGACGAGTGGACTTGTCTGGAGGCTGAACTTTATCTTCTTGTAAGAGAGTTTTTTGTTCCAGTGAAAGTAAGATACTGGGGAGTTTACGTGTACAGGCAAGAAGCAAACATGGAGGATATTCAATTCACATGTCCCAATCCATTCAAGCGAACACCATCAATACTTCATAATCCACCTAAGAAGCGCGTGAGAAAGCTCAAGCCTGGAAGTGGAGGACGAAAGGATAACATAAGGGCAAGAAGGTGGGCGTATTCATTATCATGAAGAAGCTAATTATTTTTTAATGATTTTTCCTCTGAACTCTTATTTAATTATTTGTTTCCTTTTTATGACTTGCACTTGCAGGAGATCAACTCAGTTTCCAGGAGAAGAATGAAGAAGATAGTATTTCCATTGAGTAAATGTTTCTGGAGATTCCTCTACAACGGTTTTTGTGTGTCCAAGCAGCAGAACTAGCTTCCACTTTTAAATTGTCACGCCTGCTGTTCATGAATTTCTGCTGAAAGAAATTGCTCAAACCTTCCATCATCTTGTATTGCATCGCTTATTACATGAAAGAACCTCAAATGGTGTATGTTAAAACAGGCTTTAATATTATTATTGCTGTTGTTTTTGCTTTCGTTATCTTAGTCATGTTTATAACTCGTTGCAACTAATAGTATTCTGCTAATATTATTTGGCCTCAAAGAAATTCATACATTTCCAACAGAATTTATGCCAGCATTTGATGAACATTGAACAGGTGATTGATTTATGCTTTAGATTGATTCATAAATTGCTGGTGCAGTGTATCAAAATCTGGTGCATATCTTTTATGTATGAATTCTCAGCTAGTTGGACTAGACTGTATAAAACAATACCTCCCACATCGAGTTGCCATGCAATTTGGAATGGATCAAGATTCAAGATGTTTCAGGCTGTGTGCCACGGTTCAATGAATCTCCTTTATGATTTTAGTGTTGTTACGTTTGGGTTTCACTGCATTACATGGAGACATATTTCACCTAGGACTTATTTCAAATGTATTTTGGGGATTGTGTTTATCTTATTTTATAAGTAATACTACTCATACATACTTACATTTGCATTTCTACAATTTTTACTATTTGATTATAATTGAGTCTATTTCGTTTTCTGCATACTTACACTCTGATTCTGTCACATAAATAATATTGAAATTTTGTGACAACATGGTATTTGTATGACATGATTTGGGCAATGGATGGATAGTGTTTTGATAATTTTGGAGTTGGATCTTGTAAGAAGTGTTTGAACATAGACAAGAATATGGACTTATATCTTGGATTAGACTACTTGACCCAAATAGGTTAACCAATTTGGGTCTTGAGCCACTAAGCCTATATTGCCCATTTTTCATTTTTTTACATTTATCTACGAGTGCCCATTTTATTTAACAATAACATGGTATAAGAGCTTTAATGATTTTAGACGGACTTGTGTGAACAAAGTTGATAATAGATGTGATTGACTTGATTGCTAGCAAAGTCCACACAAAATATGTTATAAAAAAAAAAATTAAATGTGGGTTGACACACTCACATGTGAGGGAGAGTGTTAGAAAAAACACATGTAAGTGTGTAATATGAAGTGAGAAATCTCACATTGAAAGAAAGAGAGAAAGAAAAAGGTTTTATAAGCTTAGTGGCTCAAGACCCAAATTGATTAATCTTTTTCGGTCAAGTGATCCAATCTACATGTTAGGGAGAGTGTTGAAAAAAACACATGTAAGTGTTTAATTTGAAGTGAGAAGTCTCACATTGAAAAAAAGAAAAAGAAAAAGTTTTTATAAACTTAGTGGCTCAAGACCCAAATTGGTTAACATTTTTGAATTAAGTAGTACAATCCAAGATACAAACTCATATTCTTTTTCATACTCAAATACTCTTCCGACATCCAACCCCAAAAATATCAAAATACTATTCATCCAAAGCCCGAATCATATCATACAAATACCATGCTGCCACAAAATTCCAGTTGACATACGTGTATTATACTAATGTGCTCAATCATAGTTAGCTTCATCAATTGAAAGTTCTAATGGAAGAGCATTTGATTGACCATTGGACTCAACTTCTATCACTGCGACATCACTATATTTCCTTAATTGTTAACTCATCCTCTATTTGTGAAAGGTCTCTGTAGTTTCTTGTATGTGCAACAAACATTATCAATTTTTTTATGAATAAAAAGAGTTAAAACGATAGTTATACTGCTATAGTCTTCCCAAAAAAAGGCTAAGAATCTTATCTTTCAAAATAATTCAGCTATCAATATTTTTTATTTCTAGAAGATTTGCATCTCATTATTGAATACAATTGTTCATAATTGCATACGCATACATTTAATAAACGTGGATACTATTTGTCTAACATACATTTAATAATTGCATATGCATACATTGCTTGCTACGAGCATGGAGTGGAGGAAGGTGATCTGTACTGTACGTAGTGAGTAAAAAATTACCGTGTGAACTGCATATGATATATATAAAAAATAAATAAATAATATATATATATGATAAAATATAATAACATAATACAAAAATTAAAACATACAAATTTCAACATAAAATATATAAAAAGAACTTAAATTGTTCAACCAAGACAACATCTACAATAAGAAATTGCAATATTTAAGTTGTTCAACATGATAACTTTCAAAAGACGATTGTAAAATCAAATTCAACAATGAGTCTCAATTTCATCATTTCATTGTCCATCATCAGTGAAAAGAACAGCCTCTAAATTTGATTCATCAAGAGAGAGACTAGCAACTTCAAGAATCTCAACCCCTTCAAATGGATCCCATTCATCTCTACCAATGTCCCACATTTTAGTCTCTCCCTCATTATAGTTTTTATTCTTCCTTGAGAGGAGACGAAGATTTGTGTGGACAAAAACTAAATCTTCAACTCTCTTGGGATTTAGCCTATTCCTTTTCATGGAGTGGATAAAGGAATATGTGCTCCCGATGGAATGATTATTGGGAATATAGAAAGAGAAGTCCAATATCATCTCTCAGGCTTCAAAAGCAATGAGTTGTAATGATTCTTGTGTTCCCGATGGGTTTCCTCCAAAACGTGGTGACACTATGATTTCTGTAAATTCTTGTGAAGAAGGTTCAACTTCAAAAACTAAGAGGGGTGGTAATGATACTGATTTGCTGTCTGGAAATTAAGTGTGATGGCACGCCCATGGTTTTAACTTACGGTTATGTAATTGTAAGAAAGATTGACCCGTTGACAATCCAGTTGCTAATGAATTAAAGAGAGGATTAGGCGATTAGCAGACATGACAGAGTTGTTAATGAATTAAAGATAAGGTTTGGCATGTACCAAAAAAAAAAAGGTAAGGTTTGGCCATAGAAAAATTATCCTACGAAACTAAAACCTGACCCCTTGCTAACATATTTACTAATTTCTTATACTAGCTAAATTACTTGAGTCGAAGGTTCAATAAATCAAATGAAAGAAACATGACCTTTTAGGACTTTAATGTTGGTACCTCGTTTGGGTTTCACTGCATTACATGGAAACGTATTTCACTTAGTACTTACTTTGAAGGTACATTGGTGGCGCTTTTATATGTTTTCAGAGCCATTATATGAATCTTCTAGAAAAATAAAATTTTAAATGTTCATGTACAAATCTAAAGGAAAATCTAATAGAGAAAAGATTGTTAGTTTTTGTAAGGAAAAAAATGTGTTAGTGAGTAGAAAGGGTTGAACTTCCTCAGTCATAGTCAGCTTCATCAACTGAAAGTGCTAATGGAAGAGCATTATATTTGACCATTGGACAAGCCTTACCATTCCCAAAACTGCTATGACCGCGAGATCACAATATTACCTTAATTGTTAACTCATCCTCTTTATCATATCAGAATCCTCAGCTTGATCTCTGTGATCCTTGGAAGGAAAACCAGCAGGACCTGAGTGATGGTCGTGCTTCATGCGCACTGATGAAGCTTGTGACAATTCTTCTAAGGAGCTATCTATAAGTCTCTTGAAAGGCTCGGAAACCTTACTTGTATGTCCCCAGTCTGGTTTTGACTGCTTCCACCAGTTCAGATACGGAGAAGTAACATTTGGCTTATAAATATGTGATGCAATATATGTCCTGAGATTGGTCGTCTCGTCTCCTATTATGAAAGCCATGTTTTGATGACTTAAAGAATAATAATTTTTACAATAGCATATATTATATTTGTAATATGAATCATAAAAGCAATATTCAATTTTAAACAATATATAATTGATATTTTTTTCCATTAATGACAGGAAAAGTATCTCAAATCCTCACAGACAATTCATTATATTTATCCACCTCTCGCTCGTCTTTCTCTCACTTTTTTTAGTTTCATTATCATTTTTTTTAAACTTAACATAATGTTTATTTTGAATTTAATATTATTTTTATTAAAAATAAAGATTTACTTCTCAAAGTACTTTTATTACATGACTAATTTTTTTTCTTACCCACACTTACACTTCAGCTATTTTAATTTCACTATCCTATTATTTTATAAATTAATATATACTTAATGATGTTATAAAATGCTTCTCAAGATAATTTTACTGTAATAATAATAATAATACATAGATAGATATATATTATATAAGAGAAGCAGAGGAGGTTTCTTTATGCGATAATCATTTTCAATATTTAACTTTTGAAACGAGCTTGAGAGCAGGAAGAAGGAAGGTGGAGTCGAAAGTAAAACCGTGTGAACCCCACTGCATTTTTTCATCCTATTTTCTCTGACCCCACTGTAAACTGCAAAGCAAAGCAATATTTATGTATCAGCAATATTTGGTTACATATTTATGCTAGTGCGGGGAGCATGTACAGAAATTATGGGGGGCTTGCGGTGAAGACTTGGGAGTTTAGGTCTATTACAAGCTTTTTGGATTTTGCCCTCTTCTTTTCTAGTGTATGGTTGTTAAAAAAGAAAAGTACAATGGTGCTTATTATTAGACTTGTAATTGAGAGAGAATTATGAATTGATGAATTCACTGAAAATGTACAAGTCTGATATTAAACTCAAAGTTACAAGGATATATATAAGATAGATTAGCTACTATAATTAGCTAACTAAAGAGAACTACTCTTAACTAACTATCTTAACAAACTCTAACTGCCTAACTAACTTCTCTAACCGTAATACTCCCCCTCAAGTTTGGAGCATAGATGTCTAATGTACCTAACTTGGAAATTAAAACTGAAAATTTACAATGCAGGAGAGCTTTAGTAAAAACATCAGCTAATTGCTGCTGAGTTGGGAGATAGACCAAGTTCAGAAAACCAGAATTGACATATTGTCTTATAAAGTGGCAGTCAATGTCTATGTGTTTCGATCTCTCATTTGAAGTGGGATTAGCAAGTTGGATTGCTGACTTATTGTCACATGACCATGATAGATGAAACATCAATCTGGAATGCTCTAAGTAGTTGTTGCAACCAAAGGAGCTTGGTGAGACATGCAGATTGCTCTATGAAAGCTGCAGAAGATCTTGCAACCGTAGGTTGCTTTTTGATTTCAAGAGATCGAGAGACCCAGATAAACACAGAAACCCGTGGTTGATCTTCTAGTAACACCGCAAATAGAATCAACATATGCATGACCTTGGTGTTTGGCCGAGCGAGAGAAGAAAATTCCTTGAGGTGAAGTTTTGAGATATCTTGTAAGATATGATGCAAGGCCTTGAGATGAGGTGTCCGAGGCTTGGACATGAATTGACTGATTGTTGACCGAGAAGATGATATCAGGCCTTGAAATAGTTAAGTACATAAGTCTTCAAGGAGTCTTCTATACAAAGAAGGATCGAAAGAAGATCACCATGTGTCTGAGGTTTGCTTCCATAGGAATGTTGGCGGAGTTTTGAATCACTGAATCCAGTGTCTTCAAGTAGCTCCAGAGTATATTTCCTCTGACTCATGTGAATTCCCTTTGATGATTTGGCAATTTCTAAGCCCAAAAAATACTTCAAATTACCAAGAACTTTCAGTTTAAACTGAAGTTGCAAATCTGTGATGGCTCTGTCAACAAGAGACTTAGTTGGACTGACAATTATGATATCATCCACATAAACAAGGAGGATGATGAGGGAGTCATTGGATCCTTTATGGAACAAGGAATAGTCAGCAGTGGACTGGTGGAAGCCAAGACGAGTGATTGCTGCAGAGAATTTATGGAACCATTGTCTTGAGGCTTGCCTTAATCCATAAAGAGACTTATGCAATTTGCATACTGAATGTGCTCCTTGTTTTGGATATCCTAGAGGCAAATCCATGTACACTTCTTCAAAAAGATCATCATTCAAGAAGGCATTGTTGATGTCTAATTGAGCCAAGTGCCAGTTCCTTTGTGCTGCCACAGCAAGTAAGACTCTAACTGTGGTTAACTTAGCCACAGGTGAGAAAGTCTCCAAAAAATCTATTCCCATTTGCTGTGTGAAACCTCTAGCAACTAATCGGGCCTTATGTCTTTCCACTGAACCATCTGACTTGAATTTTGTCTTGTAGATCCATCTACAACCAATGGTTTGCTTGCCTGGAGGTAGAGGAACCACAGACCATGTTTTATTGGCTTCTAGAGCCTCAATTTCATCTGCCATTGCTGCTCTCCATTGAGGAAACTTCACTGCTTGATGGTAAAATTGTGGCTTATATTGAGAGTCAACATTGGAAATGAATGTATGATATGATTGGGAAAGGTTTGTGTAGGTAATATGGTTGGTTAAGGGATATTTGGTATGATGAACATAATCCTGTAAATACTGAGGTGGATTATGAGCACGGCTAGATCTTCTGGGTTGGTTTGGTGCAAGGTCTATATGACCAGGTTTAGGGATGTTTGGTTCATGTTCATTATCTATTTCAGGTGTAGGATCAAGGTTTGGTGTTTGTGGGGCATGATCAAATTCAGGTAGGATAGGTAAGGGAGGGTGATTTGGCACAATGTCCTTAACAGAACAGAAGTACAGTGGATTGGAAAGGGTCGGGAGAAGTGTGCAACTTTAGTTTCAAAAGGAAATTTATCCTCAAAGAAGGTAACATCTCTCGGGCACCACAAACTTCTGGTGGACAGATCATAAACTCTGTAACCCTTGTATCCAAGTGGATATCCCATGAAAACAAGTTAGGGAATGTCCTTGGTGAGAATTTGTTTCTCTCGTGAAACCGGAACAATGAGAAAACATAAGCATCCAAAAACTCGAATGAAGTATAACTAGGTAATTTGTTATAGCAGTTCATAAGGAGAACAGATTCTTGAGAGAAGGTGAAGGAACCCTATTTATCGGAAGGTGGCAAAGATTGACACACTCTCCCCAAAAGGTGATAGGAACCTTGGATTGAAATTATGCTTTGCAACATTCATTTGATGCTTCCTCTCAACCCAAAACTGCTAATGGGGCAAATGGCTAAAACGATGCAAGTGCCATGTTCTTGAAGGAAATTACCATCCGAAGTTCCTTAGCATTATCATCTAAGTTGTTTAATAGTCCGCTAAAATTAGTTTTGACATAGCTAAAGAATTTTTAATGAGTGCCTGATTTACATTGTAATAGGTACAACCAGTAAACCTAGTACAATCATCAACAATAGTTAAAAAGAACCTTTTGCCATCATAAGTAGATTGATGATAAGGGCCCCATATGTCTACATGAACAAGATCAAAAGGATTCTCAGAGTAATTGTTGTTTGAAATGAAGGACAAACGCCTAAACTTGGACAAGGGACATATCAAGCATTTATTACATGAATTGAATTGCAATTACAAATCAAGTTTATAGAAAAGTTTTAAG
Organism: Ormosia emarginata; assembly: GCA_029884605.1. Lineage (NCBI taxonomy): Eukaryota > Viridiplantae > Streptophyta > Magnoliopsida > Fabales > Fabaceae > Ormosia > Ormosia emarginata. The sequence continues at coordinate 15,214,892 of JAQQTP010000086.1, forward strand.
ACTTTTTCAGATACATGACCTAAACGTGCATGCCAAAGAATACAATCAGATGAACTAGACCTATGTGTAACATTGTAAATGTGTTATAATGGGATTTATTGCCTGTTGCAATATGAATGAGAATGAAGAACATAGAGGCCTTGGTGGAGATCCGCCAATTCGGTGCAATGTGCCGAATGATAAAAGAAGATTTGGTAAAAGAGACATGAAAAGGAATATTAGAAAGTAAACTACTGACAGAGAGTAGATTAACATGAAAGGAGGGTATGAAAAGCACATCATATATGACTAACTGAGAATTAAGTTGAACTGAACCAATTCCTATAACTTTAACCAAAGACTTATTTAGTAAAGTGACAAACCTATTATGTAATTCTTGAAAGGTAAGAAAAACATGTTTATGACAGGTTATATGGGAAGTAGCCCCAGAGTCAAGAATCCAACAATTTGAACTCTTAAATGGAGAATTTAGGATGGACAGAGAGATACCGAGAGATGACTCACTTACAAGAATCATTTGGATCTTGAGCAGTAGCCAAAGGGACTCTTGCCAGCTGAGCTTGTAATTGGGCAAGAAGTTGCCGACATCGCCGAGGTGATGTTGTATCTTTGTTGATTTTAACACGATTAGTAGAAGCTTGATGCTTCTTGTGACCAGGAGGATACCCATGCAACTTGAAGCATTTGTCTTTGGTATATTACATGGATTGGCCTATCTTTCTTCGATTCTTGTTCTTGCACACTTGAACAAAGACATATCTTCAGCTATTTTAATTTGAAGTCCAACTCTCTTTGAGTCTCATTTTGAAGAAGCATTGAGAAAACTTGAGAAATTGGGGGAATAGGATTCATCATTAGGATTTGTCCTCTAGCATGAGAGAAAGACTCATTGAGTCCCATCAAGAAATTCATAACAAACTCATCCTGGAGGAAATCGATCAAAGGTTGAACACCTCCACAATTACAATTGTGCACAGGCCTATACTCACCAAGTTCTTCCCACAACGATTTGAAAGAGTGAAATAGGCACTGATGGAGCTAGAATCTTGAGTACGAAGTAAAGCCTTCTTCAATTGAAAAATCCTAGGTCCAACTTTTGAAACGATCTTCAAGATCTTTCCAAAGGAAGAAGAGGTGCCATAAATCACACTTGTGCTGATTTCCTTGATGATTGAGTTCAAGAGCCAAGAAGCAACAATGCTATCGTTCCGTTTCCACAATCGAAAATTCGGATCATTAGCAAGGGGTTGAGGAACAGAGCCATCAACGAACCCTAGTTTGTTCTTCCCATCAAGAGCCAGCATCATTGAACGACGCCATGTGAGGTAATTTGTACCATCAAGTGGGAAACAAGAACTAGGCAAATCCGAAGAGTGAATGAAGAGAGGATTCTGTTCTTCCATTGTTTAGAATCACAAGTTTCAGCAAGAACAAGAAATGCAGAAAGGAAGAGAGAAAGGATCGAAGAAGAAAAGAGAAATCAGAGAGCGAAAGCGTCAAAAACAACTGATACCATATTAGACTTGTAATTGAGAGAGAATTATGAATTGATGAATTCACTGAAAATGTACAAGTCTGATATTAAACTCAGAGTTACAAGGATATATATAAGATAGATTAGCTACTATAATTAGCTAACTAAAGAGAACTACTCTTAACTAACTATCTTAACAAACTCTAACTACCTAACTAACTTCTCTAACCGTAATACTTATTTCTAAGTTCTGATGCTATACCCGCATTAATCAATTACATAAATAGTTCAATCTAAAGAAGTATTAGAAAGGGAAAGGACGCCTTTATTAATTCTCTTAAGCTTATTTATACAAGAGGACTAGGCTTTTGCTTCAAAGGATAGCAATATATTTCAAATTTTTAAAATTTGATGAAAGAGTTAACCAGTGCTGTAGTGCACAAAAGTTGAGAAAGTCTTACCTGGATGAATATATGCACAAAAATTGAATGTGATAGTTATGTATCTATTTTTTAATTGAGAAACACTGTTGTTATGTAAGTTAAAATGAGTATATTTTAAGTTAAATTAAATTTCTAGTCCTTATATATTTTATATCCATTTTTAGTTTAATATTTATAGTTTTTTTAAAATCAATTTTTGTAGTTTTTTTTAAATCAATCATTATACTTACAAACATTTTTAAAATAATTCTTATTGTCAATTTCTATTATAAGATCATTAATTTAGTTACTATTAAATATTTTACTGAAGAAAAAAAACATATAAAAGAGCACATATGAAACAAAAGAACACATACTCTGAAGAAAGGAGCATATACAAGAGTATTTACTGAAATGTTTGAATATTTATTGTACATTTTATACATAAAAGAACATTTATTAAATAAAAAAATATTTATTAAATTAGTTAACTGATAATATTATGATAATGTTATAACGAAAATTAACGATAAGATTATTTTAAAAACTCAAAAAATTGTGAAGACTAATTTAAAAATATATATATAAAGACTAAATTAAAAATAAGTAAAAAATAATTAACTTGAATAATAAAAAATGCCCCACTCTTGCATTCTTCCTTTCAACAAATTATATTAAACACAGCCACAATAATCTAAAAAAAAAAATTGCTAAAAAGATGCCAAAAGAGTTTAAGTCTATAAAAATTGGACTCTGGACCAAAATGTCTATGCCAATGCGAAACCAGAAAATGCTCCTACGTTGTTTCTGTATATAGACAAAAATTCCAGCTTCATAATACCCCTCTCTTGGATTCTTCCTTTCACACAAATTTTATTGAAAACAACCACAATAATCTAAAAAAAACAAAAGAAAAGAACTTGTGAAAAATGAAATATGACAATTGAAATGTGGATGAGAATGAGAATGGAACACATTGATACCTACGAAGCTAAATCAAGGGAGGCCCTTTGTGTGACAATGAAATGTCCAAGGATGGAGTAAAAGAAAACTTCGAGAAAGCAACAGGCGGGTAAATAATAGGAAGGCCCCCGGTGATTTGTATGATTAAGCAGTTAGAGAGAGGAAGGAGGAGGAAGAATATATTAAGGGTAATTTTGATAATTTATATTAATTAGTTAAATAACAATAATTTTAATTAAAAGGAGAGGATTGCAATAGAAAATGTTAAATTAGGATGTAAAATGCTTAATTATATAAATTAGGGTGAAAGTGAAAAGGGACTAATAAATTAAGGGAGTAAAATGTATTTCACCCAAAATTTTGAGTAATTAAAGTAATACAAAATAAATGCTAATGACCACAGTATCCAAATAAAATCATTATTATTAAAAAGTAAAAAATAAAAAATAAAAAACATTACTGGAAAAAATATATTTTCCTCATAATAACTCCACAACTAATCATACATTTTTTATTATTATTATTATTATTATTATTATTATTATTATTATTTACTACATTTATCTACTAAGTATTTTGCTTTGAGAAGAAAAATAAGAGGAAAACCGCGTGAGGAAAGAAGCTTCTTAGTGCATGTTTAGTTTTCAATTGAGATTCAAACGTAAGTTAAATTTTTTTGAATGGTGTAAAAATTTATTTGGTTTTATTTTCATTTACATTATTTTAACTCATTTTTTTGTTGTAAACTTATGTTTGTTCAAAAATAAGAAAATTTTATTTTTGAGTTACATTTTTTTGTTTATAATTTTTATTTTTTATATTTATTTTATTAAATTTATTTTTGAGATAAAAATTTTTAAATATAAATTACGTTATTACAAACTCACTTTTAATTAAATTTAAATTTACAAATATATTTTTATTCAAATTTAAATTTATTAACTTTAATCCAAACACACATTTAATCTTATTAATGAATCAACGAAAGACGAAGCAAACAAAGCACAACCACGTGGGTCCCATACTCCCATGTCAATGGCAATGGCGTGCTATTTTTCTTGTCCTAGTGCTCTCCGCCTTGACACTCACGGCGTATGCCTATTGTAAAGCACATTAACAGTCCATTGACTAGGTGGTAGTATAGACTAAAGAGTATCATAGAGTATAGACGACACAGTCATTAAATATTTGATTTTTGTCAACTTGTTTGAATTTTTTGAGTTGAGAAGGAACAACGAAAGCAACACTCCGTGCGTCCCAGGGCATGGCCCACAGTACTGCCACATTGACATTTCATTTACCTCCACCCACTTCATTTCATTTTCTCATCGTTGTAAAATCACATTACATCCTTTTAGTTTTAGTACTCTTCTACTTGCAGTGGTTATCATTGACATTGTGATGGCCAACGAAGGGGCAGATCCCAATGCCACCCACGAACCCAATTACCGCTACGATGTTTTCCTCAGTTTTGGATCAGTAGATACCGGCGGCAACTTTCCACAGCATCTCTATCATGCTTTGCGCCTGAAGGGATTAAACGTCTTCCTGGATGAACTGGAGATTTCACTTTCTGTTTTCAAAGCAATTAGAGATTCAAGGATTTCTATTGTTTTTTTGGCTAGAAACTATGCATATTCTACTTGGCGTCTTGATGAACTTGTCAAAATCCTTGAGTGTATGAAGTTGAAAAACCAACGAGTTTGCCCGATCTTTTACTACGTAGAACCATCGGATGTAAGGCATCAGAGAAATAGTTATGGTATAGCCATGGCTAAACATGAAAGGAGGTTTGGAAAAGACTCTAGGAAAGTACTGAAATGGAGATCAGCTTTGTTTGAAGTCACCAACTTGAGCGGATGGCATTTCCGAAATGATAGGTACGTACGTGGTATACTTTCAATTACTTTTAGCTGCTGAAGTTCCATAATTAATGTCTACTAGTACCAGCTGACAGTTGTTATATATGACCATTAATTACGTAATTTATACCTCCTCCTTCAAGATTTGTAAAATGTTAAACAGGAAATCCGATCTTCTAAATGTCGTCTCAAATGTGACTTTTCTAACAAGGAATATTGTCGGAGACATTGGGTATTGTGTGTGTTATAGTAAGGTTTTGTTTCGAGTTTCAATATAGTTTTGTATTTTGTGCGACAATCTGTTTTTGCGCAGATTAATTAGTGAAGCTTAATTTTATTATTTTGATTAAATAAATTCTGATTAATAGAAAAAAAGGAAAACTGTGCATGAATGAATTAAAAGGCCTTGTAATTTTGTAGGAATCTGTCCGAAGACAAATTTGTCCAAAAGATTGTGGATTGGGTCACCCAATCCTTGTTCGGCTATGATGTTTGTCTCAGTTTTAGAGAAGATACCCGCTACTCCTTCACTGGATTTCTCTATAATGCTTTGCGCCAGGAGGGATTCAACACCTTCTTCATGCATGATGAGGAGGTATTCGACGGTGGGAACCAAATTTCGCAATTTCATATCCAAGCAATTGAAGAATCGAAGTTTTCAATTATTGTTTTCTCTAAAAACTATGCATATTCCTCATGGTGTCTTGATGAACTTGTCAAGATCCTTGAGTGTAAGAAGTTGAAGAAGCAACGGGTTTTCCCAATCTTTTACAAAGTGGAGCCGTCGGATATAAGGTATCAGACATCTCATTATAACAAAGCCATGGCTGCACATGAAATTACTTTCGGAAAGGACTCTGAGAAGGTGCAGAAATGGAGGTTAGCTTTGTCTGAAGTCGCCAACTTGAAAGGATGGCATTTCGAAATTGGGTATGTAGTATACTTTCAATTACTTTTTGCAAAGTTCCATAATTAATGTCTCCTAGTACTAATTGTTAATAATATGATTATTAATTACTTCAATATACCTCGTTCTTAAAGATCTGTGAAATGTTAAACAGGAAATCCAGTTCTTTAATTATCATTTCAAATATGACTTTGTTAACAAGGAATGTTTTTGGAGATAAGGGGTATTGTGTGTGTTGTTCAGTTTTTTTTTTTTTTTTTTGTGCCTTCTAATTTCAGTACAGTTTTGTATTATGTGTGACAATATGTTTTTGCAGATTGATTTGTCAAATTTAATTTCATTATATTTCTGATTAATAGAAAGAAAACAAAAGATTGTTCTTGAATAGACTTCTTAAATTACATAGTCTTATGCTTTCATAGGTACGAATATAAAACTATCCAAAGGATTGTGGAATTGGTCCGCAAATCGTTGCCCCGCTACGATGTTTTTCTCAGTTTTAGAGGCCGAGATACCCGGCAAACCTTTACAGGTTATCTCTATAATGCTTTGTGCAAGAAGGGACTCAAGACCTTCATGGATGATGAGGCATTGGATGGTGGGGAGCAAATTTCACAGTCTCTTATTAATGCCATCGAAGAATCTAGGCTTTCAATTATTGTTTTCTCTGAAAACTTTGCATATTCCTCATGGTGTCTTGACGAACTTGTCAAGATCCTTGAGTGTAAGAAGATGAAATACCACCTGGTTTGGCCGATATTTTACAAAGTGGAACCATTAGATGTAATGCATCAGAAAAATAGTTATGGCGAAGCCATGGCTGCACATGAAAATAGGTACAGAGATGACTCTGAGAAGGTGCAGAAATGGAGGTCAGCTTTATATGAAGTCGCCAACTTGGAAGGATGGCATTTCCAAACTGGGTACGTGGTATACTTTGTAGCTTAGTTTCATAATTAATGTCTAGTCTACTAGTACTAGTTGTTAATAATATGATTAATTATTAATTACTTAATATATACCTCATTCTTAAAGATCTGTGAAATGTTAAATAGGAAATCCAATCTTCTAATTTTCGTTTCAATTAATTTTACAGGCAATGTTGTCAGAGACATGGGGTATTGTGTGTGTTGTTAAAGTTTTTTTTTTCTTTTATCTGAGTGTGTTGTTAAGGTTTTGTTTCCAGTTTCAGTGCAATTTTATATTTTGGGTGACAATATATTTCTGTGAAGATTAGTTAGACAAGCTTAATTTTATTATCTTGATGAAATAAATTCTGATTAATAGAAAGCAAACAAAAACTGTACATAAATGAATTAAAAGGCCTTGTACTTTGGTAGGTACGAATATGAATTTATCGAAAGGATTGTGAAAAAGGCCACTGAGATTTAAAATCGCTTGTCTATACCTAGTCCTTGCTCGAGTGTCAACTAGAAGGAAGACTTGATTTCTCTTACACTCAGTGTTGCTGAAACCAGAACTGAAAATGTCAACAGGTGATTTTATAAGCGGTTACTGGCTAAAAAAAGTACAGCAGTGGTAATGCGCACGTTCAGTACTGGGAAGTTGTTTTGGACGCTAATGTCATGTTCTTAGGATAATAGCAGTCTCTAGATATGTGAGGGTTGAAATCTCGGACTTCTTACACTCTGAGAAGGAACACGCGATCCATCAAGTCGCTTTTACTTTCATTTTGTAATTTTACGTGTATTCCTGCAATTTTACTTCATCATTAATTCAGATTCTTCATCTTTCTTTACTTTATTTTGCCTTTACTCCCTGTTTTCACTAGCATTTCTTTTCTTTTACTTGTTTCATTTACATCGTTCGTTACTTTACGTATTGTTTATTCTTAATGATGTACTCGAAAGCAACATTGTTCATTGAATCTAGAGGAAGTCATTCCCTTCCAAATTGGCAATTCTCTGTAGAAACACTCATATAGAGGAAGTGATTTGCATGGTAAGAATTGATTGAACCGATGGAATAGGGTAAAACAACACTTACCAAAGCTAACCAGCAGTATATTTTCCTAGAAAAATGCCACATTATGATCTCAATTTGAGTTCGACTAGCTGTCATTTTTTTAAAAAAATTGTAACAGGCATTCAAAGTAGTCTATGAATTAGAAGTCGTTATGCCTCGGGCTCAAACGCAGATTTCATATTGGTTTGACCATCGTTGTAAGGCAGGAATTGTGTCTTTTTGGGATCGTCGAGAGTTTCCCGTTGTTGCTTTCGCATTTATCCTCGAGGAGAACGCGCCAAAAAAAGTCTCTATCTGTTTGTACATTAATGGCCTTGATGCACTTCACTTTAGGAAGAATGACTGAGAACATTCTACAACCGTTGTGGGAGATCATATGTACTACTATTTGTTCTACGATGTCTGCCAAATGCTGAGAAATGGCCAATCCGTTTCTAGTGTTTGAGTGGAATCATGTGGATATTTGATTTTTTTTCAATGATGTAGCTCCATGGAAACCAAAGATAAGTTATTGGGGAGCTTACGCGTATAGGCAAGAACCAGCATGGACGATATTCAATTCATGTGTCCCATTCTATTGAAGCAAACACCATCAATTGTTAATAATCCGCCAAAGAAGGATGTGAGAAAGCTCACCTAAAAGTAGAGGAAAGGAGAATAGAAAGCCTAGAAGGTGGTGGAATATGGGCGTATTGATCATTGATCAGTGTTGTCAAATGAACCAAAAAATGCACTTAAGGCACTGAGGCGAGGTGCTAGAAGGGATTAGCACTTCTTTGAGCCTTAGGAGTGCCTTTCTTTCTTTCTTTCTTTTTAAAAAAAAAAAATACTTTGGAGTGCCTTTCTAGTTCAAGTGACATATGACTCTAGCACCACATATTCCAGCCATTTAACTTACTGACTATGATGCTCAACGGAGTAAAATAGTTAGAATGTTGAAAGAGTAACTAGTTGTCAATCTTTATAACTATTAGCAGCAAGCAGCAAAAGGTTTTATAAACTGAACACCTTAATCTTTTATTTTTACTATGAATGTTACGCTTGAGTAGTTAATTTATAAGGAAAATCATTGTACAATAGTCAAATATTTCACTTTTTTTTTAATGTTAATGATTTTTTTTAGTAAGGCATGCATTTTGTAACGCTTCTCCCCATTAAGGCATTTAAACCCCCTAAGGCAGCGTCTTTTGTCTTTACTACCTTAATACTGATTAATTGGTTAAGTAGAATATAATTTATTTGTATTTTTTATCAGATAACAAATGAAATATACAGATAAAATGTAAATGTATTTGAGTATAACAATTTGTTTAAGTATTTTTTTTATCAAATTTAAAATAAAATATATAAAGTGTCATTTCTTATTGACTTAATGCCTGTTTAGTATAAAAGATAAGATAAAATTTGATAAAATTAAGTTTGATAGTATAAAGTCGATAATATAATACCTAATACAAAATAGTTTGGGATATCAAAGTGTTTAAAATTGTAATAGAAAAATCTTTATACCAATTTATACATCAAAATTTAATCATGTTTAATCTCGCATTTCTCCAAGACTTGATTAAATTATCCATTATTTTAATATACAAGAAAAATTTAATAAATAAACTTATACAATATAATACAATATTTACACCAAATAATTAATAAAATCATAATGTATTATTTTTATTTATCGTATCAAATCTAATACAACATGTGAAACAAGTCCTTAATATAACTAGTTATTGTGAATTATGATACTACAATTTTGAAATCGGAGAAAAAGAAACAAACAAAATCTACTTGCTTTAGTGAAGGCGTATTCTCTAGTACCTCAATAATCTGTTGGTTATAGTTACACCAAATTTCTTTTATTATTTTTACACTAAATAATAATATACAAGCTCTTAACAATGAGTATTGTTTGATTATGAGCATCAATCGTTACACTGTTTAGAGTGCCAAAGGAAAGGACATGAAGCATGGAAGCAAAGAGGCAGAGGCTACCACAAATCCTATTGCTTTACCAGTAAACAGAAACTTAGCATAAGCTACAAACATGAGCCCCTTGGGTCAAATGAGGCCTCAGCAAGTTAGATATATTAAGATGCCTCAAAAGTTAGTTCAGAAAAGGACTTCTCCTTTCACACATGTAATTGTTTCATCATCCTTGCCTTTTGTTTTCTCAATCGAATAAAATGAAACAATAAATTAACACAAAGCAAAACACCAAAACCAGTCATCAGGGTAAAAACCAACTAAAATGGTATGAAAAAAAAAAAAAAAGAATTTGATTGAATGTTTCCCACCTGCTATTGAGACATTCACAGAAACCAAACGAGCTGAACTCCCAATTGTTGAACTATAGAGGGCAAATTGGCAAAAAGCCGTTTTGCCATAGAGACAACGCATGGGATATAAGTTACAGGCCCATAGGTAAAAGGATCTATGCCTCATCAATATGAGAGAATCAGGTGGGAGAGAGGAGGACCCAGAAGGGAAACCCCAAAGAGAAACCTCCATGGTTCGTAATGTTGATATTGCGCAGCTATGACTCAAAACGCTTCCATGGCTGAAGAAAGGGAAGGCGATCTTAAGGGCCGCGCTTAAACAACAATTATCAATGTATGACACAAACAGATGAACCACTGTTGTATGAAAACCCACTATGAAAAGAAACATCTTACACAAATTGACAGTGGAGGCCACAGAAAACTAGACAATGTTGTATTTGTACATAAGCTTGTGTTGAGCTCCCATAATGGATGCTACAAGGAAGTGATGGAACAATACTTCAAAAAAGTACAGAAGACCAACAACAATAACAGAGATTTCACATGTTGCTAACGAACAATGAATAGCAAGGCATACACAAGATTTGAACATCCCTCAGCTTTTATTTCTCCTCAAAAGAATTCAGTTCACTACTTTTAATATCAACATAAATTCATCACAGGGATGCAATTGTGGATCAGCAAGCCACCACATAAAATTATATATATAACCAATCACAAATCTCCATTTCTCCTATTTAATTTGACAACTATACAAAGAAATATTACACATGTATAAAAGCATACATATATACTCTAAATAAATGCTAAAACCAAGCAGACAAGAAGAAACAGAACAAAGATATGCAGGAGAAAAAAAAACTTTTCTCAGCAAAAGGGAAGAAATCATAAAATCTTGATAAAGAGATTAATTAATCAGTGACCCCAACATGGGTTCTAGCAATGAACTCAGAAAAACAGATCAGATTTAAGAAAAAAAAAAGTGGAATTGAGCTTGATTATGAAGGTCTATACTGGCAACTGGCAAGTCACTAAAGCAAATTGATCTCTATACGAAGAAAGTAAAAGAAGAACCTTTAAATACCAATGACTAAACTATTTGTTCACCTTTTGGAAGCATCAGAAAAGCATCCGATCGAAGAAAGAAATAAGAGAGGAATTATTTGTAACGAAAAAAAGGTAAAGACCCATCAACGAAGATTATTTTAATGCATCAGTTTCTATTGCACAGAGCAGAGTTAACTGCAGATTGAAAAACATTTTCTAGGAAAAGAGAAAAATAAACGCAACTAGTGAGGAACGACGCATCAGCTCAGAAGCGGCAGTGTGTGAAAGAAAGGATTTGGCTGGAATTTAGAAGAGCGAGAGGGTAATTTTCCGAGTTAGTACCTAAACATTTTTCTTAATTACGCTTCAGTCTGTACTCTATGAACCACATTGGTTGGTCAATGGTCATGATAATGATTATGTTAACGACAAAACTCAAGTAATTTGTCATATGTTTATTGTAATTCTTATATATTTATTATCATTTCCATTCAACTAACTTTTATTTAATTTCTCCAAAATATCATTCTTTCTCTCTCTTAATCAAACTAATAGTCTATTGCCACTACTAATTTTCTTTAAAATCCTTATTAAGAATTTAATAATTTTTTAAAAATGAGCTTTTTTCATATTACATATTTTTGAAGTAGGTTATATGCTGATTTTCATCCAAATCCCTTATGCTTTTATTTTTTTGGAAAAATATCCCAAATTATTTATTTATTAAATTGGTGGTGACACAAAAAAAAAAACTTAAAAGTGACATTCATATTAAAACCCTTCAACATATTATAACATGATTAACATATCATTATATAACCACCAAATAAATACATATATTTTTTTGAAATAGGATATGCAGTAAATTTCATTTAAAGACAGAATTGTTGTTTAATATTGAAATAAAAAATTTGCATAATTTAATTAACTGAATTTTAATCATTTTTAAGAATTTTTCCTTTTTAATTTGGTTAAATTGAAGTTTTGGTTTCTATACTATACTTTTATTTTCAATTTAATCCCTATAATTATTTTTTCTTTTCAAATTAATCATCACACTTATAAACATTTTTAAAATAGTTTTCATCATTAACTTTTATTATAATGGTGTTATAAAGACCGTCAATTGATTAACAAAGTAAATGTTTTTTTATTCAATAAAGACTTCTTTAGGTGTTCGTTTTCTCTGTAAAATGTCAAATATATTTTCTTTTAAGTAAGTATTCATTTGTCTACTAAGAACTCATTTATTCTAGTAAGTATGTTTATTTCTTTTAATTAACTAATTTTTTATTCAATATGTGCTTTTTTATATATTATTCTTCTAATTATTTTTTATATATCATTTTCAACCGTTAGTTCTACTTTCATCTAATGGTTGAGATTATTTTATTAAAGATAACCATTAGATGAAAGTAGAACTAACGGTTAAAAATAAGTGTAAAAGAAAATCAACTTACACTGGTGTAAGTTGATCCTCCCCCTTAATATGAGGGATCCGTTTACACCAGTGTAAATTAATTTTTTCTTACATTTATTTTCAACCGTTAGTTCTACTCTCATTTAATAGTTGAGATTATATCATTAAAAATAACCATTAGATGAAAGTAGAATTAACGGTTGAAAATGAGTGTAAGAGAAAATTAACTTATACCGGTGTAAGTTGATCCTCCTTCTTAAATTAATAGTGTTAGAATGAAAGTTAATGATAGATATTATTTTGAAAACTTTTATAAATGTGAGAATTTATTTGAAAATAAAAAAATATAAAAATTAAATTAGAAATAAATATAAACTATAAAGATTAAAATTTTAATTTAATTAATTTTAATGTGAACCAGTTTTAGCGTTTCATGAGAAATTGTTTCGGCTATTGGCTTGTTTCCTTTTTTTTTATTTTTTTTATGTAAAACTCAATCTTTTTTTTAATGTAAAACTCAATCATTCTAATGATAAAATTCATATAATTAATTAAGCAAATGAAAAATGTAGTACCTCCACAACAATGTCCAAACCCAACTTGTATGCACACTAACAATCCCAAAACACAAGCTAGCAGAATTAATATTTGAATCCAATTAAGGACAGATGACGTTTATAACTTAATGACAAATTTTTTTTTGTGGATTTTTGCTTCAGAACTTGAGACAAGACTGTTTTCTTATGTTGATTATCTTATTAAAGTAAACTAGTACAGTCTAGATATATTGGACCCAAGCTATTGTCTGAATTTCGCTCAAACCATGAGAAAAAAATTCAAGCATGCACATAATAGCCGAATCAATTTCCAATAAATAATAAAAGAATATAAGTAAAAGATTTTCGCAAAACATGTTAATTAGTAAAATTATGATATGATTCCAAAAATTAAGATTTGTTTATATAAGAAATTTAAAAAAAATTAAGAGTGATAATAGATTATTAGTTTGATTAGAAAAGAGAAACAAGAGCATATTAGAAAAATAAAATAAAAGTTAGTTGGATAAGAATGGTAATATATGCTTCATTTTATTCATAATTATAAAAATGTTATCTATTTTCATTTTATTTTCTGTTTTTAAGATTAATGTGAAGGAAATGATGAAAATAATATTTTATTATTTTCATTTTTTTGTTCATAAAATTTTAAAAATAAGAAATAAAGTAAAAATAAAGTGACATTTTTATAATTATAAGTAAAAACATATCAACGAAAAAAAAAAACAAATACCACCTTAACTTGCAAATATATAACTTGTTGAGAAATGCTAATAATACACTATTTTAAATGCTCCTTTCAACACTAATTATTAGTCTAGAAACAAGTATTGTTAGCATTTTTCTCCTAATAATCATTTCAAGGGTATGAGGTAAACCAATAGTAAAAAAAGTGTTAAAAAAAGTGTCCAAAAAAATATGTTGTTAATATTCCTCTAACCCTGATATAGGACCAATGTAAAAAATGAACAAAGAACCCTCAGAGTTCTAAAGGTACTTGGTGCCAAGAGATTCGGTCTCATAATAAGAATATAATCTTCTAAATTAATAATCAATCATCAACCACTTCTTCTAAAATCTAATAGGAGAGTATTTATAACTCTCTTACAAAAGAAACTAAATATAAATAAAAAATAACTTATTAATGATAAGAACTGAGATTTGATATAATCTTATTAAAACTAAAATCATAATTATAAAATTATAAAATAGATAAAATTCTAAAATAAATAAAATTCGTAAAAATGTAAAAAGTTAAAATTCTTAAATAACATAATTATATATAAAATCTTAAATTATCAAAATTATAAATAATAATAATTTATTATACATCTTTGTCCCTCTCTAAGAAAACTTTCCTCCAGAGAGTTAGAAAATTGGTAATTCACCAAAAGAAAAGGGTCTAAGAGAAGGATATTATCCTTGAAAATTCAAGTAGATTTGAGAAGTAAAAATCTGGTACTTATCCTTGGAAATTAGTCTTTTAGATTTGAGGTTGTCCAGTTTTTGTTGGTGGTGGTAGTGTATCAAAATGAGTTTCGGATGATAGCGTTTTGAAGACGTCCATACAATTGTGTGTATATTGGCGAAGGAAACACAGATTCTAGTGACTTTTTGACAAAGATCTGGTGAGCGGTAAGCAGCGAAATAATTTTGACTGTAAAAAATATTTGCTTTTAAATAATTCAAAGCGTGAAGATTAACAAGACTCAAATACTAAATTGATGTATGACCAATAGAAAAAAAAACAAAGAAACCATGAAATTCCAAAGACACTCAATGCCAAGAGACTTAGTCTTGAAGTAAAAATATAATTCACTGAATTAATAATCAATCACGATAAATTATACTTAGAAGAGGCAACAGCGAGAGGGTAATTTTCTGAGTTAGTCTCTAAACATTTTACTTATTTACGCTTCAGTCTGTATTCTATCGACCACATTGTTTGGTCAAATGGTCATTGGAATGATTCTATTAATGCTGTTCGTTTTTGGTGCTTGACGTTGTTTACTTTTTTTTAACAATTTTAGGGGCGTTAGTTTGTTTACTATTTTTATTTGAGTTTTACTAGCAAGTAAGTGCATTTGTTAATAAAGTTAAAGTAAAATATTTTTAATTTTTAATATATTAAATATTTTACTTTCATTAAAAATAATTATTTTGATTTCTTTAACAAGTGTTAGTATGAGTAGAAACATGTCAAATTAGGTTAAACTTTGTCTTAAATAAATCTGATATGTATCTCAATTATAAGACTTGAGTATGACCTATGAACTTGTAATAAATTAATTTTTAAGGTCTGTTCTGACATTTTTAAAAGTCTGTCCTAATCTAAAAGCTTATTTAAATGAATACTTTATAATGAGACATTTAAATAGACTAATATTTAAATAGATCAATATGTTTTTATATAAGCTAATAGACTTACTTTTAAATGAGACAATATGCATTTACATAGGCTAATAGACCTAAGCCTTGAAATAGACCAACGGACCTACTTAAGACCAATAGACATTTGTTATAACTTAATACTCATCTTTTAATTTTATAGATACTCATTACTTTCTTACTTTAGTATTTGGTAGATGTAGTACTTAGAGATATATCAAATTACAAAATTATTAGAGGCATATATCTCCAAATCCCACATCGACCAAAGACCGTAGCAGTAAGCAAGTAGTGAACATCTATAAAAGTAAGAGGTAAGTGTTAAATTTTTTTTTATTCTAATAAATAAATTACATTAAATATATTAATAAGTATGTTATTTCTATTATAACTTACTAATTTAGGTTTTAGTTATTGACTTATATTAAAATTTAATTAAAAAATACATGAACATATCATGATAAATTATAATTATAATTTATAATTATTATAATAATATATATTATATTATATATAATTAACACATGTCGTCGAATTGTCAAGGTTAAAAAGCCTATTAGATAGCATGAGGTTTGACATTTTTAGGTAAACAGACTTTTTAAAAAAAATCGTCTAATTTATTTAATAAATAAATTTGGCCTCAAACAAGCCAAACAATAGACTCCTGACGGACAGTTTAATTTATTTCCGCCCATAAGTATTAGAACACGTGTTAACAAAAATTTTTAGGTCATATATTCTTATTTAAAGAGTGTTTATTGCAACTCTTATATATTTATTATCATTTCCATTCAACTATCTTTTATTTAATTTCTCCAAAATGTCCTCCTTTCTCTTTCTTAATTAAACTAATAGTCTATCACCACTACTAATTTTCTTTAAAATCCTTATTAAGAATCTAATAATTTAAAAAAATGAGCTATTTTTCGTATTACATATTTTTGAAGTAGGTTTTATGTTGATTTTAAGCCAAATCCCTTATGCTTTTATTTTTTTGGCAAAATATCCCAAATTATTTATTTATTAAATTGGTGGTGACACCAAAAAAAAAAAACTTAAATGTGACATGCATATTAAAACCCTTCAACATATTATAACATGATTAACATATCATTATATAACAACCAAATAAATACATATATTTTTTCGAAATAGAATATGCAGTAAATTTCATTTAGAGACAAAATTGTTGTTTAATATTGAAATAAAAAATTTGCATAATTTAATTAACTGAATTTTAATTATTTTAAAGAAAATTTCCTTTTTTTTTAATTTGGTTAAATTAAAGTTTTGGTCTCTATACTTTACACTCGTTTTCAATTAAATCTACTAACAAAAACTTATCTCCCACCAAGACCTCGCAATATCTATACACTGAGTTAGCTAACAAAGAATCTCTCATAGGTGTAGCTACTATCAATGACTCACTTAGAGGTGAAGGATCTCTCCTAAAATGAGAAGCAAAGAAACGAGATACAAATGAATACGTAGTTCCAGAGTCAAACAAAACACATGCATCTTGAGAGCACGTTGAGAATATACTTGTCACAACAATATTAGATGTCTAAGCATCCTGACGAGTCAAGGCAAACACACGAGCATGTCCTCTACCAGCTTGTCCCTATCCTCTACCAACCTATCATTGACCTCTGCTTCCTAGTCCTCTACCACTTTCCTGAGCACCTACCAGATCCTCATATCCCTGAACCACCGAATTGTGTCGCTGGAGCCACTAGTGCTGAAGCTCTATTAGAAGAAGGTTGAGAATATAATAGAGGGTAGTTTCTCACAAAGTGCCCCATCTGACCACAATGATAACACCCCCTTAAACCTTGCTTCTGATGTTGTGAAACACCTCGGCTATGAGTTGTGCTAGCTGTCTGGCTGCCATGAGTGCTCAATGGTTGTCGAGCCCCCTGTTGTCCTCGACGACCCTGAACAACATCATCTCTAGAACCTTTGTCACCATGACCTTGATGACCACCACGTGATGTATCAGAGCATGACCTCTTACGCGAGTCATAAGAAGTCTCACCCCTTTCTTTATTCCCATGCTTAATCGTCAGAGCCTTGTTCAAAGCTTGGTCATAAGTCATACCATCATACTCTACAACTGTCCTGAATAAATAACCTTTCAGACCCTCAATAAACTGCTGCACACATAGCTCCTATGTGGCTACCAAGTGAGGTGCATACCTGGAGAGCCGCATAAACTGAATGTTATAATTCATCACTGACATTTGCCCTGTCTGTACAAGGGCTCAAACTCTTGAGCTTTTCCATCTCGAACACTCTGTGGTAAGAAATAAGCTAAGAACAACCAAACAAACTCATCCTATACCAAAGGGGGTAAACCTGCTAGCGTAACATTGAGCATGGTCTCATACCATGCTCAACCATCCTGTAACTCAACCATCCTGCTGGCTTAGTCACGTCACATAGTTGAAATGTCGCTAACTCAACCATCCTGGCTGGAGAACAACCCAAGCCTCTACATATCTAAGCCACTTCATCAATAAAAGTTTGAGGGTCCTCATTGGCATATGAACCACTAAATACATGAGGATTAAGCTTTGTAAATGCAATAAGAGGAACCTCAACTCCCCTATGGGGTATTGACTGCTACTCGCTCAACCTAGCCTCCTGATTAGTTGATGGGATAATTAAAAGTTTCAAACCCAAGTGCATGTTGTTTCAAGTAGTAAATTCTCAAGAGTCTGAGGTCGATCCACAGGGAATTGATGAAGAGAAAATTATTTAAGGTAAAGAGTAGATTTGTCACAACAATAAAGATGATATAAGTTGTTCAAAGATGAAAAAGATTTGCTTGGGTTAGAAGATCCACTCTTGGTAATAAATCAAAGACAAAATTATTTCTTTTTATAACTCAATTGAAATCATGCATAATGAAAGTTTCAATTGGAAGATTTAACATTCAAAGTTCAATTAAGATCATATATGTAATCATATTATGGTTTCAATAATTAACTACCAATACTTGTAAATGGTCTCAAGCATCCACTGTGTCAACGTCTTGTCTACAATGAATCAAGATATTCATTATATAAGAAGAGTTTCTAAATTAATAGGAAACAATATACAACATATAAAGATTACATAAAAATATATCATTCAAGCACAAGAAGTAGAATAATCTAACCTTATTTCATTACCAAGAGTTTCACTATTTCACCCAAGCAAGATGAAGATTTAGTTACTCATAGACAATAAGAAAGAAAGAAGAAGAGAAAGATGAACATAACTTCAATTTAGAACAAGAGAAAATTACAACAAAGGAAAATAATAAACAAGCATGACCATAACTTCTAAAAACTAAGTCTAACACCAAGAGCACCAAATGATCAGCCAATGGTGCCTTTTATAGAGGATTATGAATACAAAATGATAAAGAGGCTATTAAGAATAGGTGGATGAATGGGTGGAGTGGGTGGATGAGTGGTTGGATGAGTGGAAAATTATTGAGATTTTTTGTCTCTGAAATGTCTATATTCTTAGCTTATGGCATGCGTCATTTTTTAACTAAGTGGTCTTCATGAAAGTTCTAGGAAATTGTCTCAGCTTTCCAGAGACGTCAAGTTTAGCCAAATCCAATAACCACAGCCCGAGATATGGCCCAATTAATAAACAGTGTTCAGGCCCAAATACAACACCTCTATTTTGACTTCAAAGCCCAATATCACCTTCAAGGAGTCCGATCCGAGTTTTGTGTTCTTCATGAAAGTTGTAGATATGGGTCTTAACTTTCAGATGCCAAATTTTCAACCTATTTCGATTACTTAAACTTGAATTATGCAATTATTACTGCACATTGTTCGGGTTATAGTCACAAAACTCGTGTTCTGACTTCCAAGCCCAACTAGCTCTACTAGATGATTGAATGAGACTTTGAGCTCTTCATCAAAGTTGTAGAGCTTTCTCTCAGCTTTCCTACAAGGTAAAATACATAATTATAACACGTCTAGAACTCAAGATACAGAAATAGTGTAAGAACAAAATAGTGTTAAAAGAATCAATTAAGTCCAATTTGGTTCCAAACTTACAAAACATAACCAGGCTTAATCAATTAAGTACATGGAGAGTGTAAATGACTAAAAATTAGGGTCTATTAATGTATAAAATATATTATTATCAAATTCTCTCACACTTAGTTTTTTGCACTCCTGGGCAAAACATATAAGACCAAAACTAAGAAACAAAGAAAAACGACATAAATTCAAAAGCTAAAAACTCTAAAAGATTTAATGAAACAAGAAGAGCACTAGTCATTCAAGGGAACAAAGCATTTTTGAGGTAATATTTCTTCACATCTCAAACCATCAAGTAAGGAAACTTTAGTTAAAAAGAATGAATCAAGAATGAAAGATTCTCACAGGATTCACTCTCAATCTCTCTAGTGTTTAAAATGGTAGATATTTCACTCAATTCAACCTATGAAAAATTGCACTATCATAAGCTTACTTATTTTCTACTTCTCCACTACTCAGAACACATGCACACAAAAATTAAGAGGACTTTATTCAAGGTTGTAATAGGGTCATGGTAAAGGAAAATAGATAATATGAATATGAGAAGATAAATACCAAAGAGAATAACAGAGCATTAGGATACAGTTAGAATGGAAAAGATATTTGAGAACATTCATCACAATGACCAATATTTGACTAATGTTTCATTGAAGATCAATCTCAAATTGGTGAGTTGAATTCATTGTTAGGCATAAACCTTCTCCTTCTTTTCCTGTTGTTTCCAAGCATCCATCTTTATTCTAGGTATAGATATATTACATAATGCATTAGGTGGTCAGCTCTTTTTTTTTAACATATTTTACACACATGCCCCCACACTTGTTTAAGAACAAGGTCAATGCTCTCTTATTCCCTAAGGTCAGGTAAGAACATAGTTTTTTTTTTTTAATCTTTAAAGGCACGTAATGAGCTAAAAACAAGAAATGGTCAAATAAGCTTAAAGGGGTTACACAATGAAAAATATACAAGGATGTCTATTTGGTCAAAGTAGCTATTTCAAAATGCCTCAATTATATTTATGTATGCATGTGAAAATATAACCTAAAAAAGAATCAAAGCAAGTTCTATAGTAACAATTTCATGAGTGAAAATCACACAAGAAAGAAGAGAATGATACAAATGTTCAATCAATTCATCAATAGGCTCAAAATCTCACAAGGTATATTTCTATTGTTCTCAATTCATCAATTCAACATTCATATCCAATCATGTGATTTTTACGAAAGAAGAAAAATTTATGCTATGACCCAAGATATATTTTTTGCTACTTCTAAAACAATTATTTTCTTAACTAAGATGCGTCTCAATAGTGAAATTACCTCCAGGGTAAATTTACTCCTTACTCTGTCATCCTTAATTGGTTTTATTGTAGGTTTCTGACAGTCATCTCACTAAACATACTACCCAATTTAAATACGTCTCAGGAGTAAAATTACTCCTTACTCCGCCATTATTCATTAGTTTAGTAAGTTCATGACAATCATATCATACTTTCATACTTTTTTTTTTAATTATCCTTCCCCCTAACCAGATCATAACATTGTTCGCAATGTTAAAATATAGATGAGTAAAGGATAGAAGATAGTACCTTTTGGAGAAATCTGACATAAATTTAAACAGAAACAAAGTACAATTAATAAAATCAAACCCATTAAAGATGAAGTGTCAGATATGGCTCTCTTTTCTTGCTGCTTCCCTCACTACTTCATGCTGACCAATCTATCTAAGCTATTGTTTTATCGGGTTCATAAATAAAAGCTTCTAATTTATCAATCAGATCATCAATAGTGGAGGCAGAGATAAGAAGTTTTCTTGCCGAAAGAGTAATAAGTTTCTGTTCCACAGCTTTATCAAGAAAAAATAACAAAAGATCAAATAAATTATTAACATTCAACAAATCAATGAGTTTATGGTGGATGTTCAGTTCGGCCCAAGAGACAATTTGAAATTTTTTTTCCAAAGTACCAAAATCACCTGGTAAGGCAATAAATACATCAGAGTTGTCAAGCATTTTTTTCATTCATCCATGCATAGATGATACCTGAATTTCTTTTCTAACTGTCTTTCCAGTAATGTTCTTTTGAGTTAAAGGTCTAGGAATGACACCTAAAACCTGACTACCTCCTATAAAAACAACAAGTGATACAGCTCCCATTAACCCACGGCAACCTCCCCCATATACAACATGAATATTTCTTGCAACAAGTGTTCGACAAAGAACGTTTGCTGCATTTACAAACTCTAAACTTTTCCCATAACTTGACCCACAAAAAACAAGACATTTTTAAAGTTATGAACAGAAAGCCCCGTTTTTATACTCTTCCTCCCTTTGAATGTTTATGAGTTGGAGGAAAGTAGAGAAAATGAAGTGTTTAAATAAAGAAAAGAATGGAAAGAGTAATGATAATACCTATAAGGGTAGGTTGGTTGTTGTTAGAAAAGTTTAAAATTAAGAAACACAGAATCTTTTTTTTTTTTTTTACTTCAAGAAAACCATCAGGGTAAAGAAGTCTAGAAACCCCTGAAGGACCCTGCTCAAAGGATCGTCTGTCCAAAAACCAAAATACAATAAAATCATATAAAGATAAAAGAAATATAATAATAAATGAGGACATATCTGTATGTACAGCTTTAATGACGTATCTTTATACTGCGCGTCATGAATGCAGTAGTGACATGTATTTGAGTTGCGTGTTACCAGTGCAACATAAGAACTCCACAAGGATTGCCGAACCGACAACAAGAACCTTTGAATACTTTCCGTCCTGCTTACGGAAGAACAACCCTTTATCTTCCTGCAAACCTAATTAAAGGCTTGTATTCTAAGAAGATGATACCTGACCGCAGCCAATCAGAACTCGCCATAGAAACCTACTAATTAAAGTAAGTATACAGCTCAGTTAACAGTTTCTATTCACTGTAAAGACATGACGTTTTTTCTGTCCATCAGCGTTACATAGCCTTGGTTCCAAGAACTGGGAATGTAGCACACGACTCTCTACAGAGCATGACACACAAACTTTATTTATATACTAGCGTGTAAAGGTCTCATCCTGAGTCTATGACAGGATGGGCATCCCCTTGGGGCTCCTAATCTAATTAAAGACCAAGTATAACCGTAGTTTCACCCTTTTTTTTAAGTTGTTAGAAACCTGATGAAAGATGAGTGTATACTCACTTGAGATTAGGATGGAGGTAGTCTGCTTTTTCAGCTTTGTGTCAAAGCATTGTTGAGCAGTATTAGACCCATTCAAGACCAGCGCAACATAGGGCTCCCAAAAGGGACAAGTGACCATAATGCGACTGGCTGCCTCACATGTGGGATACAATCTACTTACTTTATTTTTCAATTAAGAAGGTTGGATCCGGATGCATGCATTTCTCCATTCACGTTTTGTGTTACCAAAGCCAAACCCAAGATGTATACATACTTTTTTCTTTTTTTTTTTCTTTTTTTTGATGAAGATAAAGAAGAAAAAGAAGAAAATATGTACATGTCGTTGTGGATGTGGCTTACATTTGCCTCTGGTTTCACGTCCAGAAACGGCTTAAACGTCTTCTATGAGTCGAGGATAAACTTTTCATCTAATTTTCTTATAAATTGGCAAACAGGGTCTTTTAGAGTCAAATTCCCAAGACTGTATTGCTTTTGTTCCTCCTTGAAGAGATTCTACAAGTTAAGAAGTTCACGATGCACCAAACCACAAGAATGCATATCAAGAGTCAATAAGATATCATCTAATGACTCCTTACTTAGTCCATTCTTAATGAAAAATATTTTATCTTCTCTGTTTGAGGAAACCATCCCCAAAGAACGACATCGCTTATTACAATTCCATCGTACACATATGTGATAGACTTGTAATCTTTTTACTCTTCTCCTTTTAGAATATGAACTTCTACCAAGATCTGACATGTATGAGTCAAATGAAATTAAAGACTCACCTGCTAATCGGACCTTTGCTTCGATTATCCAACATATATCTTTCGGCATACTTTTGTGCATTAACAATCTCAATCTTTCACATTTAGCTTCGTAAATTTTTGTTAAAGCATTTTGAAGAAGAGAAGGAAAATATTTTCTTAGGTTTGAGAGAATGATATCTATTTTGAAGAAGAATGAATCAGTTATTTTAGGAAACTAAAAAAAGCAAACCGACTTCAGAGTCACGGAGTACTGTCATTCACAATTTAACCGGGGAGCTAAAGAAATGCAAAACAAAATAAATTCACAAAATTAGAGTAAATTTTTCACATAACAAGGATCAGAAAGGGAAATGAATTCTACCTCAGCAGCTTCATTTTCCAGAAATGGTTTAAGTCTTTGTCCATTGACCTTAAACACATTACCATTCACAGGATTCTCAATGTCTATGGCTCCATAAGGATATACATGTTTGACAATAAAAGGACCAGTCCACCTAATCTCAATTTTCCAGGGAATAGGTGAAGACGAGAATTATAAAGCAGAACTTTTTGACCAATTTCTAAATATTTTCTCAAAATAGATTTATCATGAAAAGCTTTTGTTCTTTCTTTATAAATTTTTGAGTTTTCATATGCATCATTTCTCAATTCCTCAAGTTTATTTATTTGCAATTTGTGTAACATATAAGCATCATCAAGATTTCAATTGAAACTTTTAATGACCCAAAATGCTTTATGCTCCAGTTCTATAGGCAAGTGACAAGGTTTTTTATAGACTAACCGATAGGGTGACATGCCTAAAGATGTTTTAAAAGCAGTACGATAAGCCCAAAGTGCATCGTTTAGTCTTAAAGATCAATCTTTACGATTTTGGTTAACCATTTTTTTCAAAATTTATTTAATTTCCCTATTTGCTAATTCTACTTGTCCACTTGTCTGAGGGTGATAAGGGATGACAACTTTATGGGTAATACCATATTTTTTCATTAAAGATTCAAATGGTTTATTGCAAACATGTGTTCCCCTATCACTAATGATAGCTTGAGGGATTCCAAATCGACTTAAGACATTTTCTTTTAAAATTTGAGAATAATTTTATGATCATTTTGTCGATATAGAATCGCCTCAATCCATTTTGAGACATAATCAACTGCAACAAAAATATACACAAATTCAAATGAGGATGGAAATGGACCCATGAAATTAATTTCCCAAAAATAAAAATTTTCAATGACAATGATAGGGTTCAGAGGCATCATATTTCTTTTAGAAATGGAATCTAATTTCTGACAATTTTCACAACTTTTGCAAAAGGTATAGTTGTCCTTAAATAAAGTGGGCCAATAAAATTCACACTGTAAGATTTTCACAGTTGTTTTCTTTGAAGAAAAATGACCTTCACATACTTCTGAGTGACTAAATTTAATGACACTACCTACCTCATTGTCGGGTACACATCTCCGAAAGATTTGATCAGGACAATATTTGAACAACTATGAGTTATCCTAATAAAAAAATTTTACCTCAGTCAAAAACTTTTTTCTGTCTTGATGTGACCATTGAGGCGGCAGTTTTTTTTTCACAAGAAAATTGACTATATTAGCAAACCAAGGCATGGAATTGACAAAAAATAAAAACTCATCAGGAAAAGAATCATTGATAGGTGTGCTATCAAAAGAGGAGCTTGTTGTAAGTCTGGACAAATGATCTGTGACAACATTTTCGGCTCATTTCTTATCTTTTATTATGATGTTGAATTCTTGAAGCAACAAGATCCACCATATCAACCTAGGTTTGGCATCCTGCTTAGACATTAAATATCTAACAACAGCATGATAAGTGAAAACAACAGTAGAAGAACCAATTAAATGAGCTCGAAATTTGTCAAATGCAAAAATTATAGCAAGTAATTCTTTTTCCGTAGTGGTGTAATTCATTTGTGCACTATTTAAAGTTCTACTTGCGTAACAAATCACATGAGGCTTACCTTCCTTTCTTTGACCTAAAATAGTGCCAACAACAAAATCACTTGCATCACACATTAATTCAAAAGGTAAAGACCATTCAGGGGATTGCATGATAGGAGCCAATGTCAGAAGACTAATTAATTTTTCAAAAGATTTTTGGCATTCTTGAGTCCAATCAAATGGTGCATCTTTTATCAGAAGATTACATAATGGTCTAGATATGACACTAAAGTCCTTAATAAATCTTTGATAGAATCCTGCATGTCTTAAAAAGGAACGAACTTCTCTGACTATTTTTGGGGAAGACAAATGAGCAATTAATTCAACTTTGGCCTTATCAACTTCAATTCCTTTAGAAGATATCACATGACCTAATACGATTTCTGGGATAACCATGTAATGTCATTTTGTCCAATTTAAAACAAATCTTTTTTCTTCACATCTTTTAAAAACTTTATCCAAATTATCAAGATAATTTTCAAAAGAATTTTTAAAAATTGTCAGATCATCCATGAAAACTTCTAAATAATGTTCAATTATGTTACTAAAAAACTTAGCATGCATCTTTGAAAAATTGTCGGAGCATTACAAAGACCGAAAGACATTCTTCTATATGCAAAAGTGACAAAGGGGCAAGTAAAAGTAGTCTTTTCTTGATCCTCTAATGCAATTGATATTTGATTATACCCCGAATAATCATCAAGAAAACAATAGTAAGGATGTCCGGCTACTCTTTGTAGAATTTGATTAAGAAATGGTAAGGATAAATAATCTTTTCTAGTGGTTGCATTCAATTTTCTAAAATCAGTACACATACGCCAACTAGATGAAACTCGCGTAGGTATTAACTCATCTTTTTCATTTTCAATCACTGTTATTCCAAATTTCTTAAGCACAACTTGTGTAGGGCTTACCCACTGACTATCGAAAATAGGATAAATAATTCCAACATCAAGTAATTTAAGAACTTTAACCCTAACTACCTCTTTCATATGTAGATTTAATCTTCTTTGAAATTATTGTGATGTTTTAGCATTATCCTCTAAATGTATTATATGTGTACAAATTAATGGATTAATGCATTTTATATCTATTAATGTTCATCCAATTGCACTTTTATGTTTTTTAAGTACTTCTATCAATATACCTTCTTATTCTTCAGTAAGGATTGATGAAATTACTACTGGAAAGCTTTGGTCTTCTCCCAAAAATGCGTACTTCAACTCAACAGGTAATGACTTTAGTTCCAGTGTGGGTACTTCTTCAAGAATATTATCATTCATGGGTTATAACTATTCGACTCTCAGCTTTCATCCCTTGTATTCTATTGCCTGTGTACAATCAAGTAAATAGCATATTTCAGAAATATCATCAACTACTTGTGTATCTGAATCAAATGAATTAATTAAACAAACTTCTAATGGGTCAGAAGAACTCTCTTTTAGAAGATGATCATCTATAATGGCCTCAATCCCATCAGCTTCATTATTTTCATCATTGACTTCATGTGGTTGCTTGCATATGTTGAAAACTTTAAGTTCAAGTGTCATATTTCTAAATGTTAGCTTCATCACTTCATTTCTACAATTTATCAAAGCATTTGATATTGCTAAAAATAGACGATCTAAAATAATAGGAATTGACTTGGAACTATTAACCATAGGTTCGGTTTCTAAGACAATAAAATTTACAGGATAAATGAATTTATCAACTTGTACAACACATCTTCCATTATTCCTTTTGGAATTTTAATTAATCTATCAGCAAGTAGAAGAGCTATAGAAGTTGGTTTTAACTCACCCAGATTGAGTTGTTGATAAACTGAATATGAAAGCAAATTAACACTAGCACCAAGATCAAGTAAAGTTTGTTCAATTTTATGTTCTCCAATAATGCATGAAATCGTAGGACAACCAGGGTCTTTATGTTTCAAAACATTATTGCTTTGAATAATGAAACTTACCTGTTCAGTCAAAAAGACATTCTTTTTCACATTTAATTTTCTTTTAACAATGCATAAGTCCTTCAAAAATTTGGCATAAGAAGAAAAATATTTGATAGTATCTAACAACGGAATATTGACCTTCACTTGTTTAAGAATTTCAAAAAATTTAGTTTGGTGGTCCAATTTCCTTGGTATGCTTAATGTTTGAGGAAATGAAGGTGGATGAGACGAGAGTTTAGTCTCATTTTGGCCAGATGGCTTATCAACCTTTTCCTTATCTTGGGGAATTGATTCACCATCTTTCTCACAAGGTTTAGAAATTTTTTTTTTAATAATTTTTTCACTCCTAAGAGTTATCACAGAATTAACTTGATTCATTTGTTAGTTTTTTGAACTACCCTTATTTAGACTATATTGACCTTTGAGATTCGGTTAAGGTTGAGAATGAAATTTTCCTTTCTCGTGAATAGTGAGTGCAGAAGTAAGTTTGGAAAGAGTGTCTTTTATGTCAATTATGGTTTGAGTGTTTTGTTTATTGATGACCTCTTGTTTTTCTATGAATGCACTCAATGTTCCTTCAAGGTTTTTCTTATATGGCGGGACATAAGGTGCATATCCTTGAGAATTTTGTGAATCATGTTGTTCCTGAGGAGGCGGTGGTTACATAAAATTGTGCTTGATTATTATTTCTCCAATTGAAGTTCAGGTGATTTCTCCATCCCGGATTGTAAGAATTTGAAAAAGAAGAGGTGAATGACTTTTTAAAATTATTCATTGCATTTACTTGCTCATGTACAACTTTAAAAATAATAATATTAGGACATTCATTTGTCGAGTGTCCTAATTCATCACAAATGCCACAAATTTCTTCATTTTTCACAGATTTGACTTCTTTTACTTTCCCTAATTCCATGGATTTAACCTTTCTAGCCAAACTAGCGTGCCTTGCATTTAGATCTTCTTCTTGACTAAGATGATATTTTCCTTTACCAACATTTGTAAAGTTATATCTAATTGAATTTTCAAAAGGATTAGTACCATGCCAAGATTCAGAATTTTCAGCCAAATAATTTAAATAATCTGAAGCTTCTTCGGGTTCTTTATCAAGAAACTCGTCATTACACATCGTTTCCCTAAATTGTTTAGTTTCAGGTGTTAAACCTTCACAAAAGAAGCTTATAGTCTATCATTTTTCAATACCATGATGTGAGCAAGAATTTAACAAATCTTTAAAACGTTCCCAACTTTGAAAATACGCTTCATTTGAATTTTGGGAAAAATTTTAAATTTGTCTTTTCAAAGCATTGGTTTTATGTGTTAGAAAAAATTTCTTTAAAAACTCACCTTGTATTTCTTGCTATGTGCCAATTGATCTTGGTTTCAAAGCATTAAGCCAAGTTTTTGCTTTATCTTTCAAAGAAAAAGGAAACAATTTAAGCTTAACAATCTCTTCAATGCAATTTTGATCATTGAAAGCAATACAAACTTCTTCAAATTCTTTTAGATGTAAATATGGGCTTTCAGATTCTAAACCATGGAAATTAGGATGTAAAAAAATCATATCCGGCTTAAATTTAAAATTATTAGCAGTGAGTGGAAAAGATAAAACATGATGGACTAGAATTTCGAGGTAGTTGTAAATATGCACGCATAGTTCGCAACGGTTGATTTCTTTGTTCATCATGTATACTTTCATTTTCAGCTCGTTATGTTTGCTTTTCATGTTCAACATGTGCACCTTCATTTTCAACTATTGTGTCAATTGTGTGTGATTGTGATTCAAATAAATCAATATATAAAGTACCATGATTAATTTTAACCAAACGTCCAGAATTAGAATCACGATACCAGTTAAGCATAAATAAGTGACATAAAATAAAAATAATATACAAGTAGGCGGTATAAACCGACCGTTAAATATTAAGAATGATGTGGTATAAACCAGCCACCAAATAAATATTAACAAGTAAAAAGTTAAATAACTGATAAAAAAAAGTTAGATAGTTAATATAGTTAGAAAGTTAGAAATAAAATACGAATATAAAGTGTAGAAAGTAAAATATAGAAAATAAAATAAAGAAAGTAAAGTGCGGAAAGTAAATTACGAGAAAATAAAGTGCGGAAAATAAAATATAAAAAATAAAATACAGAAAGTAAATTTAAAATATGAAAATCGGAGAGTGACAGAGCCCCACTAGAGCCGAAAAAAAGAGAGAAGAAGAAAGATTATTTCATTACGTTAGAAAGAAATAATAAATGATAGAAATTAAAAAGTTAGAAAGTTAGAAAATAAATGACGTTAATTAAAAGTTAGAGAAGCGAGAAAAATAAATGACATACATTAAAAGTTAGAGAGTATAAATAAATAACATAAATATAAAGTTAGAAAGTTAGTAAGCATAAAACGTAAATAAAAAAATAAAAAAATGAAAATAAATGACGTAAATAAATAAATAAAAAAATTTAAAAAGCAAAAATAAATGATATAAATATAAAAGTTAGTTAATAAGTTAATAAGTAGTAAGTTAATTAGTAAGTTAGTTAGTAAATTAGTAAATAAATAAATAAAAATGAGAAGAGTAGAGAAAGAATATACTTGTTGGTGAAATTTACTTACAGAAAGAGAACCTCAATTTATTAGAACTTCAAATCAAGTCCCTAGCAACGATGCCAAAAATTTGATAGGATAATTAAAAGTTTCAAACCTAAGTACAGGTTGTTTCAAGTAGTAAATTCTCGAGAGTCCAAGGTTGATCCACAGGGAATTGATGAAGATATGACCGAAATACAGAAACATTGTAAGACCAAAATAGTGCTGAAAAAATCAATTAAGTTTAATTTGAGTCCAAACGTATAAAACACAATCAGACAAGAATCAAGATTAGACAAAAGACAAAAATATTATGGGAAGCTGTAGAGACAAAGCTAAAACTGAACATAACAACTAGAACAAGAGAGACTCCAATCTAACAAGTGGGTGGTCATAGCTCCTTGCATATAAGTTGTGCCTGGGTACACAAGTTACAAACAAGATTCTACAATTATCCATATTTTGCAGTTATAAGAATCTACAAACTCAAAGCTCTGATACCAACTTTGTCACGACCCATCTTAGGTCGTGATCGGAGCACAAGTTAGTGATACTCAATACTCAACTAGTCTGACAAGCCTAACCATACAATATCAATTAAAGAAAACAATATATAAGTTAGATTAGGACTATTAAAAATCTGACAGAGTTTTCTCTAAAAACTGAACAAACCACACATTTCATTTAGACCTGGTCAAAAATACATATTCATATCCATCACGAGCATAAGCATCTAGCATTAATCATAAGAACAAGTTGAGCCAACTATATAGAAGAGACATATCAAAATTTTATGGTCATATATATATATGAGGGAGGATCAACTTACACCTGTGTAAGTTGATTTTCTCTTACCCTCATTTTTTAACTATTAGATCTACTTTCATCTAATGGTTACCTTTAATAAAATAATCTTAGCCATTAGATGAAAGTTGAACAAACGGTTGAAAATGGATATAAGAGAAAAAAGACTTACACTGGTGTAAACAGATTCCCCTTATATATATAGAGAGAGGACATATCTAGTGAGAGGAGTTTTTATTGTGAGAGGGTGAGAGGAGTAAATCTTGACCATACAACCATACAAGGATGATCAAGATTAAAAGTTACTTAAAGGTCATGTGACCACTTAAAAATGTTACATGCATTTATTTTCTAATCTTAACCATTCATGTAAGATCTAATGACCAATATTTACTCCTCTCACCTCTTACAATAAACACTCATCTCACCAGAGTAAGATCATATATATATATATATATATATATATATATATATATATATATATGTCGCGACCGAGATCGCGCGGGAAATATAAGAACTCGCGTGATTTTCAAAAATGATTAAAAATATGGAGTCACCACCAATTTTATTTAAATTCAGGAAAAATTAGAAAACCATTTTAGAAAATGGTCTGTGGAAACCAGCTCGGATTCGGGAGTCGGTTATGAATAGAGAAGGGTGGAAACTTAATCCCATTGCACCCCTATCACACTGGCGTCCGAGGCTCGCACCTTAAATCAGTTGTGCAAAAACTTGATAATCTCAAATTTATTTATTTTACCCTTATTAAAAAGATTTTGCAATTATTTTATATTTTAAAAAAAGAATTAAATTGTGAAAATTAAATTTTGACTTGACAGAATTGAAATCCTGCTCTTACGTACCCTCCGGTGCAATGAGAATCTCAAAGTCACGTAGTTCTGTAAAAAAATAATTGTGAATTGATTAATTTTAATTAAGAATGATTTTTTGAAAGGAAATTTTTATTTAAAAAAAACAAAATCATCATTGCACAGGATTCAAGGTAGCACCAGGCTACTCAATAAACCCTTATGATCCAAACGACATTGAAGATAGATCCGCTATTCAATCAACATCAATGGTCATTGCATTGATAAAAGACCCTTTTTTATTTTTTATTTTATTTATAATTTTTCTTCAAATTTTTTATTTTTATTTTTATTTTTTAGACTTCCCATTAGTTACAAAACACAACATAAAATATACCATAAAATTAAATAAATATTATCAAACAAGAACTAAACATAAATAACACAAACAATTGAGTTCTAAATTTTTTATTTTATTTTTTATTTTATCAAAACTGTGCTTAAGCTAACCAGTTCAATTTGCTACAAAATCAAATAGGCCCAAAATATCATGCCAACAGAATAGCTAAAAAAAAAAACAGAAAAACAATAAACAAATAAAAAAAAGAGCTAGCCCAAAACGAAACCAAACATTGCTGCAGAAATGGTGGAACAATTCACCTTGGGTTTTCTGAGAAGTAGATTTCACGAGAGAGCAACGTTGAGCAACGAGCTTGAACGGCAAGAGCTTGGCGTCGCCGGCAAAGGTTCAACAGCTGGTTGACGGTGCGACGCGGTTTGGTTCGCGATGGCGGCTTCGACAATGAGGCGTTGGGGCTCTGGTTCGCGGTGGTTCACGGAGGGGCAGATCCGGTGCTGGTACAGATCTAGGCGCAGCGAGGAGCGGGTTTGCGGCTGGTTCTGGCGGTTCCGGCTAGCGGTGATGGCGGAGCGAGCTTGGTGGGTGCCGCCGGCTTGAGCGAAAGTGATGGCTGGCCACGGTGGCTACTGGATGTTTTGTTTTTTTTTTGGCTTGCTAATGGAGGTGGTTTATGGGTTGTTGGTGATGGTTGGGAAGGTGTGGTTCTGAGTGAGGGTGGAGATGGTTTGGGCAAAGGGAAATTTGGGTTTCGTGGAGGTCCGAAAATGGAAAAAGGGAGAAGGGGTGAGTGGCTTGATGGTTGTTGTGGTGGATGGAGGGGGCATGTGAGCTATAGTGGAGCAAGGTGATGGTATGGTGGTGCAGATTGGATGGGGGTTTTGTTGAGGCGGCCGCAAGGTGTTGAAGATGGAAAAATGGCTACGTGGTGGGTGTTGAAGCTTGGTTGCTATGGTGAAGGTGAAGGTCCTAAAGGGTGATGCTGGAGAAAAGGTAAGGGTGTGGTCCTGGGTGACGAAATTGTCAAAAACGTGTTTCAGACTTTTTGCAGGGAGACACGGCCGTGCTTGGCTTAGGCACGGCCGTGCCTAACTTCCAGAAACTTTCCAAGTGTTAGACACGGCCGTGTCTAAGCTCCAGAATGCGAAATTCTAATTTTGGGATGAGACACGGCCGTGCTTAAGGGAGACACGGCCGTGTCTCCTGGTCTGAAGCCCAAAATGGTCTCCTTTTTGCCCAGAAACACGGTTTTTTCTCAAATTTTCTTTCCAAAATATGTTTTATCTCTCTATTCTGGAAGTGAAGATTGAGTGGAAAAATTAAGAAAATGTAAGAGGGGTACGGTTGTGGAGTGGTGGTGCACGGTGGTAGGGAGAAGAGGAATGATTGAGTAGTGGTGGTCGGTGATTTGGGGTTGGGTTCTTTGTTTTGTGAAGGTGGTGGAGGTTGGGTTCTTTGTTTTGTGAAGGTGGTGGAGGGTGTTAAGTGGTAGAGGAAGATGGTTTATGGGTGAAGGTTGAATGGAGGCTTACGTTGAATGGTGGTGGGTTATGGAGGAGCTTGGAGCCGTGAGGGGTGGTTGGAGATGGGTTGAGATGAAGAAGGTGATGAATAGTGGTTTTTAGTGGTGTTTGCAAGGTGATTTGGGTGCTGGTAATGGGTTATGGAAGCTTGAGGTGTGGCTATGTAGTAGTGAAATGAGAATGAAGAGGAAAAGAAAGAAGTCCCCCCCTCCTGTGATCTTCTCCCCTGTAATATGCCCCTGTGCTTGCGTGAGTGTGTGGGAATGAAAGAAAAAAAAGAGTGCAGAATGGGTGCAGCCGTGCAGTGAGTGTAACGTGTGTGCTGTGAGGTTGAGTGTGCAGAGATGGTTACGTGGGTGGAGAGAAAATGTGCAGTGAGTCAGGGTGTATGAAACGTGAGAGGATATGGGTGCAAAGAAGACTTTTTTCTTTTTTCCCTTTTTTTTATTTTATTTTATTTTATTTTTTCTTTTCTAGTTTTTTTTTTTTGTTGTTGTTTTTTTCTTTTTATTTTATTTTTTTTATTTTATTATCATTATTATTATTTTTATTTTTAGTCAAATTCAAAATTGGGTGTTCACAGTATATATATATATATATATATATATATACACACACACACACACACACATCAAAAGAAATAAATAAACTCTATCTCTTATAATCGCAAAATTGGAGTCAACGTGTAACACTAGCCAACAATGACAATGAAAATCTACCAAAAGATAAACACTCCTGGACAGAATAGCAAATCCCAAGGATCCCCTACTCTACAACCTACAAATCTAAAGGGAAAAAGAATAGGGTGAGTCACATAGACTCAGTGAGGACGTAATAAACATAGTGAACAGGAAAGTGAAGCAAGTAATAGCCCAAATATTTAAGTTTTGCTAAACAACTCAAAACACAATAATCAAATAAATGAAGCTTATAAATAAAATCACTTGTCACGTGCTTTCCTTTCCAGAAATAAATCTATAATTGTAAAGGAATTCAACTTTACTAAGCAAATCTCATCTCATATCTTAAACAAAATCTCTACATCTATTATATGCACATTAGTCGTTACATATCTTCGTCACGGCAGGCGGAATACACATCGTTATATATTTTTGCCACGACAAGTAAAACACACGCTGTTATATCTCTTCGCCAGGACAGACGAAACATACACCGTTATATATCTTTGCCACGACAAACGGAATTTTAACACTCAACCCTTATAGCTTAATTATTATAACAAAAATTTATAAGTTAGCTTAAAGATTTTATTTCCCTCATAATATAAAGCATGAGGTTGTAACCAAAACTATTAGAACACATATAAATACGTTTCAAGAGGTTTAAATTTTAAATATGTCATAGTGTAAACTATCCACTCACTAGTGTGAAGAACCAACTCAATCAATCCGCACGACACTCGGAGGAGCAAGCTGTGTAGTGCTCACTGAATCTGGTCATAAACAAATATTTTGACAAGTCAAGATAAATGAAATAATGACTTACATTAAGAAGCAACATCAAATGAAAGCATTTTTCCTTAAAACTTAGAGTTATCCACTAGCTATTAAGAATTTAAAACACAAGCACCATGAATAAATAAAATAATTATACTATAATTACAATTTACAATTGATAAGGCTCTAAAAATTTTATTTAGAGTTGAACTAACAAATGAGTAAAGAGATTAGTTAAAATCTTTAATTATGAAGTTTAGGATTTTCAAGAAACTCAAGAAAAAAAATTAAGGTGTGACTTTCTCATTATCA
The DNA here is from genome assembly GCA_029884605.1 of Ormosia emarginata. NCBI lineage: Eukaryota > Viridiplantae > Streptophyta > Magnoliopsida > Fabales > Fabaceae > Ormosia > Ormosia emarginata. Next base: position 15,249,935 of record JAQQTP010000086.1, read on the forward strand.
CTTATTAGAACCAACATTTTATACTCTTAAATTTCTACTTTAAAATTTCAAAATAGACTTACATATCATTTTTTTGAGATAATAAAGCTTGAATAAAAATAAAATTTAGCACAAAGCAAATAAGAATAAAATAATAGAAACCTATCTAAGTGGGTGCAAAATTTAGTGTTAAAATGAGAAAGAAAAAAAAAAAGAAAACTTGGTAAAGAAAGGGGAAAGGAAGACGATAAACAGAGGACAATATGTTTTTCCTCCTTTTTAAACTTTGATTTCTTTTTAACCTATAGGTCACAAAAAAAATTATTTTCAACCTTATTCCTCCTGTGTGAGGCGATAGTTAACACCAGCGTGATCACATATTATATATAATTAAATATGTCTAGTGTGCCATCGCAAAATGGTCTTCTGCTGACCGAGACGAGTAGAGGGTAGAGCATATATGGCTCCGTCTTCTTCCTTCCTTGTTGACCTTCCTTCTTGCCATGGCTATGGCTTCCTCTTCACCACAATCTTTGCTTTGCAAGATGGCGTGGCTCAGCACCCTCCTGGTGTCTCTCATGGGCCTCAAAGTTTTGGCCTTGAAATCCCCATTTCACCCTCAGGACCTGCTTCCCTTGCTGCCCAGGCAGGTCTCATGGCCTATCCTCAACTCCCTCCACAGCGCAGTGGATATTCTCCCCGTGTTCGTGGGTCCTGCTTCTGCTTCCTCTATAGATGATTCCCTCGAGTGGAAAGGTGCCTGCTTCTACAAGAACAAAGCTTGGATGGTGTTTCACAACAAAAGTCAGAGCGAATTTGGTGGTGGAACCCTTCATATAAAGGTCACCTTTTTTCCTTTGATTTTTGCTCCTTTGTATGAATTTGAAGTATTGGAAATCTGGGCAACTTTATTTTTTATTCGTTTTTTAAATTTTCAAATTTTATGATTAGTCTTATTGTAATGAACTTTCATCTACTAATTAAGCTAATGAATGAAGAAATAAGTAAACTTTGTTGGCTGAAGTTATGGGTCTGAAAGATATTTAAGGCTTAAAAAATCTTCAAACTGAATGGCATAAAGCATAAACAGAAATTGGTCGTGTTCATGAGATATTTTGTAGTTTTTTCTTTTTTCTTTTTAAAAAAAGCTGCGGGAGTAGGTGTGTTGAAGAGTGTTTTCAAAACATTTGGATGCTTCAAGGATCAGAGAGTACTATAACTTATGTCCACATTTTAGAATTTTCTGTGAGATCTAGATTGTATTATATGTTTGTGTTGTAGTTTGGTGGATTTTTGTTGGACGCATTGACATTTGAAAGGTTCAGAAATCTGCCTTTGGTGGTCATCTAGATTATATTACATTAGAAGAGATCAAGTTCACTAGATTTAATGCTACTCATTATTTTGATAAGTCATTATTAGTCTTTGCAGTTCTATAATTGTATTTCTCTCTCCCTCTGTGTGTGTATGTGTATAGATTTGGGGTTCAATAGGAAACTGACTGATTAATATCTATGTGCTGATCCAGGTTAGCAATGCTCATAGTTGGACATGCATAGATCTTTATATTTTTGCCACCCCATATCATGTAACATGGGATTATTATTTCCTGGGGCGGGAGCTTACACTTGAGTTCAAAGAGTGGGAAGGGAGAGCTGAGTATGAGTATGTAAGTGGCCATCTTTCTTCTGTAGATCATCACTAGTTACAGTGTTGAAACACGTGTTTTGGTTTTAGAGATCCTTACCCTCTTTGCAATCAGGTAAAAAACCATGGGGTATCAATTTTCCTCATGAAAGCTGGGACGTTGGGCACCCTTCAAGCACTTTGGGAGGGCTTCCCTTTATTTACAAATGACTCTAAGAAGGTACAGAAATGGAGATCATGGCATTTCCGAAATGATAGGTATGTGGTATGCTTTCAATTACTTTTAGCTGCTGAATGTAATGAGGCTGATAAGATCAAATATAATGAACAGATCACAGAGCAATTTGTAATTGGAAAATGCACTATTATTCTGATTAGGAAATATTCAGTAGATGTAAGTACATGTAAATTCTATACTGAGAATCAAGGGGAAATAAACAGAGAAGCAAGTCTAAGAGAGGAAGGAGGAAGAAGGTAGAACCAGAGTGGGAAGAGAAAGGCCAAGAGAGAGAGCGAGATCATGTCCAAATTCTTCACACCCATATCCCTATTCCTCATGCCTTTTATCCTTCTTCTACATCCACCATTTCCCCAAGCAGTTAGGCCTGTGGGCCTCTGCGTTTCTGCCCAACACCTAGCCCGTATTCCTATCCAACAATTTAGTTGGCCCTGCACCTCTTTCCTTCTCTTTGACCACTAGACTCATTACACTGAAGTACCATAATTAATGTCTACTAGTACCAGCTGACAGTTGTTAATATATATATATATATATATATATATATATATATATAAGATCTTACTCTGGTGAGAGGAGTGTTTATTATAAGAGGTAAGAGGAGTAAATGTTGACCATTAGATTTTACATGAATGGTCAAGATTAGAACATAAATGCATGTGACTTTTTTAAATGGTCATATGATCTTTAAGTAACTTTTAATCTTGACCATCCATGTATGATTGTATGGTCAAGATTTATTCTTCTCACCCTCTCACAATAAAAACTCCTCTCACTAAATATACCCCTTATATATATATATATGACCATTAATTACATAATTTATACCTCCTCCTTCAAGATATGTAAAATGTTAAACAGGAAGTCCGATCTTCTAATTATCGTCTCAAATGTGACTTTGCTAACAAGGAATATTGTCGGAGACATTGGCTATTGTGTGTGTTATAGTAAGGTTTGTTTCAAGTTTCAATATATTTTTGTATTTTGTGCAACAATCTGTTTTTGGGCAGATTAATTAGTCAAGCTTAATTTTATTATTTTGATGAAATAAATTCTGATTAATAGAAAAAAGGAAAAGTGTGCATGAATGAATTAAAAGACCTGGTAATTTTGTAGGTATCTGTCCGAATATGAACTTGTCCAAAACATTTCGTATTGCGTCATCCAATCGTTGTTCGGCTATGATGTTTTTCTCAGTTTTGGAGAAGATACCCGCTACTCCTTCACTGGTTTTCTCTATAATGCTTTGCGCCAGGAGGGGTTCAAGACCTTCTTCATGCATGATGAGGAGGTATTCGAGGGTGGGAACCAAATTTCACAATTTCATATCCAAGCAATTGAAGAATCAAAGCTTTCAATTATTGTTTTCTCTAAAAACTACGCATATTCCTCATGGTGTCTTGATGTACTTGTCAAGATCCTTGAGTGTAATAAGTTGAAGAAGCAACGGGTTTTCCCAATCTTTTACAAAGTGGAGCCGTCAGATGTAAGGTATCAGACATCTCAGTATAGCAAAGCCATGGCTGCACATGAAATTACGTTCAGAAAGGACTCTGAGAAGGTGCAGAAATGGAGGTCAGCTTTGTCTGAAGTCGCCAACTTGAAAGGATGGCATTTTGAAACTGGGTATGTAGTATACTTTCAATTACATTTTTCTAAGTTCCATAATTAATGTCTAATCTCCTAGTACTAATTGTTAATAATATGATTATTAATTACTTAAATATACCTCGTTCTTAAAGATCTGTGAAATGTTAAACAGGAAATCCAGTTCTTTAATTATCATTTCAAATATGACTTTGTTAACAAGGAATGTTTTTGGAGATATGGGGTATTGTGTGTGTTGTTCAGCTTTTTGTTTTTTTCTTCTAATTTCAGTACAGTTTTGTATTATGTGTGACAATATGTTTTTTACAGATTGATTAGTCAAATTTAATTTCATTATATTGAAGTAATAATTCTGATTAATAGAAAGAAAACAAAAGATTGTTCTTGAATAGACTTCTTAAATTAGAAAGTCTTATGCTTTCATAGGTACGAATATAAAACTATCCAAAGGATTGTGGAATTGGTCAGCAAATCGTTGGCCCGCTACGATGTTTTTCTCAGTTTTAGAGGCCGAGATACCCGCCAAACCTTTACAGGTTATCTCTATAATGCTTTGTGCAAGAAGGGACTCAAGACCTTCATGGATGATGAGGCATTGGAGGGTGGGGAACAAATTTCACAATCTCTTATTAATGCCATTGAAGAATCTAGGCTTTCAATTATTGTTTTCTCTGAAAACTATGCATATTCCTCATGGTGTCTTGATGAACTTGTCAAGATCCTTGAGTGTATGAAGATGAAATACCACCTAGTTTGGCCGATATTTTACAAAGTGGAACCATTAGATGTAATGCATCAGAAAAATAGTTATGGCAAAGCCATGGCTGCACATGAAAATAGGTACAGAGATGACTCTGAGAAGGTGCAGAAGTGGAGGTCAGCTTTATATGAAGTCGCCAGCTTGGAAGGATGGCATTTCCAAACTGGGTACGTGATATACTTTCAGTTCTTGTATTTAAGTTTCATAATTAATGTCTAGTCTACTAGTACTAGTTGTTAATAATATGATTAATTATTAATTGCTTAATATATACCTCATTCTTAAAGATCTGTGAAATGTTAAATAGGAAATCCAAGCTTCTAATTTTTGTTTCAATTAATTTTACAGGCAATGCTGTCAGAGACATGGGGCATTGTGTGTGTTGTTAAAGTTTTTTTTTTCTTTAATCTGAGTGTGTTGTTAAGGTTTTGTTTCCAGTTTCAGTGCAGTTTTATATTTTGTGTGACAATATATTTCTGTGAAGATTAGTTAGTCATGCTTAATTTTATTATCTTGATGAAATAAATTCTGATTAATATAAAGCAAACAAAAACTGTGCATAAATGAATTAAAAGGCCTTGTACTTTTGTAGGTACGAATATGAATTTATCGAAAGGATTGTGAAAAAGGCCACTGAGATTTAAAATCGCTTGCATATACCAAGTCTGAGAAGGCCCGACGTGATCCATCAAGTCGCTTTTACTTTCATTTTGTAATTTTACTTGTATTCCTGCAATTTTACTTCATGATTAATTCAGATTCTTCATCTCTCTTTACTTTATTTTGCCTTTACTCCCTGTTTTCACTAGCATTTCTTTTCTTTTACTTGTTTCATTTACATCATTCGTTACTTCAGGTATTGTTTATTCTTAATGATATACTCGAAAGCTACATTGTTCATTGAATCTAGAGGAAGTCATTCCCTTCCAAATTGGCAATTCTCTGCAGAAACACTCATATAGAGGAAGTGGTTTGCATGGTAAGAATTGATTGAACCGATGGAATAGGTCCAAACAACACTTGCCAAAGCTAACGAGCCGTATATTTTCCTAGAAAAATGCTACATTATGATCTCAATTTGAGTTCGACTAGCTGTCATTTAAAAAAAAAAAAAAATTGAAACAGGCATTCAAAGAAGTCTATGAATTAGAAGTCGTTATGCCTCAGGCTCAAACACAGATTTCATATTGGTTTGATCATCGTTGTAAAGGAGGAATTGTGTCTTTTTGGGCTCGTCGAGAGTTTCCCGTTGTTGCTTTTGCATTTATCCTCGAGGAGAAAGCGCCAACAAAAGTCTGTATCTGCTTGTACATTAATGGCCTTGATGCACTTCACTTTAGGAAGAATGACTGAGAACATTCTACTACCGTTGTGCGAGATCATATGTGCTACTATTTGATCTACGATGTCTGCCAAATGCTGAGAAATGACCAATCCGTTTCTAGTGTTTGAGTGGAATCATGTGGAGGTTGTATTTGATTTTTTCAATGATGTAGCCCCATGGAAACCAAAGATAAGTTATTAGGGAGCTTACGCGTATAGGCAAGAACAAACATGGACGATATTCAATTCATGTGTCCCAATCTATTAAAGCAAACACCATCAATAGTTCATAATCCGCCAAAGAAGGATGTGAGAAAGCTCACCTAAAAGTAGAGGAAAGGAGAATAGAAAGCCTAGAAGGTGGTGGAATATGGGCGTACTCATCACTGATCAGTGTTGTCAAATGAACCAAAAAATGCACTTAAGGCACTGAGGCGAGGTGCTAGAAGGGATTAGCACTTCTTTGAGCCTTAGGAGCCTTTCTTTCTTTCCTTTTTTTTTAAAAAAAAAATTGGAGTGTCTTTCTAGTTCAAGTGAGACATGACTCCAGCACCACATATTCCAGCCATTTAACTTGCTGACTATGATGCTCAACGGAGTAAAATAGTTAGAATGTTGAAAGAGTAACTACTTGTCAATCTTTATGACTATTAGCAGCAAGCAGCAAAAAGTTTTATAAACTGAACATCTTAATCTTTTATTTTTACTTCGAATGTTATGCTTGAGTAGTTAATTTATATGGAAAATCATTGTAAAATAGTCAAATATTTTACTTTTTTTTCTTAAAATGTTAATGGATTTTTTTAGTAAGGCATGCATTTTTTAACGCTTCTCCCCTTTAGGCTTTAAAACCCCCTAACGCAGCGTATTTTGCCTTTACTAACTTAATACTGATTAATTGATTAAGTAGAATATAATTTATTTGTATTTTTATATCAGATTACAAATGAAATATATAGATAAAATGTAGATGTATTTGAGTATAACAATTTGTTTAAGTATTTTTTTTATCAGATTTAAAATAAAATATATAAAGTGTCATTACGTATTGGCTTAATTTAATTAGCTATTGTGAATTATGATACTACAATTTTGAAATCGGAGAAAAAGAAACAAACAAATCTAGTTGCTTTAGTGAAGGCGTATTCTCTAGTCCCTCAATATTGGCTATAGTTACACCAAATTTCTTTTATTATTTTTTACACTAAATAATAATATACAAGCTCTTAACAATGAGTATTGTTTGATTAAGAGCATCAATCGTTACACTGTTTAGTGTCCCAAAGAAAAGGACATGAAGCATGGAAGCAAAGAGGCAGAAGCTAGTGAAGGGTCTTTTTTTATTGACGTTCTTAGTTTTTGGTGTGAAAGCTTAGACTGGTCAAATCCACAGAAAAGTTTTTGTGATCTGTATATTATTTTCTTGCACCTGAAGATCACGTTCTTGATAGTCTCTCTCTCTTTACCTCTTAAATTTGCATTTTATGCATTTATTTCCTAAGATTCTGGTCTATGTCCTTGCAACATGCCAGAACTAACTCATTTCACAGTTTGGGTCGTTGCAACACAATCAGATTCTCGTTAAGAAAAATATGAACAGTCACAGTAATTGACTCAATCATTAGATAGTTAGCACTGGAGTGGTCGGATGTCGGAATTCTTGTCTGTTAGAATCTAATAGCGACCTTAAATGAATATTATTTTTTAATCTAAAATGAAAGGTACTCAGAGACCGGAGTATGTGAAATTGTGAATCAAGAAAAGTATTTGAGTGAGTCTTATATTTAGGAGATAGTTGTCCATTATATGTAGACTACAAATATGTAATTGATTTTTTTCCAAAATATGGAATGACTTACTGGAAAAACTTATATCTTCCTCTATTATTTGTTTTCATTTCTGTTTCCGAAGTTACTTGGAGTAACTTGTAATCTGGATTACTTCCGCTGTTGGCATTCCCTGATAGAGATGTAGGATTAAGATTGCATGACCCATGAAATGTAAATAAGCTTTTCTTAGTATGTATGTGTGTATATGATATTTATCCCAATATACTATATCCAATAACTGGCTAATTCAGTAATTTTATACAAATCCAATAAGTCCAAATTATGGCTATTACCACAAATCCTATTGCTTTACCAGTGAACAAAAACTTAGCATAAGCCACAAACACGAGCCCCTTGGGTCAAATGAGGCTGCAGCAAGTCAGATATATTAAAATGCCTCAAAAGTTAGTTCAGAAAGGACTTCTCCTTTCACTCATGTAATTGTTTCATCATCCTTGCCTTTTGTTTTCTCAATCGAATAAAATGAAATAATAAATTAACACAAAGCAAAACACCAAAACCAGTCATTAGGGTAAAAACCAACTAAAATGGTATGACAAAAAAAGATTTGATTGAATGTTTCCCCCCTGCTATTGAAACATTTACAGAAACCAAAGGAGCTGAACTCCCATTTGTTGAACTATGGAGGGCAAATTGGCAAAAAGCCGTTTTGCCATAGAGACAACACATAGGATATAAGTTACAGGTCCATAGGTAAAAGGATCTATGCCTCATCAATATGAGGGAATCAGGTAGGAGAGAGGAGGACCCAGAAGGGAAACCCCAAAGAGAAACCTCCACGGTTCGTAAGTTGATATTGCGCAGCTATGACTCAAAACGCTTCCATGGCTGAAGAAAGGGAAGGCGATCTTCAGGGCCGCGCTTAAACAAACAACTATCAATGTATGACACAAACAGATGAACCACTGTTGTATGAAAACCCACTATGAAAAAAAACATCTTACACAAATTGACAGTTGAGGCCACAGAAAACTAGACAATGTTGTATTTGTACATAAGCTTGTGTTAAGCTCCCATAATGGATGCTACAAGGAAGTGATGGAACAATACTTCAAAAAAGTACAGAAGACCAATAACAATAACAGAGATTTCAAATGTTACTAACGAACAATGAATAGTAAGTGTTCTGAAGTAAATTTAGAAAGACACGAGATAGACGTTATGGTGGATTCTCCAGTAGTACAAAGCAAGAATGATGGTGGTGCGAGGGAGTGTGTGCACCGCAAATGCCGACTCCGACGCTCAAGTTGGGATGCACAGATCCAGTCTGTATATCGGAGAGATACCTTTGACGCTTGGCATGGTATTTATAGGAGTGTGCACGCTTGAGAATCCTAAGGGGATTCTTCTTAGATGCGCAGTAATTTAGGATTGATATCTTGATGATAATCACCTTTCCATTATTGTAGGATATATCCCTATAAATCCGGGAAAGTATCTGGCCATCAGAGATATCTATAAATCCTATAATATCGTAAGCTGACGATTGACAGTTGCGCATATCTAGGGTTTTATCCTCTGCACGGATCAATCAGCCACGATGTCATATAGTAACACCGCTTAGGTGTCTTGATCCGTGGTCCGAAGTACGTCGTGAGTCTTCCTCCACGATGGATAAGGGAAGTCTGGTAATGCGCACGCCGGGTTGATCCCATGGGTCGGGATCCCGGATCTCGGTCAGAAACGATTCCCAACTTGACTCTTGGATGAGACAGACCAGAGCCAAGTTTAGAATGGATCAACCACCACATGGCTGACGTAGCAATTTATCAGATAGGTGTTAGACCCCAAGTTATTACCGACGTCCTTGTTTTACTTAATTATGAGCAAAAATTACTGCTCTCGAGTGATGGAGATATATTCAACGTGAATCCCGAATGTGATCTCTGGTGACTTCAGCTTGCGATTCTCTGGGAAACCGATACTTGGACTTTATTGAGAAATAATGATTCTTGGGAAATAACGATTCTTTTAAAGAAAACGTTAGTTTCGTAAGGATTTTCTTAACTGCTCCCTATTTTTGTGACCAACCAGAGATCTGAACATTTATTTTGGCTGACTTCATGGGATCAGGTCACCTTTTACGCGACCAATCATAATCCTTTATGCACGCTATAAGTACAGAGCACTTCTTCATGAGCTTGCATTCTCTTCTTCACTATCGCGTAGAGATGATTTTTCCCAAGGGGATGAGTGTAGTTCTTTCTTCTTTCTCCTTCTTTGTGAAGAGAGCTTCATCTTCTACACAAGTCATATTTTTATTTTTTCCGAAGTCTTTGAAGAGATTTGATCTTCTCCGTGCGTTTTTTCTTTCCGACAGAGGCCTTTCTATCTTGGCGTAAAACTGGGTTGCTATGCATTTAGGGAGGCGGAAGCCTTTCTATCCCGACGTACACGGGGATGTCTGGTCCTACGTGTTGTTAGGATGGAATCATGCTTCCGTCCTCCATTGCATGGGGACCCGATGGAGCACACTGTTCCTCTCTCCATCTTCTCGGCGGGTTACTTGAAAGCATCTGGCCGGTCTTTTTCGTAGAAACGACTGGAAATGCAAGGATGCCTAATCAAAGGAGTGTGAACCCCTTTGGAGCAACTTGGGGTGGTCTGCTTTCTTTGACTTGCTTTCAAGGAAGTAGCGGGTATCCGCTTCTGCCGCTATCCGTTGAGAAGGTGGGAGAAGGACAAGTGAGCGGAGGATTTCTACTCCGGAGTGGCTTCAGTCTGTTCCGGGGTGGAAAACCCACTGTAGCTGCTCCATGACTTGAGGCAACCTGGAATAGCTGACACCGGCGGAGGATTCTTCTGCTAGAGAGGTCGTACCGCTTCCATCGAGCGAAAGAAGATCTCGGCCTTTAATTGCATCGCGGAGTGGTTGTGCAAAGAACATTGACGTTCTCTCCGGGGTCGTGATCCCGGTTTGTCAATGTTCAGCAAAACCTATCCACTTTTTCAAGAGACCGAGGTTTGGAGATGTGGACGGGGTACGAGCCAGGTGGCCGGAGATATTTGTCCCCTTTCCCGGGATTTCCTTATACATTCCATGTCTCAAGATTTTTCATTTCCTCTTATCCAGTTGTATGACGATGTATGGAATGAAAATGATTCAATAGACCTTTTCCTTTTCCATTTCATTTTTCCACCGAAGTAACTCTGCCGGGATGAGTTCAACGCTTATCCCAGTAAAAACTAAGTAAAGACATTGCCGGGGTTGGTCCAATGCCAACCCGGAGTAACGGCCATAAACACATCTTGGAATTAGCATGTCGTGTGTAATGTCAATAGTTAATTGGGCCTAGAATCCGTGGTGCCAACCCGGGTTCTCATCCAACATTCGTACGACGCTTTAGATTACTGCGTAACCGTCTTTTCAACTGCTATTACAGCTGCGTGGGCCACGTGTTGCGATTTCATTGTAGGGACGTGCCTGGAGCTCCGCGAGCCATGATGAGCACCTTTTGAATTTGCATTGGAGGGGACAGGAATGCCCCCTAACCGTTCAACCCTTAATAGACCCTTTATAAATAAGAGTCAAGGGTTTGTCTTCCTTACTCTGTCATTTTTAGTCTCCTTCACCATTCGTTGAAAGCTTTGGCTTCCTTTTGGCTGCTTTCCATTCGTGGCTTCTCCATTGTTCTAGCGCAGCTTCTCCACTCTTTGCTTTTGCACAGTAAGTTACTTTCTTTCAGTCTTTTTGTCATTTGCGTTTTTCAAAAAGTAGAGTAGCTATGTGTTTCTGGTTTTGCTTGTCTTCAAATAGGGCTTAGCAATTTAGGTAGATACAGTCGCCTCCCTGAAACACCAACTTCGTCGTGCCACGCGTGGTGGAGGAGTTCCCTTGAATGCTTTATTTCCGGTGGGACAGGAGGTCGGTAGGGGAGGTTAGGATTACCTCGCTCTCCCTGTGTCTGAATCTGTGAAACTATTGATTCTGACAGTTTCTTACCGACTTCTTTGGATGTTCTCAGGGTTTCCATGGCCAAAGGAAAAAAAACTAGGGTTCAACCCCCATCTCACGACGTCTGTGATTCGGCAGAAGACGAGCTGGTTCGAGTGCGGCGGGGGCCTGGGTTGGTATATGTGTGGGTAGTGGACGACGTGTGGGATCGTCGATCCAAGTTTTCAAGTGAAGCCGTACTCCGAGAGTCCCTCTTCACCTTAAAGTTAACCTTGAACAAGGCCCGAGATGACGAGTTCGAAGTCGTCTGTCCGAACTGGAACGAGAGGGTATGTTCTTGCCGAGAAGAGGGTTCGCATTTCATGTTCCTGTATGAGCCGCTTTTCCTTAAGTTAGGGCTAAGGATGCCGTTTTCTGACTTCCAAATGGACATACTCCGTACTCTTCAAGTGGCCCCTTCACAGATCCATCCTAACGGTTGGGGCTACATCATATCGTTCGAGAGGTTTTGTCGGTTGATGGGCCTCAAGTGCTCGGCGAATACCTTTTTTTTATTTTTATACAAGAATAAACACCCAGAGGACGGTAAGGCAGACGAGCTGGCTTGTCATCCGATCTCGGCTCGGTCGTAAGTCCTTTGATGTTTTCGAAGAAAGTTTCAAAGGGTTTAAGACTGCGTTTTTCAAGATAAAAGTCAAGAAGGGATGTCATCCCTTTTTCCTCAAGCCGGACGGGGAGCCAGAATTTCCTCTTTATTGGACGCCGAGGTGCTGGGACGTGCCTCTCGACATGATTGAGAAAGAAGAGGGAGATCTTGACCCCGAAGAATCTAGGACTGCGAAATTCATAACCCGATACGCTGAGAAGCATGTGAACATCAACATTAGAGATGTCCTTTGTGTCCCTGGTGATGATCTTCTTTACACTTTGTTAGGTAGGATTTAGGGCGTTTATATCTCTAGTGTGTCCCTAGGAGTTTGCTTTGTCTTCATATATCGATGTTCCGAGATGTATTGACTGTATTTATTTCTGCTTCTTTTCAGTTAGCAACATGACATCTGGATCTTCTATGGTTGCACTGCAGTCTTCAAGAAACTGGAGGAAAGGGAAGAAAACCGCGGCTTCTTCCTCCACAGCCATTCCGGACTCATCCGACCGAGGTGTTGCCATTGGAGAGCAAGATGAGCCGGAATCCCCTGCTCCCCTTCTCGAGGGGAGAAAAAGGCGAGCTGTCGAAGAGCCTTCCGAGCAAGATGGACGGTCGTCGGAGGGCGTCGAGAGGGAAATGGCTGACTTCTTGCCAATCATCACGGGGAACTCAGAGCCCGGGCCTTTTATAGATGAGCGATTTTTGAGTGGCGGGGTGAGGCAGCATATTGCCGAACAGGGCCTGGGCCCGACCTTAGCCGCGCTCCAGAGGCAAGCACTCCGGGCTGCAGCCGAGATCCGTGTCATTGAGGTCACTATCGAGAAGGCTAATCGCTAGGCGTCGGCAGAGCTGAGGTCCTTGAAGAAAGAAAAGGAGGAAATCGACCAGAAGTTGGGTGCGGCCCTAAAAGCCAGTGAGGATAATAGGATGAGAGCCGTCGAATTGGAGAAGAAAGTCACTGAGTTGGAAAAGGCATTGGCGGACTCTGAGGCTGCTAGGAAGGTCGAGAAGCTTGAAGCCGACAGAAGCATTGGTGCTCTGAGGGCCGAGGTGGCGGAGCTTGAAAAGGAGGTGGAGGAGCTGGATGGAGTAGCTGGAAATGTTGGGGAGGAGCAGTTCCAAAATGCTGTGAAGCAAATCCAGTACTTCAATCCCGGGGTTGACCTTATCTTGGAGGGTGTGACCTCAGAGAAGATGTTTCATGACGGTCGGCTTGTAGCTGTCGAGGAAGTGACCGTGAAAGCTCCCGGTGGCAACGCGGAGGTTATTCAGATCCCGGAAGAGGAAGGGCCGCATTTAATATATATATATATATATATATATATATATATATATATATATATATATATATATATATATATATATTGGCCCCTGCGTGGGGTTTTACTGTTTGTATGGACAATTGCCCCGTGCTTGGGGTTTCATAACTAATTACTTTGTTTAGTCGTTTGTTTTCGTGTTTCATGGTCCGACCTGGGTCCAACGCCCATTTTCGTAGTTGTTATGCCAGACTTAGAAAACTGTGTTGTGAAAACCATGGTCCGGGATTCTTCACTCATGTTATTAATTGAGTGGCATTCCCTTGGACTTAGGTAAGAAAAGGCCTTGGTCTTTAATCTAACGCTTATAATAATGAAACGTCAAGAAATTTTAGACTTAGGCGAAGTAAGACCTCAATCCGTATTCCAGTGCTTGCTGTGGGAAGCGCTTGGAATTGCAGACATAGGTAAGAGTAGCGCCTGGTTAGGGAATTTTACGCGAAGACCCTTTTGCCCAAGGCGCCAAACATTGCTTTCAACCTTGCCCGGGATAAGTATCCTAATAATCGTACAGATTTTAGAATCCCTTCTTGGCTTAGGTGTAAGGAAGGAGTGTGTACATATGATCCGTACTGTCTCCTATCGACTTTTTAGAGTAACGCGTTGGATCAAACCTGGTTTTCTGAATAATAACTTTATTGCTGAACCTGGGAGAACAAGAGTCCATACATAGCGTACTTATTTAAAACGAGAACGGATCAAAGATAATTCTACTGAAAGGCTAAGCCGCTATGGGCATTTAGCTATAGTATTTCCTTAGTTTGTCCGTATTCCAATAATTCTTGACCGGGGTCCCAGATAACGTTTCTAATGTGTGGGCTCCCTTGCCCGTACTGATGACGACGCGATAGGGGCCTTCCCAGTTAGGGGTCAGTTTTCCTTGGGAGGCATTTTTCCCTCCTATGTCGGCTCTTCTGAGGACTAGATCGCTAGGATGGAATTTGCTCGGGATTACCTTCTTGTTGTACCTGACCGCTATCTTCTGCTTGAGGGCGGCATCCCGTATGTGGGCTACGTTTCTTCTTTCTTCGAGCAAGTCTAGGTCCTCTCTGATTAGGCCGGAGTTGCTGTCGGATGAGAACTGTTGGTAGCGCCAGCTAGCCCCTATCTCCACGGGATCATGGCTTCACAGCCATAAGTCGCCTTGAAGGGGTTTCTCCCGTCGTGGAATGGGGGGTGGTCCGGTATGCCCAGAGAACATGGTCAAGTTGCTCGACCCAGTTCCCTTTGACTTCGTCTAACCTCTTTTTCAAGCCTCGCATGATGATTCTATTGGCGGCCTCGGCTTGTCCGTTCGTTCTGGGGTTCTCGACGGAGCTGCAGTGGTGCTTTATTTTCAGTCTGGCTAGTAGCTCCTCAAAAGCTTTGTCTTTGAACTGAGTTCCGTTGTCTGTGACTACAGATTCCGATATGCCGAACCTGGTGATGATATGGCGCCAAGTAAACTTCTGAATTCGAGCCGAGGTGATGGTGATCAGGGGTTCGGCCTCGATCCATTTAGTAAAATAGTCTACTGCTACCACCAAATATTTAAACTGCCCTGGGGCCTGGGGGAACGGACCTAAGATGTCCATGCCCCACCGGTAAAAGGGCCAAGGAACCGACGTCGTGGACAGCTCCTCAGAAGGGGCTTGAAAATGATCTGCATGACGTTGACACTTGTCGCAAGTTTGAACATATGCATGAGAGTCAGCTTCCATTGTCGGCCAATAAAATCCTGCCCTTAATACTTTTTGGGCTAGGACTTTGGCTCCTAAGTGGTGGCCGCAGCTCCCTTCATGAACTTTAGCTAGGGCGTATTCGGCTTCTTTGGAGGTTAAGCACTTTAGGAGAGGGGAAGAGAAACCACGCCGGTATAGTCGACCGTTGTAAATGGTGTATCTGACCGACGTCTTTACTACTCTGGAAGCCTCCTTCGGGTCCGTTGGGAGCTTTCCATGCTGCAGATAGCCCAGTATAGGAGTGATCCAAGATGGCTGTTGATCCTCCACTTGGGATATGTTATGATCCGTGATGGAGGGTTGGGAAAGAGTTTCTTGGATTACAGACCGGTTGTTGCCAGGGCTTTTTGTGCTGGCCAGCTTAGATAAGAGGTCGGCTCTGGAGTTCTGTTCCCTTGGGATGTGCTCTATCCTGACTTCTTCAAAGCCTTTTAAAAGTTCTTGGACCTTGTTCAAGTATTTCTGTAGGAGGGGCTCTTTAGCTTGATAGTCACCTCGGATTTGAGAGGTTTCTAGCTGGGAGTCACTACAGAGTGTGATTCGCGTTGCCTCTAATTCCTTTGCCATTAGCAACCCGGCAATGCAGGCCTCGTACTCGGCCTGATTGTTTGAAGTTTGGAATTCAAACTTCAGGGAGTGCTCCAAAGTCAAGCCCTCTGAATTTTCGACTATCACCCCAGCCCCACCTCCTTTGGGGTTCGACGATCCGTCGGCAAAAATGGTCCAGAAAGCTTTCTTTGGGTCGCCGTTGTCTGTTGTGAGTTCTGCCAGAAAGTCGGACAACGCCTGGGCTTTTATTGCGAGTCGTGGTTCGTATGTAATCCCAAATTCTGAGAGTTCAATCAACCACGCAATCATTCGCCCAGCCAGATCTGGTTTGTGTAGTACCTGTCGGATAGGTTGGTCGGTTCTTACCACCACAGGGTGGCATTGGAAGTATTGCCGAAGTCTTCTTGCGGTGATGATGAGTGCAAAGGCGACTTTCTCCACCTTTTGGTATCGGAGCTCAGGTCCCTGGAGGACCTTACTCACGAAGTAGACAGGCTTTTGTCCCTCGTCGGTTTCTCTGATCAAAACTGAGCTTACGGCTTCGTCGTGGACAGATAAGTACAAGTAAAGTGTTTCCCCGATGTCCGGCCTTGTCAAGATAGGGGGGAGGACAAAAGGTTTTTCAACGATGTGAAGGCGTCCTCGCACTCTTGAGTCCATTCAAAACTTCTTCCCTTCTTGAGCAATTTGAAGAGGGGGAGGGACTTGTGAGCGGCTTTGGCTAAGAACCTTGTGAGGGCCGCTATGCGCCCCGTGAGCTGTTGTACTTCTTTAACATTCCGGGGACTCCTCATGTTGAGGACAGCCTGACATTTATCCGGATTAGCTTCAATTCCTCTATGCGTTAGCATGAACCCCAAAAATTTACCGGCCTGGACCCCGAAAGCGCATTTCTCCGAGTTTAACCTCATATTGTATTTCCGTATTTGTGCAAATACTTCTTCAAGATCTGCAGTGTGAGATCCGGCGTGTGGGGTCTTGACTATCATGTCGTCTATATAGACTTCTAGCATCTTTCCCACTTGGTTTTCAAAAACCTTGTTCATCATCCTCTGGTAGGTAGCTCCTGCATTCTTTAGGCCGAAAGGCATGACCTTGTAACAGTAGCTTGCCCTATCAGTAATGAAGGCGGTTTTATCTTCATTCCCAGCGTACATGGGAATCTGGTTGTATTCGAAATACGCATCCATGAATGAGAGCCACCTGAACCCGGAGGATCCGTCCACTAATTTATCCACATTAGGGAGTGGATATGGGTCCTTGGGACAAGCTTTATTCAGGTCAGTATAGTCTACGCACATCCTCCATTTCCCGTTGGACTTTTTTACCAGGACCACGTTGGAAAGCCATGTGGCATAAGAAATTTCTCTGATGAAGTTGCCATTTAGCAGTTCTTTAACTTGGTCTTCGATGACTTGCTGCCTCTTGGGTCCGACCTTCCTCTTTTTTTGCGCAACCGGTTTGGCGCCTTCTTTAATCGACAGCCGATGGCAAATAAAGCTGGGATCGAGTCCGGGCATGTCGGAGGAAGTCCAAGCGAAAAGGTCTTTGTTTTTCAACAAGAGTTCTGAGAGCTGTTGTTTTTCTCCTTCTCCCAGACGAGCTCCGATTTTAGTTACCTGCCCAGGATTGTTCCCGAGTTGAAGGGACTCCAGTTCGCCCTCGGGTTGTGGTCTGGTATCTCAGATTTCCTCTCTGACGTCCAGCTCGGTCATCAGAATGTTGACCTGGTCGATAGCCGGGGTAGAGACAGAGCGGCTTGACGTCCAAGGTATTTTACAAATCTTCAAGCTCTCGTTATAGCATTTTCTGGCTGCAACTTGGTCGCCTTTAATAGTGATGACGTCATTGTTCTTATTGAGGAACTTCATCACGAGGTGAGTAGTGGATATTACTGCCCCGAGAGCGTTCAGAGACGGACGGCCCAGGATAATGTTATAGGCCGAGGGGCAGTCCACGACCAGGAATTTTACCTTCACGGTCCTGAAGAGTGTAGATGATCCAAGAGTTAAGTGGGTTTCGTAATATCCTACCGGAGTGATCTTCTCACCGGTGAAACCCGTTAATTCTCTAACATGGGGAGTCAAGTCGGATTGCAGAAGTTCCAATTTTTTATAAAGGTCTAGGAACATAATGTCGGCTGAACTCCCTTGGTCGACGAAAATTCGGCGGACTTTGGCATTGGATATTACTCCGGAGATGACGAGTGGGTCGTCGTGATCCGGGATTATTCTGCCGTAGTCTTCGTCTGAGAAGGTGATGAGAGGCGTTTTCCTCTTTTCCACTTGTGTTTTTAACCCTGAGTGGGCCACGCTAAAAATTGCCATTCTGAGGGCTTTCTTTCGAGCTCCATTGGAGGATCCTCCTCCGACAAAACCACCGGCAATGGTATAGATCGTCCTGTTGGGCTCGGCGCAGTGATCATCGTTACCGGCGGGGGGAGTGTTTCTATCCCGGCCCTGCCGGTTGCTGTTATTACGTTGAGGCGGAGTCCGGGATCTTCTCCTCGGGCTCCTTGTCCTTCTTATGCGCGAAGGGAATGGACTCCGACGTTTGCTCTCTGTGCGTCTGTTATCCCCTTCATTGTTTTGGGCGCGGAGGATATATTGCTGCAGGCGCCCGGCCTTGATTAGAAATTCAATGGCATCGCGCAGCTGGTAGCAATCCTCTGTATCATGGCCATAGGCTTTGTGCCATGTGCAATGTTTGGAGTGATCCTTCTGCCTCTGCCTCTTGATAGGGGCGGTCTCGGGATGTTCTGAAACTCCGTGTTCATCACTTCCCTCAAGATCGTTTCTCGGGGTGTGTTCAAAGGAGTATAGTTTGCATAGTTTCTCCGGGGTGGGCTACCCTTTGGAGGTCGTGACCTTGAGGAATTTTGGCTGGACTTTTGGTGAGAAGGTTCACTTTTGTCCCACCTCCTGTGGTCTTCTGTTGCCTCTTCCAGGTAGACGTACTTCTCGGAACGTTTTTGGAAGTCAGTTAGATTGTCTGGCTTCTTTTTCGCCAGGGACTTGAAGAAGTCAGAGCCTATCCGGAGACCGCCTCTGGCGTAATGCAAGGCTATTCTGTCTTCAAAGTTTTCTACGTTGGTGCAGGCAGCCATGAAACGTCTGACATAGTCCCGGAGGCTTTCATCCTTTCCTTGGCGGATCTTGGCCAAGGATTCAATGGATTTAGGCTATTCCTTGCTCGTGGTGTACTGCAGCAAGAAACGCTGCTTGAGGTCGGACCAATCCACTATGGTTCCCCGTGGTTGGCTGGTGAACCATATGAGGGCCCCCTTTTTGAGGGAGAGAAGGAAGGCTCGGCACAACAGTTCCATGGATCCGTCATAGAAGCATAGGGACTGCTCGTAGGCATTGATGTGTTCCTGGGGGTCCGTGGTCCCGTCGTAAACTTCAAGGTTTGGAGGAAACTTGAAATTTCTCGGAATCCGGAATTCCATGAGCTGGTCGGAAAAAGGCTGTTCCACGGTTCCTTGGTTTCGATTGTTGTCCCCGGTATGAGGGATTCCCTCATCAAAATGGGCCCTCGACCTATTATTTTCCATGTCGGTCCGTTTGTCAGGTCGGCGTGGCTCTGGTTGAGCTTCATGCATGGCGCGCTGCATGTCTTCCAGTCTTCTAAACTGGTCATTGAGCAGATCCATATGCTGTTGCAACATATCCTGGAATTGGCGTTGAGAAGCCCGAGATTGATGTGTGTGTTCAGAACGTGATGCACGATCGTCGAAGTCATTGCTCGGGTTTCCCAAGCGTTGATGTACAGGAATTCTACGTTCTTGAAGGTTCTGGCCGCTCTTCTGGGCTGGGAATTCAAGTCTATCCCTGACAGAAATCCTGCGTGATGGGTTGGGAGACTCCTCAGAAAAAGAGGTGGAGTGCCCATCACGTCGGCTTCCTGGTCGGGGCGCCTGATTCCTCACAGCAGAGGTTTGAGCCATAAGTGGAGGCAATGGTGGTGGTGGACGTTGCATGTCAAGATCTTGTCTCTGGTTGACAGAGGCTTGAGCAGCGTCTTTTCTGGAGTTTTACCTCGTATTCACCATGATTGGGTGGGATTAGAATTTTACGGTTTCCCCACAGTCGGCGCCAATGTTCTGAAGTAAATTCAGAGGAGTACCTGAGATAGGCACGTTACGGTGGATTCCTCCGTAGTACAGCAGCGACGATAGTGGTGCGAGGGAGTGTGTACATAAAAAGCGCACTCCGATCTCTCAAGTTAGACTATCTGACACAGAACAATCAGTATATCGGAGGAGATGCATACCTTTGACGCTTGGCATGGTATTTATAGGAGCGTACGCTTGAGAATCCTAAGGGGATTCTTCTTAGATGCGGTAATTTAGGATTGATATCTTGATGATAACCACCTTTCCATTATTAGGATATATCCCTATAAATCCGGGAAAGTATCGGCCATCAGAGATATCTATAAATCCTATAATATCGTAAGCTGACGATTGACAGTTGCGCATATCTAGGGTTTTATCCTCTGCGCAGATCAATCAGTCACGATGTCATATAGTAACACCGCTCAGGTGTCTTGATCCGTGGTCCAAAGTACGTCGTGAGTCTTCCTCCACGATGAATAGGAAAAGTCTGATAATGCGCACGCCAGATTGATCCCATTGGTCGAGATCCCGGATCTCGGTCCAGAACAGTAAGGCTTACACAAGATTTGACCATCCCTCAGCTTTTATTTCTCCTCAAAGGAATTCAGTCCACTACTTTTAATATCAACATAAATCATCACAGGGATGCAATTGTGGATCAGCATGCCACCACATAAAATTATATATAACCAATCGCAAATCTCCATTTCTCCCATTTAATTTGACAACTATGCAAAGAAAAGATTACACATGTAGAAAAGCATCCATATATACTCTAAA
This sequence comes from Ormosia emarginata, assembly GCA_029884605.1. Taxonomy (NCBI): domain Eukaryota; kingdom Viridiplantae; phylum Streptophyta; class Magnoliopsida; order Fabales; family Fabaceae; genus Ormosia; species Ormosia emarginata. Next base: position 15,270,370 of record JAQQTP010000086.1, read on the forward strand.
TAAATGCTAAAACCAAGCAGACAAGGAGAAGCAGAACAAAGATATGCAGGCAGAAGCAAAAAAAAAAAAAAACTTTTCTCAGCAAAAGGGAAGAAATCATAAATTTTGATAAAGAAATTAATTAATCGGTGACCCCAACATGGGTTCTAGCAATGAACTCGGAAAAAAAGATCAGATTTTTTTTAAAAAAAAAAAAGTGGAATTGAGCTTGATATTGAGGCTCCATACTGGCAACTGGCAAGTCACTAAAGCAAATTGATCTCTATACGAAGAAAGTAAAAGAAGAACCATTAAATACCAATGACTAAGAGCATGTTTGGAAACCAATTCAGTTGGCCAAACTGACGTTTACCGTTCTCGAACGGCGTAAAAATATGTTTGTTTACTTCAAACATACTTTTGCTTCAACAGAAAAATTTATCTAAACGTACGTTCAACTAAAGGCAAAAAAATCTTGTTTTTGCTTTAAAGTTGTTATCCTAACTCACTTTTGGAACAAATATTTCTAAACATAAATTACGTTATTGTAAACTCACTTTCAACTAAACTTAAGTTTGTAAACACACTTTCAACTAAACTTAAGTTTATCAACTGCAATCCAAACACACACTAACCTATTTGTTCACCTTTTGGAAGCATCAGAAAAGCATCCAATCAAAGAAAGAAAGAGGAGAGGAATTATTTGTAACGAAAAAAAGGTGAAGACCCATCAACGAAGATTTTTTTTAATGCCTCAGTTTCTATTGCACAGAGCAGAGTTAACTGCACATTGAAAAACATTTTCTAGGAAAAGAGAAAAAATTTCTCGGCAACCAAACGCAACTAGTGAGGAACGACGCATCAGCTCAGAAGCGGCAGTGTGTGAAAGAAAGGATTTGGCTGGAATTTAGAAAAGCGAGAGGGTAATTTTCCGAGTTACTCCCTAAACATTTTACTTAATTATGCTTCGGTCTGTGCTCTATAGACCACATAGGACGGTCAATGGTCATGACTCACGAGTATGATTCTATTAACGCTGTTCGTTTTTGGTGCTTCACGCTGTTTGTTTTTTTAGCAATTTTAGGGGCGTTAGTTTGTTTACTATTTTTTATTTGTGTTTTACTAGCAAGTAAGTGGATTTGTTAATAAAATTTAAGTAAATAAATTTAAATAAAAAAGTAAATATTTTTTTATTTCTAATGTACTGAATATTTTATTTTTATTGAAAAAATATTTTAACATTTTTAACAAGTGTTGAGACACTTGTTAACAAAATATTTTTTTTATTTTCAGGTCATATATTCTTATTTAAGAAGTGTTTATTGCAACTCTTATATATTTATTATCATTTCCATTCAACTGACTTTTATTTAATTTTTCAAAATATCTTTCTTTCTCTTTCTTAATCAAACTAATAGTCTATTGCCACTACTAATTTTCTGTAAAATCCTTATTAAGAATTAAATAATTTCAAAAACTGAGCTTTTTTTCATATTACATATTTTTGAAGTAGGTTATATGCTGATTTTCATCCAAATCCCTTATGCTTTTATTTTTTTTGGTAAAATATCCCTAATTATTTATTTATTAAATTGGTGGTGACACAAAAAAAAAAACTTAAATGTGACATGCATATGAAAACCCTTCAACATATTATAACACGATTAACATATCATTATATAACCACCAAATAAATACATATATTTTTTCGAAATAGGATATGCAGTAAATTTCATTTAAAGACAGAATTGTTGTTTAATATTGAAATAAAAAATTTGCATAATTTAATTAACTGAATTTTAATCATTTTTAAAAAATTTCCTTTTTTAATTTGGTTAAATTAAAGTTTTAGTTCTTATACTTTACACTCATTTTTAATTTAGTCGTATAGTTATTTTTTCTTTTCAAATTAATCATCACACTTATAAACGTTTTTAAAATAGAATTTGTCAATAACTTTTATTATAACGTTAGTATAACACCGTCAATTGATTAACAAAGTAAGTGTTTTTTTATTCAAAGAGATTTCTTTAAGTGTTTGTTTTCTCTGTAAAATGTCAACTATGTATTCTTCTAAGTAAGGACTCATTTGTCTAATAGGAACTCATTTATTCTATTAGGTATGTTTATTTCTTCTAATTAACTATTTTTTTTGTTCAATAAATGTTTTTTATGTACTCTTTTTTATTTTGTAAAAGGTCTAATAAGAATTAAATTAATAGTGTTAGAATAAAAATTAATGATAAATACTATTTTAAATTTTTTTATAAGTGTGACAACTTAATTAAAAATTAATAAAATTATAAAAACTAAATTAAAATAAGTGTAAATTATTGATATCAAAAACTTTAATTTAACCTTTAAATTTTAATGTGAACCAGTTGTAGCGTTTCATGAGAAATTGTTTCGGCTAATGGCTTGTGATGCATATAATTAGAGGTGGCAAAACGGGTTCAACTCGTTGGGTTGGTCCGTCAACTCATTATTTTGTTTCGGGTTAGGTTCAAGATTTTAACCTACTTTTAATTTCTAACCCGCATAACTCGTTCGCTTAACCCGTTAAGCTGGGCGATCTTGATTCGTCGGGTTGAGTTTTTTAAAAAAAGTGTTACAAATTAGTCTTATTATTTGTGTTTATGATATTTTTATGGGTATGATACTAAATTTATTTTTTTTATTTTTTTAATCTCTATAAATTATAATTTTTCTATTTTTTAATTTTTATGATTTTTTATTTTATTTTTTATACATTTTATTTTGATTTTTAAGATCAACTCACTTACTTTTTTTCATTTTTTTTTATGCGGGTCAACATCCGCCAACCCTTACTAAAGCGGGATGAATTGACTCTTCTAACCCATTTTTCAAAACGCTAACCCGCCTACCAGTATTTTTTGCGGGTTGAATGCGATCTTGGTCAAGTGGGCGGGTTAACCTATTTTTTGCCACCTCTACACATAATAGCTGAATCAATTTCCAATGAATAATAAAAAACTATAAGTAAAAGATTTTTACAAAACATGTTAATTAGTAAAATTATTATATGATTCCAAAAATTAAGATTTTTTATATAAGAAATTTAAATAAAATTAAGAGTAATAATAGATTATTAGTTTGATTAGAAAAGAGAAACAAGAGCATATTAGAAAAATAAAATAAAAGTTAGTTAAGTAAGAGTGGTAATAGATGATTCATTTTATTCATTATTATAAAATGTCATTTTATTTTTATTTTATTTTTTGTTTTTAAGATTAATGTGAAGGAAATGATTAAAACAATATTTTATTATTTTCATTTTTTTGTCCATAAAATTTTAAAAACAAGAAATAAAATAAAAATAAAGTGATATTTTTATAATTATAAGTAAAAACATATCAACGAAAAAAAAACAAATACCACCTTAACTTGCAAATATATAACTTATTGAGAAATATTAGTAACATATTCTTTTAAACACTCATTTCAACACTAACTATTGGTCTAGAAACAAGTGTTATTAGCATTATTCTCTTAATAATCCTTTCAAGAGTATGAAGTAAACCAATAGTAAGATAAGTGTTAAAATAAGTGTCTGAAAATAGTGTGTTGTTAATATTCCTCTAACCCTCATGTAGGACCAATAGAGAAAAAGAACAAAGAACCTTCAGAGTTTCAAAGGCATTCGGTACTAAGAGACTTGATCTCAAAGTAGGAATATAATCCACTGAATTAATAATAAAGTGACATTTTTATAATTATAAGTAAAAACATATCAACGAAAAAAAAACAAATACCACCTTAACTTGCAAATATATAACTTATTGAGAAATGTTAACAACAAATTCTTTTAAACACTCATTTTAACACTAATTATTGGTCTAGAAACAAGTGTTGTTAGCATTCTTCTCTTAATAATCCTTTCAAGAGCATGAGGTAAACTAATAGTAAAACAAATGTTAAAAAAAGTGTCTGAAAGAGTGTGCTGTTAATATTCCTCTAACCCTGATGTAAGACCAATAGAGAAAAGGAACAAAGAACCTTAGGAGCTCCAAAGGCATTCGATAGAGTTGTCAAAACGGGTCGGGTCAGTTCGGGCTGGGCCATTTTCGGGCCAGGCCAGATTCAATCAGGTAAGTTTTGGGCTACCATTTTATTAGCCCGGTCTACCTATTTTACAAGTAAACGGGCCGGGTTGGCCCGACCCACAGCTGGCCCATTCGGGCAGGGCCAGATCTGACTATTTTTAATTTCAGGCTAGCATTTTTTAACTCAACACGTCTATTTTGTCGGTTATTATTATACGCCCATCGAAACACCCATTTTGATTTCTAACATTTCTAAGAGACTTGGACTAAGAGACTTGGTCTCAAAATAGGAATATAATCCACTGAATTAATAATCAATCATCAACCAAATATAAATAAAATACAACTTATTAATGATAAGATTTGAGATTTAATATAATCTCATTAAAACTAAAATTCTAATTATAAAATAAATAAAATCCCTAAAAATACGAAAAGATAAATTGTAAATAACATAATTATATGTAAAACCTTAAATTATCAAAATCACAAATAATTTTAATTTATTATATATCTTTCTCCCTCTATGAGATTTGGATGATAGCGTTTTGAAGATGTCCATACAACTATGTGTATACTGGTGAAGGGAACGCAAATTTTGGTGACTTTTTGACAAAGATCTAGTAAGCGATAAGCAGTGAAACAACTTTGACTATAACAAATCTTTGCTTTCAAATAATTCAAAGCGTGAAGATCAACAAAGTTCATATACTAAATTGATATAGGACCAATGAAAAAAATAAATAAAGAAACATCGGAGTTCCAAAGGCACTTGATGTCAGTCACTAGATGTTAAGAGACTCGGTCTCAAAGTAGGAATATAATCTATTGAATTAATAATCAATAATCAACCACCTATTCTAAAATTTGATAGAAGAGTATTTATAACTATTTTACGAAAGAAATCAAATATAAATAAAATACAACCAATTAATGATAAGATTTTAAATTTGATATAATTCCATTAAAACTAAAATTCTAATTATAAAATAGATAAAATATTAAAATAAATAAAATCTCTAAAAATACAAAAAAATAAATCCTTAAATAACATAATTATATATAAAATATTAAATTATCAAAATAATAAATAATCCTAATTTATTATACATCAAACTCATTTGTGATTTCCATTTATACTCAAATAAAAGCATGTTTTTATTTCTTTTGCTAATGAAACCCTGATCCTCTCACTGCATAGATCCTCCAGCCGAGGAGTGCTAAATGAATGTGCTATCATCGCGAAAAAGTTTTACGAAACGGTTCACGAAGAGCAGGATGCTCATGGTCATTTATTTCAAGTTTTCAACAATTACAACATAATAAAATAAAAGAAAACTTCAGCTCAAAAAAATAAGAAAAAAAATCAGATAAAAAAATAAAAGAAAACTAATTGACAAAACACAACACAACACACATACACTAACACTACTATTCAGTTTTTCCTGTGTCGTTTTCACGAAAGTAATTCGTGGGATTTACTATTATTGCCTTCAAAATATTAGTAACTGAATCATAATAAATATTCAATACATTACCCAAAAAAAAAAAATTCAATTTTGGTTTAGTGATAACATACCAATTTTACATTTACAATATTTAAAATTAAAACTCAATTAATTACATTTTACATGCCCTACCCTCGATTTTTTTTTCCTTTCTTGGCAATTCGTCTCAATCAGTCAGTCACATTTCATCATTTTCAGTAAACATAAAACAAGGAAAATCCCACCATTAAAACTGCTTTGTTCCATTTCCTTTTCCCTTGAGTTTTCAATTTTTCCTCTTTTATAAATACTCTTGACTGTTCTATTAGATTACTACAATCTGAGAAGATGATATCTAGCTGTGGTGTTGTATATATAGATAGCATATCTTTTCTTAATAGTAGATTGTTTTAATATTTGCCACTACATTAACTTCATTGTTCTGGAATTATGATAAAAGTGTTAACTTCTTGTCAATTATTATAAGTCGGCTGTTGAAACTTCAAACAATACATGATTTCTCTGGAACAATTTTTTTAAGATCAAGTTGTACAATTTTGGCCACCATTTGCTGCCATGAAGATCAGACCTTATGGTTTTGCCAAAGTGGCAGACTGCAATGCTTGTATAACTCTGCAATAATATAAGTTGGACTGGATCCTTGTGGAAGTTGTATTATTTTGGGAAGAACACAGGTCATGCGGCAATCTATTGACAAGTAACATATTCTTATTTTTGCTGTGGCAGGAGTTGAAGTACTTTCTATACCTTGTATTTTGTTTCTAGTTGAACTGGCTTGGCTCTTGAATGGCCTCCATTTGCGCATGAAATCGACAAAAAAAAAATAGTGGAAGAAGCGTCTCCTCTGACTATCACACTGCGCCACATTGTTGAACTTTTATGCTTCCCTAATAATATATATATTCTATTGTGCTTTATTCAGTATTAATCTATTGTTGGTCCATGACCACGATCTGAGTTTTCCCACACCAAAGTTAACACTTAGCATTGCATTACTGGAAATAATGTCTGACAATTGTTATCCTTAAGTTTCATCAAGTAAGCATTAAATAGAATAGAAAGAAACTGAAATGATAAAAGCATTAATTGGAAAAATGTAGTACAGAGTCGGTCCACAATTCTGGGATTCTCACACGTATTTTTGGAGTCTAAGCCAGCTGTTTCAAGTGAAAAAAATAAAAGCAATGTTGGCTTTTGATGATTTTTAGCACTTGTATTTATCTTGTTTAAGTTAAAACTAATGGAAAACAAGTTGTCGCGTTAATAGCTGGCTTTTGATAGCGGAGCATTGTTGGAAATCAATGGATATAGTTTTGCTGCTCAAAAAATTCGGGGAAGCCTTCTCCTTTTATCAGAGCCTGGTTTCGATCCAGGGACCTGTGGGTTATGGGCCCACCACGCTTCCGCTGCGCCACTCTGATTGTTGATATCAATGTCTTATACAATTTTACTTATTCTATATATTGCCTTTTGACATCCATCTTCCTCAAGCTGCCGAAGTTGCAGGCGCAGCAGAGTTATCTAAGAATAATCATTCCAAAGAGACCCTTCAGTTTTTAATTTAAAACTGATTTTATGAAGGACCTGCTCGCAACGCTCCCCTCTCAGCTTGAAGAATTTGCTCCCAAGCACAAGGTGTCTGCCTTTTTCTTCACCATCTGTGCTTGAATTTATGATGAAACAAAGTTTGTGGTGCTAATAGTCTGCTCTTAATTCTGGATAAAGATAACTCATCTCTATTTTTATTCTCTTTCCTGTCATTTTATTTAAATTTTCTTAAGTATAAAATAAATCAAAATAATATATATATATATATATATATATAAAATTAAATTTAAAATATTTAACAAAATTTAAGTAAAAAGACATATAAAAAAACAGAAAATAAAGACAGGTTCGTCTTTCCTTAATTCTGGGCTCTGTGCAAACTTTAATGGGGTGTTAAAACTAGCCGGTTTTAAATGCAAAAGATGTCATTTTGATGACTTCTACCACTTGAGGTTTACATGTATACTATAAGTACATGAACATCGTATGCATATAGGTGCTGTATCCGATGGATCCATTGTCTTTGGGTCCATCGATGGACCAATCAATTTTAGCCCTTAAATATGAAAAAAACAGGGTTGGATGGGAGAGATTGAAGATGGGTCACCTGTTTTGTAGCTTACTGAACATAAAAAAAAATTTTACACGTCATATTTGAAGCTTCCGCTTTCCATTTCTATGCTTTGACCGCTGCATGTTTCTCTCTTATCCCACTCCTTCCTTCCTTTTTATTTTCCCTTTTACCATTCAAGGTTTATGCCTTTGATTTCTGCAACCACCCATTCCCAAACGGTTGCCGCTCTCACTCCCTCTCTTTTTCCTCATTCACTGCCAGAGCGGTTCATTTATTTGCACTATTGAGGGGACTCACGACAGTGGCATGATGAGGACAAGTTTACTGTAGCATTGCTGAATGTTTACTGATAAAAAAAAAAAACAAAGGTTGAATTAGAGCTCCACAATTATATGACATGGTCCTCTTGTTTTTCCTTCCCTTTATAACTTTATTTCTTTCCTCCAGCAAGACACGTTTAAAGGACTTGGGTTAGGCATTAATATCCAACCCGGTTGGAACCTTCGTTGTCTTTAACTCTTGCACAATTTTCTGGCACTTTCTGGGGTTGTATTTTAGTAGTTTAGCTGTAAATGCAGTTAAGTTTTACTATACATTTTGATGGGGAAGAAGGGAAGTAGCTCAGGGAGGCTTCTATCATGATTCAACATATTTGTGTCTATAGATGATTTTTTTTTTTAATATGATAGTATTTTTATGTAAATTTAGAATATATAAAAAATTATTAATTAAAATTTATAAATTTTTTATATTTATAATTATTTATAAAAAAATAATGATCTAATTAAATTTTTATATGAATCTAAATATTATTAATTAAAATTTATAAAAAATTAATTTTTAATCTAATCTATTGATTTATTTTAATAATAAATTAATAGTCTAAAATCAATGGACTAACTACGAACCTCTTCTTAAGAGGTACATATTAGAATTTTCTTTAGCTCATGGTTGATTGCTATCAAAAAGGCATTCAGATCTCCCACCAAAGACTGACAAAAGGAGAAAATTTTAATATTAACCTCTTAAGAACATATTAATGGATGAATTATTGATATTTTGATCATTAATTTATTATTAAAATAAATCAATGATCTAGATTAAAAGTTAAATCTTTTCAAATTTTAATTAATAATCAAGATTGTATTACCGTTTCAAATTTATATAAAAATTTAATTATATTTTTTTATGAATAATTATACATATAAATAATTTACAATTTTTATGATAATTTTTTTATACACTTAAATTTATATATAAATATTATCAAATTAAAAAAAAATAATTCATCCATAAAACCAAACTTATTGAGTCATGATAGATTCCTTCGACAAAAGGAGTAGCACAAGCACGATCAAGAAGACGTAGAGAAGGTATTCAAACTGAGTCCCCCGTTACCACTCCTTTGACCGTTTCCAAAAAAAAAACAAAAAGAATTGCAAAAACAAAAAATAAAGTGGTTCTTGCCGGTTATCTTGAGAGTCCATCGATGGACTCAATAGGACCCAATAATAATGAGCCCATTTTAAAAGGCACCGTGGTTATACATACTAAGAAATGCTTACTTGAAAGAAAGATGATGACTAGGGATGGATTCAAGGAACAATTAATGAAGGGATTAAAATTATAAAAGACAAAAGTTAAAATTTTAAACAATTACAAAATAATATTTTATCTTTAACTTATGTGGCTCTTTGTTCTAACATCTAAAAGCAAAAAAGTTGATTTTTCACTTTTTTTAATTTTTTTTAAAGAACCCAAAAGAATATTAAAAAAGCTGTGAAAATGTCTTTAGTGTTGTTATGGACTAGTGAGAAAACGTATTAAAAAAGTTTTTTTTGCTAAATACATATTAGAGAAACAAAATTTTCTTTTTGTCTTTCTTTAAAATTTAGTATATTTTTTATTTGAGTAAAATATCTTTTTTAATAATTAGAGCAGCTTATAAGTAGGCAAACCAATAACTCTTTTAGAATTATTTTAGTCACTCATATTATAAATCAATACAAAAAAAAATTATTATTATTTTTTCCATACTAATATTACATGTATCATAAAAAATTATATAAAAATTGGGAGACAGATGCTTATCCCCTGCAGATCCGTGACCAAGCAAAAGAGTTGGGGGGAGGGGCGTAAATTTTGGAGCTATTGTTGTTGTCGGAAGCAATGGGGATTTTGTAGAAAGAGGAGGGTAGATGGTATGGTGCGGTGGGCAAGGAGGGTGCCTGGTGGTATGCAAGTCTCAATAAACCTTGAAGGTTTTACAACGTATTTGTGTCATACGTTTGATTGGAAATTTTCTTGGACGTTCTCAAGAGCAAAAGGGTGAATGGATCAATCTCGGTTCCAATCACTATACTTTTTTTCGGTTTTTCCAGCTACTTAACGAAACTTTTCATGACATTGCTAAATGCAAACCAGATATATAGATTGAGAGAAGTAAGGATATGTTTCTTCCACGAATAACCATATTGTGGAATCAGTATTCAATCAACAAATATACAGAGAAAACGAATATAATGGCAGAAGAGGAATATTCCAGACCTGAAGCATCTACTAAATCCTTTATATTCAGTTCAGCAAGTAGTGGCGTTGCTGTTGCACATGATTTGTAATTTATTAAAGTCTAGTTTACACATTACACCAATTAAAAGTGTCTGATTTGTACATCATTTGATTTGATTCGTGTGCAATTGGCTTCACATGCAAGCTAATGAAAATTTTACTATTCTAATTATGAATGAGTTTAATTGTGATTAATTATTAGTTTTTTATATTATTAAATTATATATGTATTATATATGTGACTTTTAAGATAATTATTATATAAATTAAATATTTTTAATAATGTGATAATATATTATTCAATGATAATATAAAAAAATTTATATAATCAATGTATTTAAATTAAATCCATTATGAATTTATTGAGGTCAAGCTAATATTTTATCTCACAAACTGTTTAGTTTCATATTTCAGTATGAATGACTTATATTCAATATTTAATTTAATTGAAGATATGAATTAATCAAAGTAAGAATAAATTAATCCAAGCACTATTGGATCTTGAATTTTTTTTCTTAAAAAATTCTAACTGAAACCTCTCACAATTAAGGGAAAAAAAAGGAAGTTTTATTTTTGAGCATATGCCTAGGATCCTTTGGTATTAACAAAAGTCTTCATATCTTGTGTATCGCTTTCGTCTTCAACTTGATCAAGCAACACTTGCAAACTATTATAGATAACAATCATTTTTAAATTTTCATTTAATAAACATGGTATTACGGTCTCTACTAAGAGTTTAATCTTTATTGTCTTCACTAATCAAATTAAATCAAGACTCTTAAAAGAACAAAATGGTGGATTTGTACCACAACAAATCCTCAACGAACCCACCAGTAACTATCATCTCTTTCCACGTAAATGCCTCTCATCAACTTCACTCTAGCCATCACAATCTCAATTTGATCAACTCACGCAAAGCCCTCTTGTATAAAAGACATAGACTTATTTTTCCTAGAACAAACCGATCTTGATAGCAAATTTATATCCACACTTTAGAAGAGACGTCACATTTGTACCCAGAAAAAAAAAAAAAAAAAGAGACGTCACATAATGTTTGAGCTGATTGTTAAGCACCGTTTCACTTAAAGGAAAAAAATAAATAAAAAAGGTTTGGGGATGGTTTGTATTAATGCCACTTTGATAATGCTACTTCATTATCTGTGCCCTATTTTATTCATCCATGAGGTTTTTTTATCTTCCCTTTCTTTCATTCTTGTTCTATTTCATTTAAATTGTAAGTATTCTTTCATCTATTCTTTTATCTTTTTGATAATCTATTAAAACTTTCAAGTGCTATTTAATTTTTTCTTTATCTTATATCTATTTTTGGAATGATTTTCTTGGGTCAGATATTGTGATTTACGAAAAATAATGATTACTCACTCGTTAAAATTCGTTTATTTGATTATGAGGTAAATTTATAACCCAAAAATTTTAATAATTAATTTTATTAGTATAATTTCATAATGAGTAGATTAGATATTGAATTTAGGACGATGTCAATTAGAATTTATTTGAGATTTAAAAAATTAAATTAGACAATTTGTATGGTATGTAACTGATTTATGCATAGTTGGTATTTCTTTGGTTAAAGAATGGTACATGGAACTTTTTAGTGCAACAATGCAAATTTTTTAAGAAATACCCAATTGAGAATCAACACGATATATGTATTTGAATTTATTAATTTTGAATTAATTTATTATTGAATTTTTAAATGTAATAAAGCCTTAGGAACTCTTAAGAAAGATAAGATTTTTTAAAAAACTCACTATTGATTTTGACAATGTTCTGAGCTAATAATTTTGGTTATCTTGAAATATTTTGATATTGGTTATGGACCTGATAAATGTTAAGTAGAATGATTTATGTCAATGATAGTAACTGTTAGGCATATTGGCTTGGGCCAATGAAGATAGTTGATATAGACAATTGTTATCCTTATGAAAAAGAAATTTAAATTTATTTAAGTGGGTTTCTCTAAATGACATAATTTGTTCTATTTGACATAAGTTTACTTGATTATATTGATTTTTATTTGTGTTCACTAGATGAAAAAAAAAATATTTTCTTAAAAGCCATACTGTTACATATATATATATATATATATATATATATATATATATATATATATATATATATATATATATTAGAGAAGACATTGTTAGAACATTGTATCTAGCATTAATAAATGTTAGTTTTGGTGTACCTATGATTGGATTAGATCCTAGCTAACAGGGTATATGCTGATTTTGTGATTTTGTGTGTAGGCCAATAAACATGCGATGGTTATAGTTTCAAGTTAAACACTCATCAGTTCAAGCTTTGGATTTGTCAAATGATTAGTTTTATCTATAGGTTGTGTGCTCATTCTGTTTTAGTTCTGTTTAGTAGATTTTCTCTTGTGGATTGTGTTTTTAGTTAGTTCCACTTTATTTATTGAATTATTAAAAGTTGTTTCTCATTAACTATTATGTTTTTAAGTTTAGATTTATGATGAATTGCCTTGAGTTGTTTTATTGAACAATTATTATGTATATGATATTTTCACTTGTTTATAAAAGACTCATGTCCGCTTGTCCTATTTTTTATTATAGTATGTAGTAATTGTTCACTAAATTTGCAACTCACTCAAATCATAATTATATGTTTTTCAAATAAAAGAAAAAATTAGCTTCAAATTCCACTCCTCTAGTTTGATTGAGAGAGTTGACACAGATACTGTTAGCAAGCCCAATACATTGTTTATATGGGTAGATTTAGATTTTTTTTATTTTGTTATTAAGTTTGGTTAGAAATATTATGAATTATTGATTTTAAAGTTGTTCCATTATTTTTGCAAGTAAATTTTCAAATAAATAATAGAGTTTAATTAATATTTTGGTAAATTACAATTATTGTATTTGGTTAATTGTGAATGTTGAAGTATGATTTTTTTTTTTGAGGTATTGAACTATGTTTTGAGGCTCTGTAGTGATTATTATTAAGGGTAAAAATAAGGTAGACCGCATTTCATCAGGCGCTTTACTGACTTTGCGTGAGATCTGTCTTATATACTAAACAAGTTATCTTAATATTTTTTAAAAATTTGTTTAACTAAAAATTATCTCGACAATCTAATATGTCTTTTAGGCTTAGCAAGCCAACCTAATTTATTTAATTATATATAATATAATATATATTATTATAATAATAATTATAATTATTAATTTATTATAATATATTAATATATTTTTAATTAAATTTTAATAAAAGTCAATAATTAAAACTTAAGTTAGTAAGTTAAAAAAAAAAAAATAACATATAACATATTAGAATTAAAGTTATATCATAACTTAACACTTAACTCTTATTTTTATAAATGTTTATTATTTTTTTATTCTAATTTTTTATCAATGTGAGACTTAATTTTTTTTAATAGAAAGCTACAAAATAAAATAGATACAGTATCATCTTATCTGTAAAGCCACATAACCTGACCAGAGGAAACAATGGTCTACAACAATCATATTTTGTCGAATGATTCATAATCTCGTCAATTAAAAAAGATTAAAATGATTTATTGGAAGAACATTATCAACTTTGTGAGCTTTATGTATACCTCTGCATGAAAAACGTGAAGCATTGAATCTCTGGCGAGTGAGGAATTGGCACTGTAGTCAAAACCACTAGAAACAATTTGCAAAATAAAATGGAAATCAGTCTTCTTTGAGTCAGTTTTAGTCCTCTATGTATGTATGAATTTAGAATATCTAATAATAATTGTAATATGTATTACTAGTTTTCCAAAAGCACATCAGAACATTGAAATCGTACAAGGTTTTATCAGAACATAAAAAATGGTGGCACAGAGAGAAAATGGGAAGGTTGATGAATGACGTGGAAGAAGTAATTTTGACGGGTGTTGTGGAGATTTTGGGCTTCCATTCGTATCAAAAGCAGTAGTAACAACAACCACATGATCTCTTGTTCCTTCCCACTAACCTCTATGTCATTTTCATCTTTTCCCAAGTTTTATGTGTACTAAAAATTAGAATAAAAAAGTGAAGAATATTTATAAAAATAAAAGATAAGTGTTAAATTATAATAAAAGTATATATTGATTTATTTTAAAATTTAAATTTGTTAATTTATGTAAAGATCTGTTGGTTCATTTAAAAAATAAGTATGTAGTTTATATAAAAATTTGTTAATCTATTTAAAGATTTATCGACATATTTAAAGATAAATATGTTAATTTATTTAAATACTTTATTGTAAAATAAATCTTTAAATAAATTTTTAAGTCAGACTAGACTTTTAAAAAAATTAAACTCAAATTTTAAAATTCGGCATATTTTATATTCACATGTCAGATTTAAACTTAATAATTAAGATATAAGTCAAATTTATTTAAGACAAAACCTAACTTAACATGACCTATTTCCATCCTTAATTATTATTATTGTTTTAGAATGTCTGTAACAAGTGCAAGTTTAAAACTTTGTGTGGCTTGAGTTAACTTATAGTTTATTTTTATTACACGCTAGTCATATACTTGAGGTCGGGTTGTGACACTAATATTTCTTTTATGAATAAAATATGAATACATAAATGTGTTTGAAACATATATATTTAATTACGAAAAAATTATTTATATATATAACATAAAGAATGCAAAGAAACCTAAATCATGTGGCATGTATATGACGTCGATTGAGAAATCAAACAATTAATTAATTATTACAGTCATTGTTTATAAAAAAAATCTCTTATATTATTTTTTATCATATTTTTTAGTTATAATTAAGTGAGAAAAAGTGATAAAGAGAATTTAATATAATTAATTGTATAAAAAATAATGTAAAAAATGATATATAAAAAATATGATTGTTGTTTATATCAATCTTTTCAATTGAGCAACTCTATTAAAAAAATTCCTGGATAAATTGCATTGTTATTAATAGTCGAATCAAGATTCTTTTTTGTTTGTCAAAAGCAGAAAATGATTCTATTAATTAAAAATACACATTTAAATTTATATATCGCATATTATATATATAATTTTTTTTATCACATGTAATATCTATAACTTTTATACTTTTCAAATAATAAGATCTTTCCTGTTACATGAGAGAGGATCCGTTTCCTTAATAGCCTACACGAAAGTTGGTACAAAAATATTCTTCCGGCTGGCTTGGCATGGATAAGTTGGTCCTTAATCTATGTAGCATAGATACGGACGTATACACCTAATACCGGATACTTAACACATTAATTTTAAAAATTGTAGGACACGGACACGACATATATATATAATTTTAAAATTTTAGAAAAAAAATTTCATAATTCATTAATATCATCTCTATAAATTTGAAGATTTATAATATTTTAATATGTATCATATATGTCAATATTTGCTATCTAGTAAGCTCCTCCTAAAAAATATAGAACATAATTTCTATTGACATAATAAAAAAAATCTCCTAAACTAACTTCTCATAATAGAACTAATCATGTACAAGTACATGTGTATACAAAAAATAATTAGAGGGAATATTGGTGTGAGACAAGTTTCGGTGACAACAAAGTGGATGACTTGGTACGAGTAGAGGTAGAAGAAACAGATAACAATAGTACTGTGTAAAAAGATAAAACGTAAAAGTCTAATAGTGACGTGTGAAAAGATAAAACTTAAAATTCTGATATGTGAAAATAGTGGTTTGGGACGTCAATCATGTGAGATTGACTGAGTTACAAGCTTACTAATTGAACGTTAGTAATGAAAACTAAGTTTTTTTAAAAAAAATATATTAATGGGTCGTGTTCAAGTGGTGTCCTAGTCGTGTCTAAGAAGTGTCTAAATGTGTCTAAAAAGTGTTCGAGCGTGTCTGAGACGTGTCCAAACTAAAAAAATATTTTTTTTAATTGGACACATTTAGATACACATAACACATGTGTCGTATAAGTATTTCCATATATCTGACATAGATATGTGTCCGATACATGAACACGCCTTATAATCGATATGTCCGTGCTTCATAGTCCCTGATACTTTCTAACCATTTTCTCATGCCCCTCTTTGGGCCGACTCCACTAGGGGATTATCCAGGGTTTTATTAGGGAGAAATTCTAAATGGTTAGAATTATATTCTATGTAGTTTTATAAATGTTAAGATTTAATTTAATAATATTTTATTTTTAATCTAATAACTGGAATAATTATGCAGTAACAAGTGTTATATTTTTAGCTGAGTAATATAATATTTCTTTTCTTTTTATATATATATATATATGGTGTAATACTCCTATAATGTATAAAAAAAACCTCTGTTTACTAGGAGGGGTTCATAGAATGTACCAAAACCTCTTGCAATGTACCAAAAAACCTCTCATTACTAGGGGTTCATAGACCTAATCTCACAAAGGGAGACTTTTTTTAGGTATTCACAAAAGAGAAAAAAAAAATAGGTTTTTATTTTATTAGAAAAAATCTATACGAATAAATGTTTTTTACTTTAAACATTTGTTGGGGTTAAATAAAAAAGCTAATGGTATTTGGAATAATTTTGAAAATTTGATTATTTTAATAATTAATTATGTTTAGATATATTAGTTAAGAAGTGATTTTAAGTTAATTTATTTCGTTTATATGATATAAAAAAATTATTTTTATATATTAAATTATTAAAATAAATATAAAATAATTCAAAAAAATTATTTGATTGAAGACAAAATAATATTTATATTTTAAAATATAAAAAATAATTTATAATATAAAATTATAAGTTAAAATTTTAGTATTATAAAAAAATTATTAAAATATATTAAATTTTATATAAAAATTAAAACTAATTTTATTAAATATAATTAAATACTATTACAACAAATTTTTTTTTTTTAAAAAAAAAACCTGTTGGGGGTGAAAATTTCTTTCCCAAACACTCCTTTAATTTTAGATGGAAAGCTAATTGAAAAGCTAAAAGTAGTTTTAGATTTTCTAGTCTAATTCTTACGACTCTTCAACTGGAAACGATATTATTCTTCATTCACCATTTAAAATTAGTTTTTTTATATATATATATATATATATATATATATATATATATATATATTAAATATCATTGTATAAAGAATTTTTTTATACTACTGCAAAAAATAAATAAATAAATAAAATATAAATTTTATTAATGCATGTCCTTAGAATTAAGATATATATATTAAGAAATAAAAATAACATTTATTACTTATTTAAATTGCTTAAAACAATATTAAATATCTTTTAAATTTTCAAAACATTAATTACTTGTATTTTACATTTAATAATTTCTATGTTTTACATTTTATTACTTGTATTTTACATTTAATAATTTCTCAACAAAAATCCAAAAAATACTGAGCATTTATGCTGTGAGCAAATGATTGATAGTTGCCTCCACCTTCCAACCCAAACATTCGACAGAGTTGTTCATCTTCCTACTCCTCCTTGTTGACCTTCCTTCTTGCTATGGCTATGGCTTCCTCTTCACCACAATCTTTGCTTTGCAAGATGGCCTGGCTCAGCACCCTCCTGGTGTCTCTCATGGGCCTCAAAGTTTTGGCCTTGAAATCCCCATTTCACCCTCAGGACCTGCTTCCCTTGCTGCCCAGGCAGTTCTCATGGCCTATCCTCAACTCCCTCCACAGCGCAGTGGATATTCTTCCCGTGTTCGTCGGTGCTGCTTCTGCTTCCTCCATAGATGATTCCCTCGAGTGGAAAGGTCCCTGTTTCTACAAGAACAAAGCTTGGATGGTGTTTCACAACAAAAGTCAGAGCGAATTTGGTGGTGGAACCCTTCATATAAAGGTCACACCTTTTTTCTTTGATTTTTGCTCCTTTGTATGAATTTGAAGTATTGGAAATCTGGGCAACTTTATTTTTTATTCGTTTTTAAAATTTTCAAATTCTATGATAAGTCTTATTGTAATGAACTTTCGTCTACTAATTAAGCTAATGAATGAAGAAATAAGTAAACTTTGTTTGCTGAAGTTATGGGTCTGAAAGATATTTGAGGTTTAAAAATCTTCAAACTGAATGGCATAAAGCATAAACAGAAATTGGTCATATTCATGAGATATTTTGTAGTTTTTTTTTTCTTTTTTCCTTTTTTTTTTAAAAAAAAAGAGCTGCGGTAGTAGCTGTGTTTAAGAGTGTTTTCAAAACATTTGGATGCTTCAAGGATCAGAGAGTACTATACCTTATGTCCACATTTTAGAATTTTCTATGAGATCTAGATTGTATTATATGTTTGAGTTGTAGTTTGGTGGATTTTTGTTGGACGCATTGACATTTGAAAGGTTCAGAAATCTGCTTTTGGTGGTCATTTAGATTATATTACATTAGAAGAGATCAAGTTCACTAGATTTAATGCCACTCATTATTTTGATAAGTCATTATTAGTCTTTGCCGTTCTATAATTGTATTTCTCTCTCCTTCTGTGTGTGTATGTGTATAGATTTGGGGTTCAAAAGGAAACTGACTGATTAATATCTATGTGCTGATCTAGGTTAGCAATGCTCATAGTTGGACATGCATAGATCTTTATATTTTTGCCACCCCATATCGTGTAACATGGGATTATTATTTCCTGGCGCGGGAGCATACACTTGAGTTCAAAGAGTGGGAAGGGAGAGCTGAGTATGAGTATGTAAGTGGCCATCTTTCTTCTGTAGATAATCACTAGTTACAGTGTTGAAACATCGTGTTTTGGTTTTAGAGATCCTTACCCTCTTTCTAATCAGGTAAAAAACCATGGGGTATCAATTTTCCTCATGAAAGCTGGGATGTTGGGCACCCTTCAAGCACTTTGGGAGGTCTTCCCTTTATTTACAAATACTGGATGGGGTGAGAACTCCAATATTGGGTTTTTGGAGAAACGTATGGGAGCTTCTTTTGTAGCCCGTCCTCAGCCTTGGGTTACAAATGTCAGTGCTGATGATATTCACTCTGGAGATTTCCTCGCCGTTTCGAAAATTCGAGGTCGCTGGGGTGCTTTTGAGACTCTGGAGAAGTGGGTTAGTGGAGCTTATGCTGGTCACACTGCTGTTTGCTTAAGGGATTCAGATGGACAGCTTTGGGTTGGGGAGTCAGGACATGAAAATGAAAAGGTAAAATTTTAAGTTGCATTGTTTCTATTGGTTCACAATGTGGTAATATTATATTTCATAGTTATTTCTTGATAATTTCATATTTTTTCATTTTTTTCATCCTTCAGAAAATGGTACATTTCATGAATCCTGTATGGTTTTGAGTTTTTGATATATCTTTTTTTTTTTTTTTTGGTTTGATATATCTTATGGATTTTTGTAAGCTGTCCTTAAGTTAACCATGTCGTCATCAGAGTAGCTTAGAGCCTAAGACTATGTTCTCAGATTCACTCAATTTGAAATTGTGATGGAATTGCAAGTGGTTTATTTCCTTCCTCTCTTTTTCTTTGCAGGGAGAAGATATAATTGCTTTGCTGCCATGGGATGAGTGGTGGGACTTTGAAATGAATAAAGATGATTCCAATCCCCATATTGCATTGCTTCCTTTACACCCTGACTTGCGTGCCAAGTTTAATGAGACTGCTGCATGGGAGTATGCACAGAGCATGGCAGGAAAACCATATGGTTACCATAACATGATCTTCAGTTGGATAGACACTTTAACTGGGAACTATCCACCCCCCTTGGATGCTAATGTGGTATTGATTTAATTAGCTATTCTGCTTAAATTTTTAGTTTAATCTGTTTTAACATTGGATGCAACAATCCTGAGTTGTTGTCGTCTAAATTCCAAGCTTTAGCATTTCTGACCTCCCTTTTCTGACAATAATATGAATTTTTTCAAACAGAGAATCAAAGTAACCATAATCTTGATCTTACAGAAATTCAGCATGAGCTTTCTACACAAGTTGTTTGAATATTATATAATATTACTCATTATTGCTTGCCTTCCACCCAAGAAGACCATTGCTATTGATTATTGAAGAATAAGTTCATTCACTTTAGAAAAAGAAGTGAAGAATAAGTTCACAGAATGTGGTATCAACTATTGTCTATGTGTCGTCTCTGTCTTCTCCTCTTTCTGTCTTTTTTATGTTTTAGCCACATGCTACATAGCTTAAGATTTTCATGATTGAGTCTCTTGAGCATTTACTTTGTTGCTCTGCAGGTTGCTTGTGTTATGACAATTTGGAGTCAACTCCAACCTGAATATGCTGCAAATATGTGGAATGAAGCCTTGAACAAACGACTTGGAACTAAAGTATGCTGCAATCTTTGCTTGTCTCTTGCTAAAAAAAAATAATCATTATTTTATGATACTAAACATTTTTGGTTTATGACAGTAAATTGAATCAATGTCTTCAATTGTCTAGCATAAGATGCTTGTGATGTGATCTATTGCTTAGATAAGTAAGCAATTAGCAATTGGAATTCATTTCTATATATTCAGGATATTGTTGGGGCACCTAATATAATCACATATGACATACTTGGCATCTCTATCTCTTAGAACTGCTTTGTGATAATCTGGAATTTCACCATTACCTGAAAATAAGTGACCCATATAGCCTTTTTGTGTGTTCTACAGGGACTTGAACTTTCGGAAATTTTAGTAGAAGTTGAAAAGCGTGGATCATCTTTTGATGAACTGCTGACAATTCCAGAACAGGATGACTGGATCTACAGTGATGGGAAGTCAACTTCTTGTGTTGCTTTTATACTTGAAATGTACAAGGAGGCAGGATTGTTTGATCCAATTGCTAGTTCTATTCAAGTGACAGAGTTTACGGTGAGTTTGTCTGGGAAGTTTGGTTTCTGTCTTTTGGATTGCAATATTATAGTAATTTTATTCTGCACAAAATTTATAGAAACGATTGAGTATATTGAATCTGTTATCTTGGTTGTACATATTTTTTTCTGTGCTCTTACAAGTTACATCTATTTTTGGCTGAACTGTAGTCAAATTTGTACTACGAGAAAACTTGTTTAACAAATTTCCTGAAGTTTCATTATTGTGTTGTTTGAGCTGTGGAGGACTTTAGCTAAAGGACTGAAGGATTACTGTAGGATATATCTAATATGCATGAGATCAAACCTATTATAAAAAAAATGTACGTGAGATCAAGCATATGTCTGCAGAGACATGTTCATGAAACGTTTTGCACTCTTTATAGTGTTTTGATTCTTGATGCTGTGCATTATTCTAAGAGTCAGAACCGTTGGGTGATGCAGAGGCAGTGGTGGCCATGCCTTCTTCATTCAGTGAAATCACCCAATAATTTTTTGCCACCTCTATAAAGTAGGAAATATGACTACTTCATTGACTAGTGACCATCTCATCCTTCATTAAATTTAAAAATGAGATCAGGTTGTTGAGTAGGGCAGGTATCAATTCACAATGCATATGCCTATAATGACTTTGGAAGTTAAAGAACTTGTTTGTGGTAGTTTCTTGACCAGGTGCTTATGGGCTTATTTTTATGCAATAAATGTAGATAAAAGATGCTTACATTCTCAATTTTTTTGAGAACAATTCTAGTCGCTTGCCGAAATGGTGTAATGATGGCGACACCGTGAAGCTTCCTTATTGTCAGATTAAAGGCAAGTATCGAATGGAGCTACCTGGATACAACACCGTGCAACCATATCCTCATATGAATGAAAGGTGCCCATCTCTTCCCACAAAGTACTACAGACCCGAGAATTGCTAGCAGTCTTCAATTATTTCCTCCTATCCTTGGGATGATTGCTTCACCAGATTTTTTTTTTGTCCTCTAGATTTTTGGATTATTTAGGACATGCCAAATGAATCATTGACGTTGGTTGTATGCATATGATTGAAAAGAAAGTACGAACAATCCAACATTGTATATATTCTTATATTAGAACATTCATGTAATTTGGATTATCTTTGTAGCTAGATTGAACATAATTTAAATAGATGGGATTTGAATATTTCTATAACATGCAAAATTTATTTGAATATCAATAAAAGGACAGCCCAGTGCTATGTAGCTAGCTCCCGCTATGCCCTGGGTCTAGGGAAGCGTCAGACTCATTATGTGAGTTTTTAGTAAGCAACTTTACTTTGTATTTGTAAGAGGTTGATTCTACCATTTGAATCCGTGACTTCTAAGTTAATGGCAACACTCAAACTATTACGCTAAGGCTCCCCTTCTATTTATTTGAATATCTATGCCATATATAAAACCTATTCCAATTTCCAAGTATTGCATCTCCAATTTTTTTTTTTCCTTCTTTTATAAAATGAGTCTGGCAACATTGATTTTGAAAGCTCGAACTCCCGAAGATTGTTGCAATGTGAATTATGAAAAATAGCACTTTTGTCGTTTACGCCAATTCTGCACTGTAACTTTTGTTAGGTTGTTACCTTTTACCCCTTCATTCATTTACAGAACATAGACATTGGCAGATAGATTAACATGCAGAGTAATATAACAGTTCTGACATCTGTTAGAATTCATATAACTCGGAACATGTTAGACTTCACATAACTCGGAACATGAAACACGAGTCATTTTCTATTTTCCTCTATTTCTTTCATTTCTTATTCTTGTTTTTTTGGTTGGCGGTACAAGAGAATCTAGGAACAAGTGATGCATATGGGATTCTTAGTGGCTAATGATGAATCCAGGTCAAAAGTAGACAAGACACCTAGTTTGTACTTATAGCTCTCTTTTTTTCTTTTTCTTTTCCTTTTAATTTTACATAACTGTTGTTTTTACCATTAAAGAAGAGAAAATTACAAAAAAAATATATATTTTGTTTTGAAAAACATTTAATCACTCAAATGATTAATAAAGTTAATAATTGGTTTACTTTTTTTTAATACTGAATAATTAATTGGTTTACTTATTAACCACTCTTTGAACATTATTAACCAGTTGAGTGATTAATTATTATTAAAATTATTTTTGCCAAAAAAAATTTTATATAGTTTTTCCCAAAAAAGCATTATGTTGTTTGTCACACTTATATAATTATATGTCAATACGGTTTTTTTTTTCCTTTGGGTCCAAACAAGTTTCATCTCAGTTGAGGGGGTAATCTTGCATTAATTGTGCTCGTGCACATACGGCATGGATTTTTACCATCACAGTTATACGTACGTTATTTATTTAGGTATTGGACTTACATTATTATATTATCTATCAATACCGTGTGCATGATAGTCATCGAATAGTTATTCTAGAGCATGTTATATCCTCTAAATAAGGACGCAGAATACACCAATCTATTATGCCCCACTCTCTACTCTCTACTCTCTACTCTCTAGCTGTTATTGATGCTATAACTCGTGCAACGGGCAAGCTCTGGATTTGATTGAAACAGTATAAAATGGAAAATGGAAAAGCAATCTCAAGTTTAATTTATGTTATAATCTACCAACATTGGCTTATTTTTGGTATATCTGCTTAGAAAACCAGCAGTTATTGAGATGAATGCTAAGACAGTTTCCTTGGCCAAATTTCAATTGGTAGCCCTTGAGTGGGTACTGGCATTGGATCCCTACTGAAGAAATTGTCTGCACATAGCTTCCAACTGAACCGTGTTACAAGATAATGGATTGCCACAAGAGTTTCAATCCTGGCAAACTCATATCCTGGACATATTCTTGCTCCCCCTCCAAATGGAATGAAGCAGTTGGGTGGGACAGATGCTTGGTTTTCAAATCTACTTGGATCAAACTTTGATGGTTCTGGGAATATACTATTGTCCATGTGGGTCAATGCTGTAACCCAGAAGATCTATAAACCAAAAAAAAAAATGTAGGAAGGTTTCAATCAGTAACATGATTGCATGGAGAGAAGTTCACTGATGGCAGGCATCAGAGTTTCACTTACCTGCCACCCTTTGGGAATAAGGTATCCACCATATTCAATATCTGTCATAGCCTTTCTGAAGCCACCAAAGACGGGAGGAAACATCCTAAGAGTTTCCATTGCTACTCTCCAGGTGTACTTCATCTTTGCAAGGTCTTCCCATGTCAGTGACTCTCCTGAGGGTTTACTTTTATCTATCTCTTCCTGTTCTGCAACCACATAACCAAATATATAGATTTCTTTGCCTTAAACTTTAAGCAAGAAGAATAACAAGAAGTATCCTCAAGAACCAAGAAATAAGCCCATTTTTTCATTTTATACATATCAACCCCCCAAGATTTCAAGTCCATACCTTGAAGAACTGCTGCACAAATAGCAGGTTCATTAGCTAAGAGTCGGATAATGAAAGTGATTAGAACAGATGAAGTGTCATGTCCAGCAACCATGACAAGCATAACATTGTGAATGATTTCCTTCTCAGTGATAACTTGTTTGTCATCTCCATCAAGCATGCCAAGCAAGCAAGTGATTAAGTCTTGGTGAGGAGAGGCTCCATTTTGCTCGAGTTCAATCTTCTTCTTGTGCACAATCTCCTTCAACATGTTCTGGATCCTTGCACTTGCTCTGAGGCTGCGATTGTAGCGTGTGAAGGGCACGTTAACTGGAACTGACCACATTCCTTCTATCATCGCTTGGAATGAAGCCAGAAATTGATCTCTTTGTTTTCCACACTCAAGACCAAACAGAAAAGAGCAAATTATGTTGAATGTGAGCGTCTTCATCAGGGGCAATACCTATCAGCGAAACAAATTAAATAGCGGAAAATTTGATTCAACTCTGATTTGCTTTTTGTTAGGATTTGCATCCCTTGTCTCTTCTTTTACCTCTCTCCACAAGACAGATTTAGAAATTAAGGTAATCTATTTTCTCAGGTGATGGGAGGAATGAAAATGGAACGGTTGAAGATGGGGAGTAGAAATTATTGGATTTTTGCTCTTAATAAGGATGCAAATCCCCTAACCCTGATGGCAAATTTGGAATTTGAGGTTCAAAGCCATAATGAATTTACTTGATTACTTCCAGCAGCAGAATTTTCTTTTTTTTTCTCTTATGTTCTTTGTAAGTTTGGGTTCAAATTGCCATGCTATTTATTAATTACTTAAAAGTTAAAAGAAACTATGTTGTTAAGGATAAGGAGTTCAATGCCGAAATAATCAACTAGGAGCTCTAATACCATTAGTTTCTCATAAATTACATGCAGTTACTACAATGGTTGCAAATACAGTCTATTTAATCTAACAGATATTGGGTTGTGACAACATACCTTGACCTGCTGCTTCCCCTGCCAATGCATCTCAAGGTGCCTTCTAACTTCTTCATCCATTTTCCCCACATATCGCTTCAAGGACTCTGGCTTCAAGAATGAGGCAAGTGCACTTCTGACTCGGCTGTGATCTTCACCACTCAGTTCCAGCAAGTTCCGTTCTCCCAAGATCATCTTGATGGACTGTACTTGCTGGTTAGCAATTGTGTTACCACCATTAAAGAATATAAACTTATTTGCAGCCTGCCCATGGATTAAAACAGTTGGCTTTCCAAAGAGGCTTAGCTTTGAAATAGGACCATACTTTCTGATTCTTTCTTCAATCCATTTTTCTGCAGTGTTGGCACGCATAGCTCGGAGAAGGCCAAGGCTTTGACCAATAATGGGTATTCCAAGTGAACCTGGAGGGACCCTTTTGGATGGTTTTCTTCTTCTTCTGAGCAGAAGGAGAATTGGGATGAGTAAGAGGAAACTAGCAAATAGAAAACTCATGGTTCTGGACTTCCTTTTCAGGTTCTGAAGAAAGCAGTGGAGGGAGACGATGGATCTTAGGTTCTGAAAAATGCTCCTATGAAAGTGTTTCACTGAGGCTTTTATAAGAGGGGATGAGGAGAATTCGGATTCTCTCTAGTCGCTGGAGGTGCGGTTGGAGCATTTGGATCATTTATTTTTTATTTAACAGTTAGTATTTTTATTTTTATTTTTTAAAATTAAAAATATTTTTTAATATTAAATTAATACGATTGTTGGATGAAAAATAAATGAATTACAGATGTTCTTTGGCAATGTTCAATTGAGTGCAATCTCTTTTCTGGAGAAAGCTAATCCATGAGGATCATCTGTCTCCATTTCCTGTCTTTTCATTTAAATTTTGTTAAGTATTCTAAACTTAATTACATGTCTTTTTATATTTTAATTTTTTTTATACTTGTCAAAATTTAAGTAAAGAGACAAAGAAAGAGACAAAAAATAAATACAGATGATCTTCATACTATAGGACTTGCCCTTTACATTGATCTCTAATTGGAGTTTCCAAATGAAGATGGTTTTGATAGCAGCCGACTTTCTATATTATCGAAACTTTACTTAATTCTAATCTAATGATATTTAATATAAAACATGACATGATACTATTTATCAATTCTCTTTGATTGACCCCCAATAGCTGACCCATCAGCACCCAAGGAAGTTGAGCCTTCAATTGTAAGCAAAAGGCCTAAGAGAGAGCAGAAAAAGCCAATCGGATATGAAGGCTTTGTGTGATCCAGTAATTTAATTCAATATCTATAATTTAAAATAAAAGTAATAGTAGTCAGTAGTTATATTTTAAATATATAAGAAATAACGACATGATGACAGATATCACATAATACTTAACAATAAAAAATTAGTCAGTATTCAATGTTATATTCTTTTTATGCATGATGAATGAATTAAGCAAAAAATTTCATATTTTCTTTTCTCCTCTCTTGTGGCTTTTCCACTTACAGTTAGAATTCAATTTCTAAACCCTTCCTAACACGTAATCTATTACATATGGAGGGAGAGTAGTGCCAGATGTTATGGGTCTGATCACATTTGTTTTTGTCTTTCCTATTTTATCCCTCTTTTTGATTAAACCCATTCATGTGAAACTCACAAAGTTGGCAAATTGTTCCTGGTAAATGTTCTCCATGGTTCTCTATATACCTTTGTTTTAGTCAATTCTATTTGCTGTAATGAGGAACAGATCCTGTTAAAAGTTAGTGCATATGTCAATTTCAAATTGCTATCACGTATTAGTTTTAAGTGTAAGATTTATTAAAAAAAAATGGCAAATAAAGGGCGAGTATTCTATGTTGATTGACTTGATTCCTCTTTGTTGCGTAGGTGTAGCCGTTAAGGAAAGGCTTTCTTGTGTCTTGGCTATTTTGTTGTCAGCTTTGTTATCTTCTTTTATAGTATTTAACTGTGTAGGTTTCCTGCTCTTTTGAAGTAATAAATGAAATTCTAATCCTTCAAAATAACATAAAATTTCAAAAAAAGAAATATGCATTGAAACTTGAATGATTCAAGTCTTTTATGGCTAGAAACTTCTCAAAGTTGTCCTTATTTTAAAGTAGGAAATTTTCAAAAGTTTCGTTTTGAAATATGTAAGAAATTTGAATTATTTTATAATTTCAGGAAACTTTTTTGAACAGAAAAAGTCATAATACAATGGAGTAAAACAAAGAATCAATTATGTTGATTTTAATTATCCCTCACGGTATTATCTATTACCGGATAAAATTGCCTTAAATAAGAGAAAAAAAAAAATACTTGCACAAGTATTATTACCTAATGCGACAAAAAAGCACCACATAAGATATACCAAGTCTGAGAACGTGATGTCAAGTGGAATCAAACAATGACACCAAGAGTTGGATCCTATAGAAAGTATGGACAAACCATAATTTGCAAAATTAGGAGAAGTTTAATATGTTCTTGAAATTTTTTTGAGCATGTATGTTGTTTTGATTTTACTAGTTATAGCAGTTATTTTGCTCTCAAAATTAATTTTGTGTTATTTATTTTTTAAATTCTTATCCCTTATTTATTACATTTTACTCGTTCAAATAAAATTTATTTATTTTAAATACTGAGTAATTTTTGCATGGAGACTACTGTTGTGTTCTTGGCCTACCACGACTTACGGAAGAAGATGAAGCTAATCAAACACATTGTTTCCTTTACTTTCTTTTTTCTCAAAAAGTTGTTAATATTTTGAAAAATATTATAAAATTAAATTTTAAATTATAAGTAAGTTTTTGTACAATAATATTTTTTAAAAATATTATTGAATTGCTATAAAGTAAAAAAGTTATGTAATTATAATATTATAACATTGAAAAAATTTATATTAAAAAATATAATAATTTGATAAAAGTCATTACATATAAACAAAAATGCATTAAAACCTATTACGCATATACTGAATATTGCATATACTGAATTCTCAAAAAAGGATCAATTAGCAAAGTTTTAAATTTTACCAAGGACAACCTATTACGCATGTTTCCTGTTTTAATGAGGGTCGCTCATCAGTTAACCTCTAAAATCAATGGTAATAAATTCAGGAGCATAAATGCTTCACCACGTTTAAGGAGCATTTAAAACCAAACTAATGAAAAATTATCATAATATCATGTCAAGTGGAATCAAACAACGACACCAGAGTAGGATCCTGCATAGAGTAGGGACAAACCATAATTCGCAAAGTTAATGGGAAGTGGAATAATTATAATATCAACTTTTGATTTTAAATATAATAAATTTTATTTTAATATCGTGATTTTCGGAAAAATTTGGTCTTTTGGCTTTTACAAATTTGTAGTTGTCACGTACCGTCAAAAAAGAAAAAAAATTGTGGTCGTCACGACCAATTTGATAGTAGGATTATTTGGGTTGAACAGTAAGCCTATTTTTGAAATCAAGACCAAGTCTCTTTCTCTAGTAATTTTAATAGTTCATCCTCACATCAAATTGGTGCATTTAATTCTCTAGTGTATTAATTCAGCATTCAAACTCAATTAGTCAAGGCAAGAAGTATATATCTGTAAACACTTGGCTAATCCATGGATTTGGTACAAAATTATGCTCTATAAGAACTGGTTTAGCTTTTTGTTGTAGCATGGTATTAGGGAGGTTTTCAATAATTACTAGAAAACTTGCCACTCTTTTCTAAACCAAAATTTGCAATCCAAGACTCAACGTCATATATATATATATATATATATATATATATATGAGGAGAACAATATGATTTTGTAAGTGTGCTTTTTTTTATTTACACTCATTTTCAATTATTAGATCCACTTTTATTAAATGGTTGAGGTGATTTCATTAAAAGTAAGCCTATTAGATGAAAGTGGATTTAACGGTTGAAAATCAAAGTGTCCAATTCATAAGTGTAAAACCAAATCAATTGATGTATACTAATTAGAATTGATTCTAACCTCATATATATATATATATATATATATTGAAGAAAAATTTAGAGATTACCTCATCCTTGAATTAGGGCATATTCTCAGTTTTATTGAATATTTATAGGAATATTTACAAATAATTTATCAACCACAGATCTTGTTAAAATTTAAATTCCAACCAACTTAATTGACGTGATTCACCTTTATTACTTGTATCAACTGTTAACTTATATACTTTAATATATGCTAAGCGATTTAGTTTTTATATAATTTTTTGAATAATGTAATACCTGATAAAGAATAATTAATGTCTTTATCAGTATAACTTTTTAAAATGTTTTATCAGCAATATTAATAACACGATTGACCAGAAAAAGCAGCAGTGCTTGTGAAGGATTAAAAATATAAAAAGTATTAAATAAAAAATAGAGTATCAAATAAATTAAAATTTAAAAAGTTAATTTTCATTTAAAATTTTTATTTTTGTATTACTTAATAAATATCCTTAACAAAACTCATTATTTAATTATCTGTTAATATTTTCTTCACGAAATAGTCCGAAAATACAAGGCGTTGGGATTGGAAGGCACAAAACTAAATAAAGAACATTGGTGTACCATTTAATACGATTATTTAAAAATACTACATAGCCAAAAAAATTTGTCAGAATTATAAGTAGATCTCATCACTTACACTCATCTAACAACTATCTAACAACTACCCTTGAATCCATGACCAATTCTAACTGAATTGTGTAGCACTACTTATGATTATTTATTTCCCAATCCCTTTGAGGGCATCACAAGCTAATCATATTTTAAATAAGTTTTTCAAAATCTGTACACCAAGTATCGCTTAATCTAAATGTTAACCATGTAATTTATTTAAGATGACACGTAGAATCAAACCAAGCCAGGTAGAATTGTATAATATAGAGTATGGACAAATGAAAATTTGCAGAATAGTCAAATAATAAGTCATAATCGATTTCATTTGGATTTTCCATCAAATTTGTCAATCGTGGAAAATATAACTGCCTGTCTTGTATTTAGGCAACCTGAATGATATATCAAGGGAAAAAGGAAAGGAGGAATAAAATGAGCTGCTTAAAGAGTATCTCATATGCTTAAAGAGTGATGGAGGCGTGGACCAATTCTCCTACATGTATAAAGACAACGACAACAACAACTATCTTTTGTTCCATACTCTGAAATCACTAAGTATACAAGTACAATTGATATATCTCAACCATCTAAGAAAGACATGCAGATCACCCAACATATCTGTATTATAGTAAGGAAACATATATGATATATCATTTTATCATCACTCAGCCTTGGCAGGGAGATGGTTGCCACCAGTTGCTAGTTTGTAGAGATAAAACCCAGTCATGAGAGCACTGCAAGAAAAAGAAAGGCAAATGTCTTAACTCCAGATACAAACAACATATATTGCGCAACTTAGGAAATGCAATGCATACATTAAGTGCAGACACCATTAAGACCAGCAAACAAAAAAAATCTGTTTAGTATAACAGTGCTTGGTGACAGATGTGAAGCAATTGCACAAAATATAAACTAACGTAATGACCGCTAGTGCTCGGTTCCTGACTTCCTGTTTGGAAAATAATATATAGATAGATTTTAAAACCAGCAATGATAAGCTAGAACAAATTTTAGAAGAACATGCACAAAACAAGTTTAAGATAATAGCATAGCACACGAAATTTTCCTTTTATTCTCAAAATAAATGGAATGGTGAAACCTTCATTATTTAAAAAAGTTTCAAGAACAAATTTGTTGTCATGGGTGCATTTACTTTTCATAAAAGATATGTTCATGGATTTATAATTTACAAGCTAACAACTTATCCAACAATTAAATCTTAGTTTGAATTTAATTCCTACAACTCTGCATGAGAATAAAACTATGTTCAGAATATGAGCTTGGGTACTTCTAGTGAATCCTTTAAATACCTGATTCCTGCAACAAGACCAGCAGGCATAAACTTGGATGTTTCAATGTAACGCTGTCCCATGACCCAAGTTAGTATGGCTGCACAAACTGTTTTACAAGATACAAATTAGTAAAAGGAAGAGAAAATTCCTTTCACAAATATGGACCATAATTAATGCAGCGAACATAGCTTGACAAATGAATACAGAGTAACAGACATACAATCCCCAATGTAAACAGAGAGAGCCAATGATCCTATATGTGTGTGTGTGTGTATACATATAATTTGGTTGTAACTAGCTAAGAAGTTAGAAAGACGTACGGTTCATGCTTAATTTTGGGATTCACAGAGAATGATAACGCAATCTGATATATTTCTACCCTGCTAAAGTTTCTGTATGCACTTTTTATTATTTGGCAGAAGCAGTGCCAGTCATTGCTCACATAGAGCATGCCTTTCATTAGAAAGAGAACATACAAGTACAATTGTTCAAAGATACGAGTCAAGAAGTAGGCTATAAGTCAGAATGGAATAGCTCAAAAGGATCGGTTTTTCCACCCAAAAGTCAATTAAGTTTGTCAGATTGATCTACTATGCAATAGGATTATTACGCAGAAACAAAAAGACATGCACTAACATTCCATAAAGCTTACCCATTTGTTCTCAATAGCCCAAGAAAATTTTTCTCCCTTTTCCAGAAACCCTACTGTATTGCAAATAAAAGGCATTATTATAATCTTCTATTGTTATCTCAGCCCCTATAATATTTAGCCATTCGCTAACTTTCATCAGCAATTAAACATGAGCAAATTCTTCTTCCTTGCAGAACAATATCTGCATAACATGCAAACTATCGATCTTAACAACGCTGCCATTATCACCATGCTCAAAAGGTAGAGGTTTCAGATTTTATAAATTCAGCCAATTAAAATCCAAATATTATTATCACTCCTAGACAGAAAAACAATTAAAATCCCACATTTCAGACCATCTTAAATGACTCCAATAAATCCACATGTATAAATCAGAAATAGAGAAGGTTTAAATTCTAAGTTGGCAGCGAGGAAAAAAAAAAAGTCCTGAAACTAATTGATACTAACATCTTGCTTCAATCATCATGCATATCATATCATCACACACCCATTACAGAAAAAAATCATCAAAACGCAATAAATCACCACCTTTATCAAAAGATAAATGATTTATCCTCCTACCCAATCTTCCTCTTAATCTTCCTAATTACTAAATGAAAAAAATATTAAATACTTTTTATATTCTCAAGACATTTAGATGCATTTATTTTTTTATTTAATACTTTCTTCATTTAGTATTAGGACAATTATTAGGATAATTGACTAGGAGGATATCACATTACTCTTATCAAAAACCAATCACGAATTCCAACATGTAACTTCTTCCAAAGTCGGAATCAAGAACCAAAACATCAACCAAGTCAATAATCATTGCATTTCTGAAACAAAAACAAACTGAAGGAAGGAAACATACCGGTCTCGAGAATCAAAGCAAGGTAGGAATTCTTTCGCTTCCCGAAGGCATTGAGACTGAGATAGCCAGCTAAGATGAGAACCAAGCCAGAGCCAACGCCTCCACCAAGAGAAGCTATGCTCCCTTTCCTAATGTACCCAAACAGTCCCCCACCCACCAACAACAAACCATACGGAATCGTGAAACAGAAATCGTGCATTTTTTCTTTTCGTGGAAATGGGATTTTCCGGGAAAATTCAGAGGCTTTGGATTTGGGAATCGGGGAAGAATGAGTGAAAAAGAAGTTGCACAGATCGAAAGAAGTCTGAAAGTCTGAAAATCTGAGATAGTGGCGCGTGGAACACACAAGTCAACATGGATAAATGATAAGCATTTACTTTTTGTTCCATATTTGCCCCTGGGCTACCGAATAATTTTGGAATTTTCCATATTGATTTGGTAAAGGTCACTTTTTTTTTTTTTTTTTTTGGGTATTAACCCATTTTTCTCTTTTGAATTGGTTAGAAGTTGATACAGCCCAATTTTCCAGAAGATTAGCTGGATGGCAAATTGTTAAACTAAACAAGATTTTTCACTCGTTAAATTAAGAATTGAATGATAAAAGTAAATATAATTTAAATAAAAAAATTAAAAATAAAAAAAATATATATATATATATATAATAATGAAGGAGGATATATATATAGTAAAATTTTTTTTTGGACTTTTAAAATTTTGTTAGATCTACTTTTAAAATGGATTATTTTTAATGAAATAATCAACCATTAAATGAAAGTGAATTTAATTTAAAAATGAGTGTAAGTAAAAAAAAAAATTTCAGTATAGTGTATCCTCTCTAATAATTTATAATTTTTTAAAATTTAGTTTAAAAATACATAATATTTTTATGAAATAATTTTACTCTAATATAAATATTAAAAAATTTAAATAAAACAATTTATGCCTAAAAAAAATATATACTATAGACAAAAATATTTATTTTTTTAAATGCATAATTTAATCCAATAGTTTTATAAAATAAATATTTCAATAAATTAAGTTTACTAAAAATTACATATAAATTAATTCAATATTCATGTAATTCAAAAATAATAAGTCAGTAATAAACAATCTAGAGTTCAACTAAAAATATATTTGTGAATGAAATGAAATATCTTGTATCCTAAATAAGTATAATATCAAAATTAAAGTATATAATAAAATCTTATAAAATAAAATAAAAAGTTCATGTAAATTTTCATTTTTTGTTAGTTTAAATTTATTTTTGTCATTTCATTTGTATTTGTATTTTTTTATTTCATTTGTATTTTTTATTCTTTCTTTACCTATGTAAGGAGTTTACACCATCATTTTAGCTTATTGGGTTTTTAGTGTTCAAATATGTATCATCCATATGTGGAAGATAGTAAAAAATTAACAAATTAATTAGTTTAGGCAACTAATTAATTATATATAAATTGTTTAATAGTAAATAAATGACATATACTAAGAGTGAGTTTCAAAATTTAAAAGTTTTAATTATATTATTATTTAAATTATTTGAATTTAAATAGTAATATTATTTATAGAAGATAATTTTGATAGAAATTCAAAGAAGATAATAAATAATATATTAATTAGTTAAGGTAATTAATTAGTTAGTTGTAAATAAATATCATTCAATTAGAAGGGAAATTCAATTTTTAATTATGTTCATTGTTGTTGTTGATCTTCTTCTTCTCCTTCTTTTCGTCCATGGTGAAATCTCCATCAAACATAAGTATTTGGCAATGACCAAGGCGGAACCCCAATAACAGCTTCGCATCATCCTCTGTTTAGGTCGTTGGATTTCGTACTTTCTATTATTATCTTATGTGTCGACCCAAAAAGTCATTTGCAATTTCAAAGGCTACTATCGTTAAGCATCGATCCTCAACGTCTAAGTGTTGTATAGACAAAATAGTGTAATTACATCAATTTTTTAGATAAAAAAAGTGTAATTTTTTTTTATTTGTATTTTTAGTGTATTGTATTTTTTTAATTTATTTATTAAATAATTTTTGTACATGTGATATTTTTTTACATGTCTCACATTAACACATCAAATCATATGTGGTACTAAATTACCACATAAGATTCTTTAGCAGAATAATAGGTACTCTAAATGCTATATGTTAAGCAAGTAAAATATTTACTTGTTGATAAAAAAAATACATGACAAATTTTTAATATATATATATATATATATATATATATATATATATTATTTTTCTATATTCTATTGATTATATATTTATTTTTTGTAATTATGGTTTACATATATAAACGTTGAAGGTAAGTAGTTAGACTTTGTACCTTAAGCCAAACAAGTTTAAAAGACTGCAATATAAATATATCAATTTTCAAACTAGACTGATTAGTTTTCTAGAAGTAGACCAACCTTATGAATTTTGTTCTAATTAATCAGTTTTGTCAATTTATTTTATTTCTTTGAAATTTCTTAATTAGGTGTGGGTACTTACAAAAAGTATCTTATAAGGGATTGAGAAGGTAAATATGGAAAAAGAGAACATACCTCTCTATGGGTGGGTTTCGTATATATGGAGGGTTTTTTGTTCCCTTGTTAGTTTAGTAACAAAGCTTTCTTAATAAACACGATTATTTTAAGTGTAAAGTGACTATTTTTTTTAGGTAGAACCCTGTGTGTCTTTTTTGTAAGTGTTTTGTTTAAAAAATATTCTTACATAAGTATAAATGTATTTTAGACACACTAATATGAAATGAGACTTATCCTATAATAAAACTCACATCATATAAGTGTGCCTAAGGTTCACTCTCACATTTGCAAGAAATTTTCTTTGTCAACTGAGCAATAAATTTGGACTTTACCCATAGAGCGGACCATACATAGATAAAAAGTCTATAACTGATGAAAGTTATTTATATTTGACCAAATATCCTTATGAAAAAAATAGGGCAAAGATAACTTCATTTTCCTTTTCCCCTCGTATTATTATAATTCGATTATTGACACATTGACTGAGAGGAGAGCTGAACATTGATCTTTTCGTGCTTGTACAGGAGAATTGCTTTCTCCCCAATTCGCATAATGTTAGTGTTTTTATAACCAAACCAGTTATTTAATTAAGATAGATGTTTAAGATTTTGAGTTTCAAACGAAAATAAATTATGATTAAATCGAGATTTTTTGTATATACATATATTATATAAATGTATAATAATATATAAGAAAAAATATATATATATTAAGTGTATAAATAAAATTAAGAAAAATATTAAAATGTATTTTAAACATAATTAACTTAATTTATCACATAATTAAAAAAACTTAATTTTAGTTATAAATTAAGAGTCAAATAAGTAGTAGAGTTAAAAAAAATTAAAAAAAATTGACTAATTCAACCGTGTGAGGGTTGACTCATATAAGACCGTTTCTCGATTTTTCTGATCCCAGTATACTAGTCTAATTTGATTCTAAAAACTATGCATAAATCTTCAAGGATACTTAATTAAATTTAGAACGAAACATATCCTTTTATTTTAATTTTTTGTTAATAAAAGGAATGATACTCATTTTGTTTGATTCCTTCAAATACAGGCAAAACATGGAGGCTTCTAGTGGACTCATTTTGTTTGGGTCCATGGAATATCTTTTTTTTTTTATCTGACAATATATATGTAAATTTTGATGTATATAAAAATTTTTAATTAAAATTTTTAATTTTTTTGTATGTATAATTATTTATAAGAAAAATGAGTAATTTGATTAAATTTTTTAAAATGAGTGTTATTAGTTGAATCTCTCATGTTTTAATATTAATTATTGATTTATTTTAACAATATATCAATGATTGATTTTGAACTTGATCCATTTATGGACCTAGGGGTGCAAATGAATAGATTGATTTGATTTTAGATTAGATCATAATAGATGAATTTAAAATAAATTTTTAATTTATTTAAGATTTATTACAAAATACTTAATAATATCTAATTCATCAATGATCCAATTTAATTAATGAATATTCGATAAATCAATTAATTTATTTTAATATATTAGATAAATGAATATTTAACTCATTCATTTAAAAAAATTATCTCTAAAAATTTTTATTCTTTCTTTAAATTTTTTTTTTATTATCTCTAAATAATATTTCTCTCTCTAAAATATTTTTTAGAGACACTTTGAGAACATTACCTAATTGCCACTCAACCTAAAATTACGTGGGTTGAAATCTTCTGTACTTTGGGTTTTTATTTTCCTTCCATAAAACTAAATAGAATGACAATTTGGAAATTAACTCACAAGTAGAGAATTTAATTTGCGCAAACACTCATCTGATAAATAAACCAAAAAAAAAAAATAGTGGCGGAAGCTAAACAAAATTAAATCCCAACAAACCTTTATAAAAAAAATGTCCTAAAGACATAAAGAAGTAACAGAACTGATCCTTTATTATGCTTTGAAAATAGTTTATTTAAAGTTACCATTTACTAGATCTACGTGAACAATTCAATAACAATAAAAAACAGTATCAAACTTATTAGGAACGAACTGCACTGTCCCCGCCCCCTTAACTATTTTTTTGTGATTGCCAAATCAGCACAGGACAGTGAACGTACGTGACGAATCCATTATGAATGAGTCACATGAAATGGATCTAATGGATTGGATTTTAAATAGATATTCATTAGATATCTAATATATGTTTTGGTTGAATTATTAATTATTTATAATTAAATTAAATTTAATAAAATATATTATTTTAATTAAATAAATTAAATTATTTTTAATATAGATAAGTTAAGTGAATTAAAAATTAATAAATTTTATTGTGAAACCTACATGTACTTACCTTGAGATGATCCATATTAAACATTCTCGCAAAACATTGTTTGCAGAAGTGGGTATTTAGAGAATTTGATGGATAAAGAGCAAATTTAGTTACAAATATGGCCATAATTTATTAATCCTAAATATTTGACAAGCCCTGTACCCCAAAAAAAATGACAAGCCAACATTGATATGGATCAGATGGGAAGGTTCCCCTAAAATTTCATGTACAGTATGAACCGATTTTGGTATTTGAATAATATATGCAAAAATGAACGAAAGTACCACAAAAAATGAATATTGTTAATTACCGAACATGATTTTATTATAGGGGCCAGCCATAAGGGCAGAACATGATAAAGGAAAAATTCTTGCTTGATCTCGTTTTTCACTTGATGGAACTCAAAATTGACTTGGGGCTTCCATAGATCGGAGCACAATGATTAACATACTCAAAAATCATTGAGTTTCGTTGAGTATAATGGGAGATCAAACCGGGTTGGTTCACGGGTTGCACAACCCGTTTCAGAACCCACGTTGGTTCTTAGATCTGGATTTCCATGATCCATGATGGATCATTCCAGAAATTGACAAGGGGCTTCCCTCCACCGTCGTACGGCGAGCCCCTGGCCGGAAAATCGTGGCTTGAAGCCACGTATTATGGGAGAAAAATCCGGGTCAAGCACGCGGGTCGCGCGACTCGATTTTCAGCCATCCGGGTCAAGAAGATGACCCTTCTTCAGACGAAGCCCACTCGCGGCTTCTGGCGCGTGGGGGCGCGTGAAGCCTCTTCCAGAGGCCAAAAATTTTCATTTTTTTCCCAAAAAATTTTATTTTAATATTTATTAATTTTGGTAATTTTTTCTGGAATTTTGTGATACTTTTATAATTTTTATATTAATTAATTCCAGAATAATTAGTATTTTTCAATACTATGTCTCGGGCTATGGACCTGAAATTTTTTATATACATTGATTACCTTATCTTTAACACTTGTATGTATCGTACTCTCTCTATTAAAGTGTTATGGTTATCAAATAAATTTTTTTAGGTCCTTATATGAATTAAATGAAATATATTCTTGTTTTAATTCATATGATTTTATGAATAATATGATTTTATCATATTCTGTAAAGTTTTTGTATAATTGTGATCTTACCTATCGTAAGTGCAACTATACAAAAATTTTGTTTATATTTATTATATATATAAATATATATACGAAAATAGAAGATTAATAATAATTATTACTTATCGGTATGTTATTACTAATGTGATTGGTTATTGATATCTTCTTCTTCTCCTTCTTTGCATGCAATGTTAATTCTTGGATTATGTCAATCATGTTTGAGTATCCCTATCGGTATGAGAAACTTTTCTAAATGACATAAGATTTTGCATTGATTATTATTATTATTATTATTATTATTATTATTATTATTATTATTATTATTATTATTATTATTATTATTATTATTATTATATTTCTTATTTGTTATGATTTGGGACCCTTGGTGAAATCATAATAATTAAGAAATTTGTGTTTAATCCTGACATCTAATCATTTAATTCTCTTATACCATGATAATTATATTTTTATGTGTATTAAATGTTTCCTTGTTGATATATGTGTCGGTGTACTCTGCCTACTTCTGATTAAAACTCTTAATGAGACAAATTATGAGAATGGAAAGAATCTCTGGATTTATATCTCATGCAATAACTAACATGGACTGGCTTTGAGAGAAAAAATTACTTTTACATAAGATTCATATTTAAAGAAAATACTTTATAAAGTGGGAATGTTCAATAAAGTATGCCTAATGGTGATTAAATACACCATGGAAGTCCATTAGATATAGCATTCCGGAGAATAGTAATAATTAGAGATTTTCTATCATCTGGTTTCATATAAAAATTCAAAGTTAGACTTTTGACAAAGCCAAAAAGTTTAAAAGGTCAATATCTATCCTTACTTGAGAAAACCAAATATGATGGTATTGGTGGTGTTCGTGAGCATATAATGAAACTAGTACACTATTATAACAAGTTGCAATCTCTGAAGGTCGAGCTTGGTGAAAGTTTCTTGATCTTAAGACTGTTAGCGGATTCTTTATTGGCTATTATGTGGGTTCCCGAGGCAGCAGATTCTATTGTCCTTCTCACTCTATGCGAGTTATCGAATCTGATCGTGCTGTATTCTTTGAGGATGACTTGGATAGTGGGAGTAGTAGTCACCACGACGATTATTCTTAAGAGAAGATCGGGTTGTTATCCCTACACCCTGTTGTTTCTTTTTGTAAGATGTCATGTTTCCGATATTCGTGATAATATTCAAATTCTTTTAGAACATGATGGTGAAACTTACCCTGGTAGATCAACGGGAACATGATGATGTTGTTGAAGAAATTCCATTAAGGAGATCTCAAGAGAGTTCGCTTTGTCTACCATCTCTAATGATTATATTTGTATCTTCAAGAACATGAGTTTGATCTTAATGATATTGATGATCCTATCTCCTTTGAGGAAGCTATGTCTAGCTCACATGCTTCTAATTGGCTTGATGCTATGCATGATGAATTAGTTTCCATGTCTCAAAATGTATGTTTGGGATCTTGAAGAATTACTGAGTTGGTTGCAAACCAGTTTGGTGTAAATGGGTCTTCAAGACCAAGCTTAGTCCAAATGGTAAAGTTGAGAGGTACAAAGCTAACTATAATGCAAAAGTGTTTTTATAGTCAAAAGAGAGGCATTGATTATAAGGAGACATTCTCATTTTGAGTCTCTACTAAAGATGCTTTTCGAGTTGTTATGACTTTGGTAGCTCATTTTGATTTAGAACTTCATAGATGGATGTTAAAAAAAACTTTTCTAAATAGAGATCTTGTTGAGGACGTCTACATGGTTCAACCTGATGGCTTAATTTATCAAAAGACAAAGAGCACTTAGTTTGCAAGTTATGAAGAAGTCCATTTATGGACTAAAACAAGCTTCTAGACGTTGGTATTTGAAATTTGATCGGTGGTCACTTCTCTTGGTTTCAAGGAAAATGCTTCAGATAGTGCATTTACTTGAAAATTAGTGGGAACTATTTCATCATTCTTGTTCTATATGTTGATGATATTCTTCTTGCTAGTAGTAGTGTTAAACTTTGATTTGAGACAAAATTGATGTTGAGTTTTAACTTTGATATAAAAGACTTAGGTGATGCTCATGTTGTTCTAGGCATCCAAATTTATCGAGATAGGTCACGTGGTACTCTTAGATTGTCTCAAAGAGGATATATTGAAAGGATCCTCAAACGGTTTAACATGTATTCTTGCTCCCATGTGTATTGATATGTTCAAAAGGGTAATAAACTTTTCAAATCTCGGTGTCCTCAAAATAATATAAAAAGATTGAAATGATAAATGTCTCATATTTGTTGGCGTTTA
Source organism: Ormosia emarginata (assembly GCA_029884605.1). NCBI lineage: Eukaryota > Viridiplantae > Streptophyta > Magnoliopsida > Fabales > Fabaceae > Ormosia > Ormosia emarginata. The sequence goes on from JAQQTP010000086.1 coordinate 15,311,462, forward strand.
ATGTATGCTCAAGTTTGTACTCGTCCGATATTGCTTTTGCTATTGATTAATATTTTAGGGAGATACTTGAGCGATGATTTGGGTCATTGGAAAGCCGTAAAAAGGTCTTGAGATATTTGGGGGCACTAAAGATTATCTGTTGACCTATAAGAAGATTGATCAACTTCGGGTCATTGGTTATTCGATTCGATTATGTTAGTTGCCCCGACGACAAAATCTATAAGGCTTTATTTTTATGATCAATGATAAGGATTTATTTCTTGGAAGAGTGTTAAACAGACTCTTCAATTAACTATTTTACCATGGAAGCAGTATGTAAATTGCTATGAAGCCATTTGTCAAGCCATATATTTCTGAAAAATTTAATCTCACGGCTTTCATATTGTAGAAGTATATCTAGACCTCTTGTGATATTTTAGAGATAATATCATTCTAATTGCATTTCTCTCAAAACAATAGAAGTTCTTCTCGATCAAAGCATTTTGATATAAAATATTGTTTGTTAGAGAGAAAATACAGAGTTTGGATTCGTACCAAAAAAAAAAAAGCATATTGCGGAAAAACATGTTAAGATCCCTAACCAAAGGCTTTTAACAATTGGAGTTTTTAAAGAATCATGTAACTCATATGGGTTTAGTTAAGTCTTTTGAAAATGGGAGTCTGAAATTATGAGATATGTATCATGCTCTCTCTCTTATCATATCTCTTGATGCATTTTTTTAAAATCAGTATTGAGACTATCCTTTGGAATTGCATCTTTGTCTTATTTAATTATGTTTTTCCATTATCCATATTTAGTTTCTATGAAATATAACACATGAATATATATATCACTGAAATCGGATATTATTATTCTTTTACGTAGTGCTCAAATTAACATTTCATAGATTATTGGATGATATTTGCTTTGGGTCATAATTGATATTATAGTTTATAATAATACTTCTTTTCTCGATATTGACTAATGTTATCCAAGTGGGAGAATGTTGTATTTATTAAATACAATTAAGTATTTGGATTAACATTAATCAATTATTATGTTGTATTATTAATATATCAATTATGTATCTAATATCATATATGGATATTATAATTGAGTGATTAATATGAGTAACCTATGATGGGCTAGGTTATTTATTAATCCTAAAGTTGACAAGCTCCTGTGCGATTTGGGAAAAAAAATGACAAGCCAATCATTGGATATATAAGAGGCAATAACCTCTTTTCTAAACATATATGAACAAGCTCCCATGAAGGAGGAGTTCACTCTCAATTTCTTCTATCTATTCTTCTAAGATGAGATCGAAAGCAACATCAAAAGAAGGATCATGGATACTATAATTAGGTTCATATTTTTCTTGATCTAGTTAGTTTGAACATGCCATATTGTATCTTAGCTCAAATATGATCAATTGTTACCTACTCGGTTGTTTAATTTCCATCATAATGTTATATTTACTCCTTTTACTCAATTATTTTAATAATCATCTTAATATTAAATAAAAAAAGTATTAAATAAAAAAGTAAATACATTTAATGTCTAAAAAACATAAAAAATATTTAATCCTTTTTTTATTTAATAATTAAAAAATTAATAAGATAATTGGATAAGAGAATAAATTATTTCTCACTCTATATATACACAGTGGTGGTAGAGTTGACTTGCGATTGCTGCAACTCTTCATTACTCCACACGCCATTAATCCAAATTGGACGACTCTTCCTTCACCGCTTCTCAGTACAACTCTACCCCCTTAAATATTTCAGCATTTCAGGTAAGGGAAATGACACAATGGACACTACTTTATTTTTAAACATTTAATTAGTTTTAGAATCTGCTGAACTTTTGGATTGAAATTCAAGTCCTTACCTATCACCATTGTAATTTTCAAGAACTATTTACATTTTCATGAATTCATTCTCTTAAAAGCTTAAACTGTTGTTAAACGAAAACATATAAATAACCTTATTATATTTCTAACACGCCTCTCGTACAAGAATTATTTGGACTTGAAGTGTGAACAATGAATAAATGATAGACCATCTTTACCATATAAGATTGGATGCGGCAAGAATCGAAATCTTGACCACTTAATCATAAAGGCTTTAATATTATGTTATGAACTAACTCGTCCAAAAATTTAAGTTCTTAGATGAAAACATATGAATAATTTTATTATATCTCTATAAGATGCTTTATTTTCTTTCCACATTCACTCTTATATAATAAATTAAAGTACATTATATTGAGACTGACTTAATATCTTAAATTACTTTTCCTCTAAGAATGAAACATGTCATTCTTAATCCTTTTTTTTTTTAAATCTCAAATTCAATTTATCTTCTTAATTAATTAATTATGTATATATATACTTTATAATTTTAATAATTTTAAATATTTTTCATTTTTAATTTATATTTTTTAGATTTTATATGAATAAATTAATTATATATATTTTATTTGTAATTTTAAATATATTTTTAATTTATATTTATCTAAATTTAAAAAAATCTGTGCAATATATGGAATACTTGCCAGTGAAAATTAAAGGAAAGGTGCATGTGTCACAACGATGCACAATATTTTGCCTTCTATGTCTAATTTTTTTTTCCCTCTAGATAGAAACTTCATTAAAATGAAGATAACAGTTAGCCAAACATAATCAAGGTCATGATAACACAATGCTATTCACAATAAGAACAAATTTGCCGACACACAGCTGTTCTTCTGGTCGCTTGTTACTTCTTACCACAGCTAGTATGTTACCACAGCCACTTCACCCTTGTATGCGGTCTTTTAATTCTTACATTACAAAGAAGAAATTGTAGGAGGCCACTCTAAGATTAATAGAAGCTTTCAGTCTTTCACCATAGATAAATATATGACTGCCTTCTATTTCAATGCTATTTTCCTTTTTAATTCTCTTTATATATATTATAAACTTTATCTCCCTAAATTATGAAGAATTAGAATTCTTTAACTCTAATTCTTGCTCTTAGCTCCTGAATATCTATTATTGCTTCATATAGATTGCTCATTCATTTCAGTTTTGTTTAAATTTTTGTTCACTGTTTATATACATCAATTTATGAAAATTCTATATAATAAATCTAACGAATTATTTTGAGCATTATATTTCACTAACTATTGTGAATTGGCTTTACTATCAGGTTGCATTGCTTTGACATTAATATATGGCGGAAATCGGTCTCTCCATTGCAGCCAAGATTTCAGAATACTTGGTGGAGCCTATGTTCGGTTTCAACAAATTTGTGAGCAAACTCCAAGATCAAAAACAAAATTTGATTTAGTGTGAATGAACCTATGAAAGAAGCCAGAAGGAAAACTGAAATAATTGAGGAAACTGTAAAGAGGTGGATGAATGATGTGGGGAATGTCTTAGAAGAGGTACAAAAGCTGGAAGGAAAAATTAAAGAAAACAAGAGCTGTATCCATGGGCCTTTCCAATACTTTCTGGCAAAAGAAGTAGCAAGTGTGACAGAAAAAGATGAAGCTCAACAGTTACACATTTGAGCAATTTTTTCGGCGCAGTGAACATCCTGTCATGAAATACTTCCCATTCCAAAGCTACGTGTATTCCAAAATCTGCAGAGTGTGCTTATAATAAACTGATGGAGGCATTGAAAGATGGAAACAATCATATGATTGGATTCCATGGGATGGGGGGAGCTGGTAAAAGCACATATTGGTGAAAGAGGTTGGCAAGAAAGCTGAGGAGTTGCACCTTTTTGACAAGGTGGTGATGGCAATAGTCTCTCACAATACAGAAGTGACAAATATCCAAGGTCAAATTGCAGACCATTTGGGTTTGATATTGAGGGAAGAGACACCAATTGGTAGAGCACAAAGACTATCAACAAGTCTACAGAATGAGAGGACTCTTGTGATCTTGGATGATGTATGGGAGAATCTGGACTCTGAAGCTATAGGGATTCCAGTGGAATCCATCATTCCACCCTGTTGCACTGTCCTCCTAACTACTCGTGGCCGAGATATATGTGTTTTTATGAACTGCCAAATTACAGTTGAATTGTCTCTCTTAGATGAAGAGGAAGGTTGGACTTTGTTTAAACGTTGTGCTGACATCCTTGATGGCTCACCATATGCCTTGAAGTTGAAGAATACGCCATGGAAGATTGCTAAAATATGTAAAGGACTGCCGATTGTTATAATGGCCATGGCAAGTATGTTAAAGGGAAAGGAAGTAGAAGACTGGGAGTTAGCATTGTCTGAGACTAGAGGAATCACATTCACAGCCAGTAGATGTTGAAGAAGAGCTGAACAGTCCTTATGCATGTATTAAGTTGAGTTATGATAATTTGAGAAAGCAAGTATCCAAATCTCTTTTTTTGTTGTGCTCTATGTTTCCTGAAGATTGTGAGATCAGTGTGGAAGATCTGGTTCGGTTCATGAAGGGACTTGGACCAGCAGCTGGGACAATTGGCACAATGGAGAAAGGAAGGAGAGAAATACAAGTGGCTATTCACACCCTCAGAGATTCATATTTGTTGCAACCAAGTGATCAAAAAGAATTTGTACAAATGCATGACATGTTTCGTGATGTAGCCTTGTGGATTGTATCCAAAGAGGGTAAAGCAATTAAGGTAGCTACCAAAACGTTGACAGTATTAGATGAAAACATAAAAGATATGGTTGCAATGTCCTTATGGGGCATGGAGAATCTTCCTACTATGGATCATTTGCAGTGTCCAAAACTCAAGACGCTGTTACTTCATTTCACAGATGAATCTTCTTTGCAAGTGCCAAACGCATATTTTGGAGGGAAGGAAATGCTGGAAGTCTTGGGAGTTATAAAATTTTACTATACGTGGCGCAACTTGAGCTCATCATTGTCTATTTTGACCATGCCACAATCAATCGAGAAATTAACAATGCTTCAAAGTCTTGCATTAAGAGATATGAATTAGGTGATATCTCTATACTGGCAAGTGGCAACCTTAACATGACTTGAGATTCTTGATTTGCCTGGTTCTTCTTTGCATGAATTGCCCCATGCAATTGTAGCTTTGAAGAAATTAACACAACTGAACATATACACCTGACGCATTAAGAATAACAACCCTTATGAAGTGATAAGAAAGTGTACACAGCTATAGGAATTGTATATACGGAGAATTGAAGATGATTCTTTATATATTGTTTCTTTGCCAAGGTTGCAGAGGTATGTCATAGTAAGTGCTTACTACACTTGCATTTTTCAGGACGTTGTATTGAAATTCCAGCGTTTGAAGTGGAGGATTGGACAAAAATTTTGTTTAGGAATACAATGGCTTTGGAACAGTGTTATTATCCTGATGAATCTTACATCATTAACTATCTTGTTGTCCTTGGTTTCCTTGTCATCACAAACAAAGATGTCATGATTCAAAATGGAAAAATCCTTAATTGATTAGGTAATTGCAATGCCTTGACTGAACCGTTTAATGATCTTTGGAAAAATATCACCTAGGTAAGTTTCAATATTGATTATCTTCGTATTTACAAAGAGTTAAATGCATACTATAGACATCCTTGCACACTAATAAGTAGAGGTGTAAGTGGGTAGTTTGGTTCGAATTTTGAAAAAAAATAAATTCGAACCAATCAAAATTAATTGGTTTGATTTTTTTATTTTTTTATAGTCAAATTCGAATCAAACCGAACCGAACATTTATAAATTAGTTTGGTTCGAGTGATCGGGTTGACCATTATTTTATTTAACACATCCTAATTCTATATGATTCAAATTTTATGAGATGTCTATGAAGAGATAACTTAATTCATGCCTTCAATTTTGAATGCTAAAAAAGTCATGTTATACATACCACGTTGCATAGAAGGTCGTTGCTTTAAGTCTTTACTCTAAAGGCAGTTTCCTTGAAAGCTTTAAGTGATGGAATGCAATGATGCCTATACTCCTTACCATAAAAATAATAGTTTCACTGATTTAGTGCACAAAATCATCAAACTGATCACGCATGAGAAAAGAATGAGAATCAACCAATTTTCTTATTAGATAGTAAAAGGTAAAAATAGTTAAAAAAGATGAATTTACAAAAAAAGTAGAACAAACTCACATGCTTATTTCCTGGACTGCGACACCAAGAAAGATGCATTATCTGCTTCCCAATAACTGTCCCATTTAATATCTGAATTGCTTCCTCGGCATTCTTTCTATAATAGTGACAGTAGAAGGCATAAAAAATAGCTAATTTACCCAGAAAAAAATATGACACTACTAATGACAATGACAACAACAATCACAATCATAACATTATATGCAAGTCCTCATAAACTTGTTTAATATCATTATCCTTATATGATTTTACAAGCATTAAAGTTGAATCATCTGCCACAAGTGCATGTAAATCATCTATACCATCCACCACAATAGCCAACATGTACCCAAAATCCTAAAAAGGAAAAAGGCATTCAATATGTTATAACAACTAATATGTTCCTATGAATGAGTACATTTGTAAAAGTGAGACTCAAGCTAAGTTGAGTTAGGTTGAAATTCATGATATAAAGACCAATAATCATACCAGAAAGTTTGTAAAAACAACAACAAAAAGACAAGATTCATAAGTACTAACTACTGAACCTAAGCAGAACAAATATAAGGATTTCTTAGTTACTTTGCATCAAAGAGAAAGAGTTGTTTAATCCTGACTTGAGAAATATATATGCACCAGAATACAGACACTACAAACTCATAAAAAAACTCATAACGTGATGGAATAAATGGACCAAGAAAAAAAAAACATTTTTAGGAACCAAATAATGCATTCCTCAACTCTTTACATATGATTCTGAAACTAGACTTTGATATGTTTTGTTTCAATATTGGCAAGGATGGGACACTCCCTAATAAGTTGTTGCCTTATGGAAGAACTTGGCTTTGGGTGAGTGGCGAGAGGCAACAGAGGGGTGAGGGATCGAGTGTGACTGCTGGGTTAGGAATTTAGGAAAAAATTGAATTGAAAGGGTTTCTGATTTGGTAATAATTGGGATTCACGAGTTTAGAAAAAAAAATGATTTGGTTTGGTTCGATTCGATTTTGAAATTTCAAATCCGAGAACCGAATCAATTAAACTTAAATTGGTTCGGATTTTACCCGAACCAATCAATATATCCAAACCAAACCAAACCAACTTAATTTGTTCAATTCGGATTGATCGGATTGATGAGATTATCCGAACCAATTTACACCCCTACTAATAAGGCAACTTTGAGACATGATTATTGCAAGATTCAGTGACAGATGGATGTTTCTTTTTCTTGCAATTGTACTGCTTATTCTTATTATTACTCAAAAAGTATTATTTTCTATCCTCCAGTAGTGTCGTCAGTTTACTCAATGCTTGTATAGTTTAGACATGGTTATTTTGAGTGTTCTTTGCCGGATAGTTGCTCGTTTCCAATGCTTTGTGCTCCTTATTCTTACTAATATCCAAGCAGTATGTTATATCCGAAAAGTCCTTCACATTTCAAATCATAAATGAATTGCAATCTTATTGAATTGAAATTTTATATCCCAAAAGTATCTGACTATATTAAGTCTATATCTACCCTAGGTTAATCAGCACTAGAATTATGGGAATAAGTATAGTCAATTAGTTTACCTTACCCTCCTTCTCCCCCTTTGCTTTTCTCCAAATTTTTTTTCCTACAGCGTTTATGCAACCAAGACTTCACACTTTGACTGCCACCATCAATGTTGTGATGTACGCCTAGAGGGTATTTTCCAAGGGCCAGTTGTAGGACAATGGCCTTTGAACTCGTACTTATCCATGTTCAAAGGATCAACCTGAGTTGAGGCTCATTTGGAAGGGCCCAAAAAATCTCCTTAGCCTCCAAAAACTCAAGTGTTTAGTGCTAGTGGGATGCAAAAACTTGGAACCGTCTCTCCCACTGTTGTTTGAAACCTAGCAGAACTGCTTGTAAGTGTGAAAAATTGGAGTAGGTAATATCTTCTATGTGACTGGCCAGAAGGAGATTCCAATTTAAAACTAATTGATATTAAATAAAAGTAACTTAACAGATATATAAATCATACTCAAAAGATTGAGACAGACAAGGTGAGATTTCTAACACTGGTGATGGTGGTGGTGGTGGTGCTAGTGATCCCCAGATACAAGAGAGGGTGAGCAACTTGGAAACACACTTGAAATCTGAGAGACAATGACGAAGGTTGATGGAATCTTTGACTTGGAATCCGAGCAATAAAGGCAAAGGTTGATGGAGTTAGATTTGCAGGTTGAGAGGGAAAGGCGAAGATTGATAGAACTAAAACTGGAAGCTGAGCAGGAAGGACGACGGATCATGGAAGGTGCACTACTTTCTGTCTTTCATAAAATGCTTGGAAGGGTCCCTCCACAATTTGCTGGCCTGCTTTCTCAGCCTCCATTGATACATGGTTCTCCATTTTTTTTCTCCTGCCATTGATGTTTAATGTATAATGTTCTCCATTCTTTTCCACTATTATAAATTTATTGTGCTATTCCTGTATAATTTCAGGTATCAAATGAAGAAAGCGAAGATCAGGCCTTTCATGATGTATCTATAGTTCTATGCAATCCTCTTGAACCAGTCATGACTGTAAATATATGCTAGCAAAAATGAAGATGTTCTCTCAGTTTGATTCGTTTCTCTTCATGTACAGTATTTAGACCATGAATGGTACTTGTGTTTGCATAGGACAGTTTTTAGCCTTAGTCTGCTTGTTTTTGGAGGGGGGGGGGGGGGGGGGGGGGTGTAACATGAGCCTCAGTCTGCTTTATTTTGGCCTTTTGGTATTCATTCAAACTGCTAAGCTTTAAGATTTAGCCTTTTCTGTCTTTACTGCGGTGATCCTAAGATCAACTTTTTTGAGCGTATTTGACAAAATTAAATATAAGTTGGTTGTAACTGAATTTGTGTGTTAAAGGTATGTTTGTCAAAAGTAAATTTTTCTTGCTTTTGGTTATAATATTGTCTATTTGAGATTTTTATTTTTAACATTTATTTTTTTAAATTTATTTTTGAAGTAAAAATTTTTAAATATAAATTAAGTTATTACAAATTTATTTTTAATTAAATTTAAGTTTGTAAATACACTTTTAACCAAATTAAAATTTATCAACTCTAATCTAAATACCCACTTAATCAATTAGCCATCTTCGGATTAATTTTCGCAGGAAATATGACCCATGCTAGACTTAAGAAGGATAGTTTAGGTTCTTGAACTCTCACTAGAATAAATATATTATTTTATGAAATGTATATATATATATAAAAAAATGCAAACCGTGTCAAAAAAAAATTTTAAGCTGACTAACCATGTCCATTTTATCAACTTGGAAGGCTGGTTTTTTTATTTTTTTGGTAATGACTTGGAAGGCTGGTTTAGTTATAAAATAATGCCTTCAATATTTCCTTTTGTAAATTTTGGTGACTTGGGTCAAGTCAAGTCATCCTATTGTTAATACATAGGATGCTTCCTATCAATAATTGAAAGAGCACTTTACTTTTTCTCAAAATTTATTATTATGAACCAAAAGCGCGTACTAAGTAGCCTACTGGCCAGTGCCCGGTTCCTACCCATTATCTGTACTTTCCTTTACGTGAGAAATTTGGTTTAAGCAATAAGCAAAATCAATCACACTATCTTTCACTTTTCTGGTCGCCAGTCATTCCCAGAAGGAGTAGAGAGATCACCATCGTTTGAGCCTCCAACATCTTGCTGTGAGTTAAAATTCCATCCACTTTTCTTCTTTCCATATCTTTTTCACTTCAAATGTCTTCTTTTTATTGAAACTATGATTGGTTCCGTGAATTCTTGTCTTCCAGCAAATTTTTATATGTTTGATGTAATTGCCTTTTCAAAATTCATGAAAAGTAAGATAATTGGTGATGATGATGGTATTTAAGAATTTAATTGATATAGAAAGCCGAATTTAAATGATAGAGGCTTGTTCACTTGGGTTCATAAACAACTCATTTGTGTTTCTCAAAAAGAAGCAAAAAGATAGCAACCCATTTAAAGAAGATTAATTTTATCAATGTAGTCATGATGAGCACATAAAATTAAAATGATTTTTTTTTTGTGAAGAGAGCTTTTCATAATACGATATATGTAATGGTGATTAGAATTTTATTTTTCATATCCTTTTAAAAATCATGATCTAGTACTTTGAAGAAAATAATCCTTTGATTTTTAAGTTTTTATTGTTCCTCCAATTAAATGTATGTTTTTTTTTTTTTTTACTTTACTATGATGCTAATGACAAGTTGACAACATGCTTTCTTTCCTTTACTATCAATAAGGTAGAACATAATAACTCACAGGACCTACTATAACCATTTTTATTAAAGCTATATCCTTCTCAACTTACGATCATTTTAAGTGCAACAAAAAAAAAAACCTTATGATCATATTAAGTATTATATATTTTCTCCAATTTCTTCCATTTCTGTTTAAGATCTAGATCAAACATTATAACTGAAGGCATAATTGCATTCGACTTCTATGGCAATTCATTTTTTATCTGTCACGTACATTCATTTCATTTTGATATGTTGCACGAAAAATATGCAATTAAGATGCTTCTAGATTAAGTGGTAAAATTGATTATTTTCCCAGGTTGCCTTTGTTTAAATGGCAGAAATCATAATCTCCATTGCTGCGAAAGTCTCAGAATATGTGGTGGATTTAGTGATACGTCAAGGACAGTATCTGTTTCATGTTAGCAAAATCATTAAAAATCTTGAGAGCAAAAAGGAGGAGCTGATTTCAACTCGAGATGATGTGCAGGAAAGAGTTGAAGCAACTAACAAAACAGAAAAAGTCAATGATGCTGTTATGGAGTGGCTAAATGAAGTGAAAAAACTCATAGAAGAGGTGGAGAAGCTGGAAACAGAAATAGAGACTGACAGCAGTTGTTTCCAAGGGCAATGTTCTATTAGGAAGAGATATCGTCTGTACAAACAAATGCAAAAGAAAATAGAGACTCTGATGCAGCTGAATAAAAAAGGTCAATTTGAGACTATTTCCTTCCCCGCCCCAATTCCAGATATTGAGTATTTTTCTTCTGGAAATATTGTGTATTTCAAGTCTACAGAAAAGGCTTCAGATCAACTTTTGGAGGCACTGCAAGATGATAGTAGCTTTATAATTGGATTGTATGGGATGGGGGGCTCAGGTAAAACAACATTGGTGAAAGCAGTGGGTAACAAAGCCAAGGCTTTAAATCTTTTTGATCAAGTTGTATTTGCCAGTGTGTCCCAAACTCCAAATGTCAAGAAGATTCAAGATGAAATTGCTGACTTGATGGGACTGAAATTGGATGAAAATAGTGAAGCTGGAAGAGCAAGAAGAATATCTTTGAGACTACAAAGCAAGGAACGTATTCTTGTGATCTTGGATGATGTTTGGGCAAAGCTTGAGCTTGAGGATATAGGGATTCCTTGTAATGGTAATCACTGGGAGTGCAAGGTCCTTTTGACTACACGTCTCCGACGAGTATGTACCTTGATGGACTGTCAAAGGGAGATTCCTTTGCATCTCTTATCTGAAGAGGAAGCTTGGATGTTGTTCAAAAAACATTCAGGCATAGGTGAAAAGTCCCCATCTAACCTATTAAATGTGGCATGGGAAGTTGCTATTCAATGTAAAGGGTTACCAATTGCAATTGAAGCAGTGGGATCTTCCTTAAAAAGAAAACCCATTGAGGAGTGGAAGGCAGCATTAGACAGTCTGAGACATTCAAAACCAATTGATGTTGAAGAAGGAGTGAGAGATGCTTTCTCCTGTATCGAATTAAGCTATAATCATTTGAAAAGGAAAGGAGCTAAGTTGATGTTCTTGATGTGTAGTATGTTTCCAGAAGATCATGAGATCTTTATTGAAGATTTGATCAGCTATGGGGTGGGGTTGGGTGTATGTGGGGAAATTGAATCATTTGACTCAGCAAGGAGCCAGTTGAGAGCTAGTGTAAACAAACTTGTAGACTCTTGTCTGTTGATGCATTCTGAGAAAAATAAAGACCACTTTTCTGTTGTACATAGAACAGACCATGTGAAGATGCATGACATGGTACGTGATGTTGCTTTGTGGATAGCATCCAGATCAGTGGATCGCAATATTCTGGTAAATCTCGCAAAAGATCTAAACACCTTGGCTGAGAATGGAGATATAAATGATTATTTTGCAGTATCTTCGTGGTACAAGAAAACAGACCGGATTGCTGCTCAAGTGGATGCTCCAAAGCTTGAGATTCTATTGCTAAATACTAGAATGTCTTTGGATTTACTGAATGCATCATTTGAAGGTATAAAAGGGATCAAGGTTATGGCTATAATCAGTGAGGGTTATAGAACATCATTATCATTGCCTCCTTCAACCCAGTCATTGACTAATCTTCGAACTCTGCGCTTGAGAAGATGGTTGTTAGGTGATATCTCTTTCATATTAAGCCTAAGAAAACTTGAGGTTCTGGATTTGCAAGCTTGTAGCTTCAAAGAACTGCCAAATGAAATTGAGAAGCTGAGTAAATTGAAGTTGCTGGATTTGTCAGGGTGTGCAGTTCTAGAAAATTATAATTCTAAAGCAATAGGAAGATGTACACAACTAGAAGAGTTATATGTTTCTGGACCTCTCCTCCATAGGGATGACAGATGCATATATCCTAGTCAACACTTTGTGGATGATGTTACTCTCCCAAATTTGCGGAGGTATATATTAGAACTTGGACGCTTGCAAACTTATGGCTATGGGATAAATGAGAATTCTAGCATGAGAGCCCTAAGCTTGAAAGAGTTTGATGTCTCCATGTTTGGTGCATGTAAAATGAATCTTCTACAAAGAGCAGAGGATATTTATTTGAATCACCTTCACGGAGGATGTAAAAATATCATCCCAGAGATGGTTCAAGCTGTGGGAGGCATGAATGATTTGTCTAAGTTACGGCTTCGCTCTTGTTCAGAGATAGAATGCCTCATAGATACAACTTCTGACCATGATGGTTCTTTTCACTTGGATGCTTTATTGCCAGGGTTGGTCAAGTTAGAGCTGGAGGAAATAGAAAATATAAAAGAACTTTGCCATGGTTCAAGTCTACAAGTGCTTGGCTTCTTCGAGAAATTAGAAGAACTCCATATAAGGAAGTGCCAGAAGTTGTACAGCATATTTCCAGGGAACTGTAAATTGTGCAATCTTAAAATCCTAAAAATTGATGGTAGAGGTTTTTACCATTCTACTGTTGCCATCAGTTGCACTGCAGTTGCACTCTTCTCAATGTCTGTTGCCATTAGTCTACAGCAGCTAGAAGAGCTATCTATAGCAGATTGCAAGGAATTAAGGCACATAATATCAAATGAAGAAGAGGATGGTACTGATACACGGAAGGAAATATCTCCAGCTCCAAACAACTCTCAATTGATGCTCCCCAATTTGAAGAAACTCTCCATTCATTATTGTCCAAAGTTAGAATTTGTATTCCCAAGCTCCTGTGTTGGCCTAGTGCAACTGCAAGAGTTAGATATTTTTAAAGCTTCCGAGCTGAAATATATATTTGGCCATTATGACCATCAACATCATTCACCACATCAAAATGAGATCCAAACCAAGCTTCCTGTTTTAGAAGTACTCAAACTCCAGAACCTTGCAAATATCCTTGGGATATGCATGGGAAACTGTCAGCCTTGGTGGCCATCTTTGAGGGAGCTAAGTTGCGTGAATTGCCCAAAATTGAGCATATCTTCTATCCATGTGATGGTTGGTTCAGAAGTGAGACAGCAGCATCATAATACGGTACATATCAGCCAACTCTCTACTTCATTGAAATGCAAAAAGTTTCTTTGATGTGACTATTTAATTTTTTATGACATACACATGACAGCATTTCCATTCCTTATTTAATTGTAGGTTATAGTTGTGCAATCTTTTATACCATTTTAATTTTGGTTGTTTTTGCTGTGGCTATTGTTCATCCCATTAGTTGCTTCCCTTGCAATGCACTGTCCTTCACATAAAATTGACCTCAATATTGTTACTTTTGAAACATAAATGAATTACGTCATCTACAAATATTAAGTAAAAATGTCTCATAATTAATGCTACCGTTTCAGGGAGTTTCCCTTGAGGAGGAGCAGAGAAAACACTTGAACTCAATCTTAAAACGACTGGAATTACAAGGTTTCTCTGAATTGAGGTTCATATGGTCTGATCCTAGTCCTAGACAGATTTTGAGTCTACAGTATCTTCAATATCTAAAGGTGAGTGGCTGTGCAAAACTGAAATCTGTCTTCTCCATGGTGGTCCAGAGAAGCCTACCTGAGTTGACATCCCTTGTTATATACCACTGTGAGGAATTGGAAGAAATCATTGCAGAGAAAGAAGAATCTCAAAATCCAACCAATTCTAAAGTGTGCTTTCCAAAATTGAGACATTTGGCGGTGAAGAACTGCAACAAATTGAAAAGCCTTTTCTCTGTTGCTATGGTTGGAATGCTTCCTCAACTAAGTACTCTACACATTTCAGAGGCTGCTAAACTAGAAGAGGTTTTCAGAAATAGTAGTGAAGATGGCGTTCTCAGTGATGAGAAAATTGTGTTTCCAAACTTGAGAGAAATAAAACTCACAAAATTGCCAAGTCTTGTGGACATTTGCCAAAGATTTAAATTACAGCCAGTGAAAGCTGTGAAGATCCTGATAGAGGAATGCCCCAAATTCTCTCCATTTTCACAAGCAACTTAAATTGTTCCTCATAAAGGTCTGCACATATCATGTTGTCTTAATTATTTTAAATTTTTTGTTCCAGTGTCCTTAATAACTGGATACAACGATGTGTAGTGAAAATAATGTATGATGTCATGAAGTACTCAACATTAATGTATGATGAAAAATTTTTGTGTTCACTGATCTTGTTTGATTCTCACTACTTTGTCTCCCAACATGTGTTTTATGTGCAGTTCTAGTTCGGAAACCGGGGCTCATCTATTTTTGCATGGTTCCGCACTACTTTCCTTTGGAATAGGTTGTTTGGGATTTTAACAGCACTTATTTGTCTTTAGACTTCTTTTGAGATACAATTATTTTTTTAGCCACCTTTTGGTGTTCTGCTCATAGTCTATTTAGAGATATTTCTTTATCAAACATGCAGAGATTGACATGTTTTGTTACATGATTTAATCTCCTATTTTCTAGTTTTGTATTTTTTTTTTTGTTTCCATAAGAGGATGTCTTATCCTCTTTCTTTATACTTTTCTTTTTCTTTTTCCTTACTAAATTTCTTTTACTATAAAAAAATCCTCACTAATTATTGGAATTAATTTATTAATAAAACTAAACAAACAAAATATGATTTGGCCTATACTCATAAATATTTATTTTTTTGAGAATATATGTTACTTGCTTAGGTGTTTTTTTTTTTTTTAACTGAATGGAAACTTTATTAAGGATCAGACATATTCAATCTCAAAGCAGGAATAATAAAAGGTGGTAGATTATCCACCCAAGTAGTTAACTCACTCCTTAGCATGGTTTGCTAAAATATCAACAATCCTATTACATTCTCTAAGAATGTACATACAATCAAACACTCAAACTAAGAAGCATACATATATGTCTCTTAAAATATTACCATTATAAGACCTATCCACTTCATTACTGTTAATGCTCTTGCAAACTACACTTGCATCATCTTCAAGAATTGCCTTACTCAACCTCATGTCCCAATAATATAATGCTTGGTGTATATAAATTCACATTAGAGTAAAGTGACTGAATCAAAGTAGAGGTGTACAAAAATTTGGTGAAACCAAAGTTGCATTATTCCTGCTGTTATTATTAATTGTTAAATAAATCTTCATACATAAAGCAAGCCCTGAGGAATCAAGATAAAGAAATCCTTAAAATGAGATTTTCCGGGAAAATCAGATGCCTAAGAAGAGGAAGGATGGCACCAAAATTTACATATCGAAGTCAGAATTTTCAACTGTGGACTAGTCACTTTCTAGTGGCCTGTGGAATACCAAGGGTTAATAAGTCCAAAACATCAACCATTTACTTCCTGTTCCACATTTACCCCTGGACTAACAGATAATTTCGGGATTGTCCTTAACTTCTTCAGCTAAACGATGTCGTAGCCATTTCCTTCTTCAAACCGCTCTAGGGTTTTGTCTGCCAGCCCCAAACTAAAATGATGGCTTTTCTTGGGACCCGGATCCAAACCAAAACCCGGTTTAACGTACTCTTCAACGCTTCCCACCTACACAAGCTCCTTCTGCCTCGAACCCTGAAGATGTCGGTGTCGCAGGGCAAATCCAAGAGACCCATTTGCCCATCTTGCTCCAAACCCACCCGAACGTGTCTCTGCTCTCGGATCCTGACCCCGGGTATCGAAAATGTGGTGTATGTAACCGTTCTGCAGCACGCGCTAGAGAGTAAGCACCCGCTGAATTCTACTAGAATCGCTAGACTTGGCCTCAAGAATCTCACGGTAGCAACTGTTTCCGATGTTAATATTGAAGCCCGGTTCGTGATTCGGTTAATGGACCTAAATTCCAAATCGAGTTCGGTTGGAAATGTGCCAAATGGTTTGTTTTCTCATCGATCTTGGGAAATTGGAGAGACCCAGAAGTTGTTTTCTGAGAAAGATTCTAACTTGATTGATAGTGCTAGAAAATGTGGTTTGAAAGATGATATTGCAGCTGGTCAAATAAGTATTAGTGATGGTGTAGTGGTGAATGATGAAGTTGAGAAAAATCCAATTCATCCAAATTTTGATCGAAATAGAAGTGTTTATGAAGAGAATGGAGGGTCTGCTATTAGTGTCACCATTGGCAAATATGGTGCCATTAGTTCTATGTCTCATATTTGGATGCCACAATCTCAATCCAGCAAGTTAAGTTTTAACAAGGTTGTGGCTCATCCCGAAGCTTGTGAAGCACTCTCAAAAGGGTTTTTGGTGAAGAAGTTGCAAAGGAGGCAATTGGATAGGGGCATTAACTTGGAAGAATATGAAGAATTCGAGCTTGAGGTTCCTCCTGGATCAGTATTACTATTTCCTTCTGATAAGTCTGTTAATATTAGTGACCTAGATGCTATTGGGTTTGAGGTGAAGAATTTGATTGTTCTGGATGGAACATGGGCTAAGGCAAAAAGAGTTTATAGTGAAAACCCTTGGTTGAATATTTTGCCGCATTTGAAGTTGGAAGTGAATGAGATGAGCTTATATAGTGGTGTGAGGCATCAGCCTAAAGCTGGTTATTTGTCTACCCTTGAGAGCATTGTATACGCCTTGAAGGCAGTAGGGGAGAATCATGAGGGCTTGGATAATCTCTTGGATACTTTTGAGTCCATGGTTGGAGATCAAAGGCGATGTAAAGATGAGAGACTGAGCAAACTCTTCCCCAGTTGAGGCCCCCCTTCTTTTGGTTGGACAACTTGAAGAAGTTGCTTAAACCCAAAATAGAAATTATTTGCAATAAATTAAGAACAATGAAACTTCTAAGAGTTTTTGGCCCCTGTATCCTTTCTTTGCATGCAACACAGGAATTCCGCTGTATTATCTGTATAGAGTATATATGGAGAAATTATAATTAAATGGGTTTATTGAAAGTATACAGATTATTGCTATGCCACATCTGCTACATAAGGATTGGAGCAAACTGAGATAGAGCAATCAGTTGATATTGGACTATGCTATTGGGAGTTTTGTGTTCTTTCTCTCCTTTTCCCCTAGAAACTTTTACTTTCCTTTCTTTATTTTTGTGTTCTTTCTTTTATAGCTCCCAAACAAAATCTAAAGGAGATGAGGATGGAGAAAGATTTTATAAGGAGGAATTCACCATATACTAGAACTCAATTTGTCTTTCACGTCTTTAGCAAATCGCAATATGATGGTATAAATGTAATTGGATTCTCAAAACCTGGCTTCATGTGTTGATACACTCTGCAAGAAATCAGTTTTAGTACTTGAAGACAGAAAATAGGCCGACCCATAAGAAGTTTTCATTCAATGCTTACTCATTCACTTTGCGGTTTTACACTACATCCTCTCCCTTTCACCTGGGAATGAACCAGCCAGTATAATAAGCCTTTTATGCATCCCAGTAGAACTATCATGCCGTGCTTTAAAATCAAACATAAATTCCAGTCTAGAAGTATAAAAGAAACACATTTGTCACTGGTTACATAAGCAGTTTTTCCTATACAGAAATCAAGCTTACAAGTTCAGACAATACACGCAACACCATCAACTGTAAAGAGACAAGCAGCATTACGCTTAATTTAAAGACTATTTCAAGACCTTAGAGTATTTAAATACAAGCACAACCAGTAGCAATTTACTGAAATACCTCAGTTTAATCACTCTGCTAGCAGAAGCCCAACCCACTCAAGCTGCTAGTGGTGGCATATACTAATCTGAGGAATTGTTTCATTGTCTATTTATCTATATATACCAAACTCTTGCTAATCCAGCTAGTTGAGGAATGACAGCAGCAGACCTGGGGCTTTTAGGGTGTCATAAGTATATTCCTGAGTCTATACCTCTTCTGATCAACACATCCTGAGCTGACCAAAGAGTTTATCCAGACATCATCAGCTTTTACTGGCTCATCATTATCATTCCTGTGCCAACTCCAGAAGGCATGAGTGGAGTTCATAATCTTCAGCTCACCATGACCAAAACTGGCTTCACGGAATTCTGACCACTTTGGCTGCGGGTTTATATACCTGTCAACAAACAATGATGTAAGGATACATCTCGCAACAATGAAAAAACCAAATTTCAGGCCGCGTGCATACTGACAAGCAACCTCAATATAGCTTTTTCACATAACAAATGATTCAGAGAACAGATTCCTTTTGAATGTTTCTAGCAGTGATAACTTACTTATGAGCTAAGCCTTCTCTGTTCCCTCCATCACCAATAGTTATATGGACAGCACCACAAGGATCCAATCTTCCATTATACACACGTTTCTGTCAATCAGATAATGTACCATTTAAGACCCAAATGCCACTAAATCATACTTACAAAGAAAATACATGCTAAACCATATAGGCATACCGAACGTTCATAAGCATGAACATGACCAGCAAGAACTAAATCAACACCAGCAGCAAAAAGCAATGGCTCCATAGCCGCCATCATATCATCCCCTTCACGATGATGAGCCTTGTTACTATTATACCATGGTGCATGAAATAACACAAGCAGCCAAGGTGTTCTTTTCCTGTCCACCTTTGACAGATCTGCCTGTAGATAAGGGATGAGAACATTAACCTTGTGCACATAAAAAATTAAAGAGAGGAAAAAAGTGGGCAGGAGGGAATTTGTAGCCATCACGAGGGGAGAATTTGTCCAATGGCATGGCCAGATATTTCAAGTGCCTCAATCACATAGTCAGATATTTCAAAATGGAGATCCTTTTAAATGGCCCTGGTGAATCACGGGCTAAATCTCCCAAGAATTCCATAGACATCTAATTTAAGCCTCCTTAAATGGATGTGCTATGTGTTACTCTTAATAATGGAAATTATTATGAGCTTTTATCCATTTCCCAGGGTACTTTTCTTTTAAAAAGATAAAGTGTAGAGCATAGTAACTCTTGATCAATTGGAGCAATCAACTAACCTTTAGCCATCTGTATTGTTCTGAGTACTCATCATAATCTGCATAGGAACCAAGCATGATAATGTGAACACCTGCAACTTCAAAAGAATAATAGAGATTTGAAGTTGACCCACTTTCCTCAAATGGCATTTTCCATCTGGAATTATAGGATACAAACCCATCCTCAAACAATGGTATATTCTCCTCTTCATGGTTCCCCTCTGTTACCATCCATGGCCTTGTACTAGCAAGTGGCTCCACTAGCTTACCAAACGTGTCCCATTGATGTTGCATACAATCAGCATAAGAAAGGTCTCCTGGAAGAAGGTAGACATCATATTTACATTGTTCAATGTGATCTAATGTCGATTTAGTCCAACCAGTTTGACCCAGATCCCCAGCCACAGCAAAAGTAATTGGAAATTGAGCTGGAGGAGTTTTAAGCTGGAACTCAGGACCTCGTCCACCACATCGGTAGAAGTACACAGTATTGTCCTCCAAAGGCCCAATTACAGTATGGTGTATCTTTCCTGAGCTATATAACAAATAATTATAAGAGGTGCTCTCTCCTTCAGCTACTGTGTCATATCTCCCTGGTAATGTTCCATATTCTACAAATGAAGGTGAATGCTTATCATTACTTATCCAGGTAACTCTCATGTGCTTGTCTCCTGCCAAAGAAATGTGTACCTGGAATAGACATCTCTGCATCTAAGAATCTGAAACTAAATAGGTACCACAAAGAACTTACATAAAGAGGTTGATAAGATTGCTTAATAAAAGAAGCACGGTTCACAGTTCACAGAATAATTGTCCCAGAATTCGCAAATAATTCACCAAAAGCAAAGCCAACTGTTTAAGTTTAAATAATAAGTAAGTTAAATAATAGTCATTGTCTGAGTACAAGTATTATAACAAATCACCAACTATTACAAATATATATTATGTCATTTGAAGATTTGTGACATAGGGCCCATGCCCATTATGTAAGACAAGACATGAAACAAGCACTATAATCCCAATACGAGTGTCTAAAAATTAGTGGATGAGGTTTGAATATCACCAGAGAAAACCCTACAGGGTTATATCTTGAACACAGAGATAAGGTAGAAGCAGTCATTCTTACACCATTTTAGAAAGGTGAAAATAGCTTCCACGTTGTACTCTCAAACTCTTAAAAGAAATGGTTAACAGAACCAAAAGTTACAATTACAAACTGCTGCTAATTATGTGTAACAGAAACTAATTCTGAACTCTGACTCTTGGATTATCTGAAGACAAATAATGCCAACCCTTCTAATGGTCCTCCATTTGATACTTGTAAGTCACTGAACAAAAACTCCTAATCCCTTACAATTCATCATCATATGTATAAAGAGATTAATTTTGCAGCAAATACAACTGTTAAAAAGCAGTTAACACAATCTAAAAGAATCTGTGTTTATGAAAGTATTTACCTGAGGGCTTCTAAAATCTAAACCATGATTTAAGTTAAGGGGTTTTGTAGGTGAACTCTGAACTCTATTTTTTCTGTTGAAAGGAAAACGTCGTTCCTTCAAAGTATTAAAATGAATAAGACTATATAAAGTCGATATCTCCAAACATCACAAACTTGGAAATAAATATGAAGGTGACAAACTTGTACTCGCCTTTTAGAAGCACAAAACTATTTATTTCCAGTAAAAAGACTTGGAAATACATCAGTAAATAGAAGGAATACTTTTGAATTAGTCCTCCCAAGAGTACACCATAATCCTATCAGAAACTATTGAAAGATGTTCACAAGTTGTTATTACGACATAAACTAACTTACAGATTATAGTATCATTTGTTATTACCAAAGAGTCTACTGTCATGTTACTCAACCCAGATTCAAGAATTTTGAACTAAAAGGCAAATACCAAAGAAATCAAATACTATAAGATTGATCAAGTGGTGAAACTAAAGGGAATAGCACAAAACTGAATTTCCCAGGAAAAAGGGTCATAATATGTGATGGAATGAAAGAGAGTTTGACCTGCTGGGGGTAAGAGTTGGGCTTAGAAATTGGATACCATGGGATGTTCAAGGTTTTTCGAGGCAGAGGGCGAACGTATTCCGCCGTGACAGTTGCTGACAGTAGCAAAACAACCGTTACAATCCGAATCAGTATTAGTTTGAGTTCCATATCTATGGCGTCAAACCTAACTACTTGAACAGCACGACAACAATGTACTTGTTCAACTTCAACCTTATCCTCAGCCTCCAACCATCGGAATACGGAATAATATCACCAAATTTGTCCCCGTGTGACTTGACTTATTTTTTTTGTCTTTGTATATAAAACGTATCTATTTCAGGAAAACCAAACTCAATTTTGTATTAATCAATTAAAATAGTTTTTCACATAAACATCAATCGTGTATTTTTAAATGGAAAATAATTATTTTACATTTTTTTAAAGATGTAGATATTATTTATATTATTTTTAATAGATATAATTGAATGAAAAAATGATAAAAAAATATAATAAATAATATTAGTTGTAATATAAAAAAAATATATATATTGTTTGATGTAAGAATATAAAAATTATTTTTAAATTATTAAAAAAATTATTATTACAATCATTATTTAAAATATTTAGCTCTTTTAATGATATATCAAAATGTTATTAGATGATAGTATAAAATATTTTTAATAAACTAAATTTAAACTCATATATTAACAATTATTTAGTAAGAAAATAATGAAATTTGTAATACTTCTTAATTTATTAACTAATGAATTTATTCGCGTTAAAAAAAACTAATGAATTTATTAATAATACTTAATATACTGATTAATTGTAATGTTTTATTTTGTAAGGTAACTTTAAAAGAAATTTACATGATGTGAAATATGTCTATCGAGATTTTAGTAGTATAACTAATATATATGTAAAAGTAGAGATATAAATGACTTGAAATATTTATAAATTATTTAAGTTTGATTCGTAAAATGTTTGATTAGGCTCATTTATATAAATGAGTGAAATTCAAACTTTATAATAAAAATTCCCTGATAGCTTATATATATATATATTATTTATTCATTCTATATAAATAATAAAAATTAAATAAAAAATATAAATAATAATAATTTATTTATTATTATTACTAACTAAAAGTTGTAATAAGAAGGTTGTGAATTTTTTTATATAATGGATTATGAATAAAAAATTTATTTATATTTTTAATTTTTTGCTCTATCTTCTAATATAAATATCCTTACTAAATTAATAAACTTAAATGTTTCAAAGATACATTTAATAAAAAATAATAATCAAATTATAAACGAGCTATCAAAGTTAAGCTCAAATTTTAAATTTGACTTGTTTAAATAAATGAGTTAAGCTTGAGCAGTCTCTTTTTTTCATAAGTCAAACATGAACTTGAAGTGTTCGACTTAGCTCTACTCGTTTATATCCCTATGTGAAAGTGTTTTATCATTATTTTATTATGAGAAATACTAGCAACACACTTTTTAAAATACTTCTTTCAACACTTGTTTTATTATTGGTCCAAAAGCAAGTGTTGCTAGCATTCTTTTCCTAATGATCCTTTTAATTGTATGACATAGATCAATAATAAAATAAGTGTTAAAAAGAGTGTCCAAAAGAGTGTGTTGCTAGCATTCATTTTTTATTATAATTGATACTCAAACTTAACAATAAATAAAGGGTTAATTATATTAATTAAATGCAAACTACATATTCTTATCTCTTCTTCAAATGGGCAGTTTGTGGTGACTTGGCTTTGTTGGTGAATTTTGAGGGTCAATTTGTATGGTAAAAAGGGTGCTTACAAAATATACTTTGATGCTAAACTTAATGAGGAATATGACAAAAAATTGTTTGAGTAAAGAGCAATATTTTAAAAACCGATCTTGATTGGCTTGTTGAATGGGTCGGATTACGAGCTAACTATGTCTATGGTTTGAACACTATCTTGTTCAATCACGATTCAATTATAAAATTAACATGTTGAACCAATCGAATCTTATTTATAGGGGTTAAAGGTGATACCTTGCATGGGGTGTGTAATGCACCCTTGCTAATGATTGTAATGATGAGAACACCATAATCTAGTACCTAGTAAGTTGGTTCGGGTACGGGTTGGTAGTGGCTAATTAGGTTTGAAAGACTCGGTTGGGTTCTTAGGCCATCATTACTTGGTTCATGTTGGTAAGGCTTTCTTAGATGCATATTTGGGCTTGGCCTACTAGATGATCCACAACCCTCAATTTGGTGCTTATCCAAGCAATTGAGCTTTTAGAAAAATTTCACGTCATTTCAGTTGGTACCACCCATGCTATTAAGGATTGTTGATTACAATTCATGCGCTTATGGAGCGGTCCAATGCCCCTATCTTGGAGCTTATATGAGTAATCAAGCTTAAACAGTCTTTTTTTTAATTGCAAAAAGACTTTTTTCAATTAAGATGTTTTTTATTCCTCGCTTCTAGGTTTAGGTCACAAGTCAGTGGATTTGTAAAGGTTATTCGACCAATCTTTATGTTGCTAGGTTGATTTGTTTTGTTAGGTGCTATTTTGTTGATCCATCTTCTTGCCTTGTAATGCATTTGATTTATTTAACCATCTTTGGATAATGAAGTAAATAGGGACATTGCAAATTGGTGACTTTAAGAAAATGAGAAGTTTTGGAGCTAAAGTTGGAAAATAAAAGGAAAGTACTATACGAGTTCGGTGGCTATGATCAAGTTGGTTACTAA
Source organism: Ormosia emarginata (assembly GCA_029884605.1). NCBI lineage: Eukaryota > Viridiplantae > Streptophyta > Magnoliopsida > Fabales > Fabaceae > Ormosia > Ormosia emarginata. The sequence goes on from JAQQTP010000086.1 coordinate 15,335,838, forward strand.
TCATCGTACGGTTAAACACAAGGCGAGGTACATCAACAATCGAGGTAACATAGGGAATGAATCAATGGCTAAGATATAAGCATACGAGAAATCTAAAAATATGGTACTATGATTGTTTTTCAAATGTTAATACGACCAATTTTGGATGTTAATTTGGTTCTTCAATGTTTAAAATAGACATCAATTCAATCTCTTGATGCATCTTTAGACACTAATTGATTTTATACTATAAAGGGTCAAATTAATGCTTAAAAACTTTTGAATGGCCAACTTGATATGCAACATGTCTTTGGAATATTAATTTGAGTATTTACTTTCCCAACAAGCAAACTAAGCTTAAGAAATGACCAAAGCAAAATTATAATATAAAGTGTGTAGAGCCAAATATAATATAAATTTAAATGAGGCCAATTTTTAAATTCTAAAATGTTTGAGGGTTGGTGGACATTAACTTTGTCATTTTTCAACTACGTATTTTTTTTGATACATTGAGAAGAAAAAAAATACAGGAACAGTAAGAGCACCAGAAGTAGGGTGAAAATAGGTCAAGCCGCCTGTCAGGGGCTTGTGGCCTGGCCTGCCTGAAGTCTGGCATGTTTACTAAATAAGTCAGACCAAGACTTTTTAAAAAAGCATGTTTAATTAAATAGGTCAGGCCTTAGGCCATCTAATAAATCTGTTAGGCCTGACAGGCCGACCTATTTAATTATATATAATATAATATATAATATTATAATAATAATTATTATTAATTTATTATAATATATTAATATTTTTAATTAAATTTTAATAAAAATTAGAAACAAAAACTTAACTTAGTATCTCAAAATTAGATTCTCAATCTCAAATTAAAAACAATAAGGGGTTGTGCTGTCCTCCTACCCGTCGTCCACCAGAGTCCAGAGACCAGACAACCACTCGTCAGTCGCGACGCACACTGTCGTCTCAATCCACCATTAGAGTCGTCGCTTAACTGTTTACGACCACGACGCTGTTGTTGCACCTCCACACGTATGTCTCTGTCTCTAGCTCTCTGCCTCGTGCTCGCTCCGCTCCACAGTTACTGATCTGAGCAGTAAATATGGAAAATTCATTAACAACTCACACTTATGGAAAATTCATAACATGATAAATATGGAAGCCAAGCTACTTGAATTGATTGTTGCAGTATGGGATTCGGAGCCCCCAATCCCCACTAATAAAATTCGTAGATGCTCTTTCTTTTTCCTTTTTCATTATATTTTGTTGGTAGTCTTCTAAAATTATGGGCTAAAAACTAAATGTTTGATGTTTGCTTAATGGCCTTTGAATGTTGTTTGTTTTTTTACGGTCAATGGTTTATAAACAAAGTGCTTGATGTTTTTCCTAATATTCTTTTGAATGTTGTTCAACTTTTTTGAGTTAATGGATTAAAAGTTGAATCTTTAATGTTTCTTTGTGGGGTTTCTAAATATTGTTCAATTCTTTTGAATGAATGTTAAAAAAAAAACAAGGAAAATGAAAATAAGATAAATGAGATTTAAGACATGTTGATTTGAAATGGGTATTATTGTTTTGTTTGTAGTGTCTAGTGCATAAAAAGGTGAATGTAAGATTGGAACACAGGACATTTCTTTGAACGATTTCCTCTCTCTATCCTTGCACAATTTTATTTCTTCAGGTAATTATAATTTACAATCATCTACTTTCATTATTTTTTTATTTGGATTTAATTTGCACATGCAGCTTTGATTAGTAACTAAGGACCATTGGGCCATTAAGTGATTAATCCTATTATGAAATGATGAAATGGTTGATGAGTCCTTTTTTTTTCTTCCCTATAACTAAGATCACAATCTGCATTTTACTGTCATACTGTACTTATCTTGTAAGTGCTAAAAAATGCACAATCTACAAATTCAGACTAGAACTAAGACTTTAGAAAAGTACATATGCTCAATTGAGGATATCTTGAAGCATGCTTTAAAGCTGCTAAAATTTGAATTTCAATAAGATTGATAGATGTGCGTTTCTGTTAGGTTCATTATTGTCGACAATAATTAAGATGGTGCTCAAGGCCAAGTTGAGAAGCCACTTACTGCTTACATATGTAGAAATAAGATAAAATGAAATTGTGACTAAAAACTTTATGTGATAAAGCTTACAAAATAAAACTAGAATAGTGCAACAAATATATTATTGTCATTCGATATTAAGGGAGAAAACTCATATAGTCCCTATTTGCTATAGTCCCTAGCTTCAAAATCCTCTCTTTTGGTTTCCATTTGAAGAACACGTCTGTTTCGCACTTATCTATTTAATGGTAATACCTACGAAGGATGTTGAGCTCATTGATACACTTGAGCATATTGAATTATGTTATTTAATACATATTATTTAAATTCTGATCTTGCCTTTTTTAATATTATTGTACAAATTATGTTTGTTACTTTTAATATTGTTGCCTATTTGGACTATTTAGCTATAATTTAATTAACCTATGATGAAACAGGTTAACATGATGTCTTCTCCATTTGAGAGTAATGAAATTATTTCATCTACTATTGGACCTTTTATACCATGTTAAATATGACATTGACACTCTCGAGAGAAACTTCGGGTGATCAAAGTGCACCTACAGTTTCAAGTCAACTTGAAGGCAACAATGAAAAAAGTGTAGCAAAAGATTCATGTCACCGTGATCAAGATCAAGAGGATGATGATTGTATCATTAAGAAGAAGAGGCTAAAAACATCATCTGTTTGGAATGATTTTGATGAAGTTTAAGTTATTAGAGGTGCAAAGAAAGCTGTCTGCAAATATTGTAAGCAAAAACTATCTATTAGTGGGAAGAGATATATCACTAGCCATCTAAGGAGACATGCAGAGAGTTGCACTCAAAGGAAATTACAAATGGGTACACAAAAGAAGCAACAAATCATTTCATTTCAACCTTCAACTATAACAAATCCATTCGTGAGTCCCGGAGTTAGGTACTCTAATGAGAAGATGATGGAAATAATTGTCACTATTGTTATGGTCCATGAGCATCCTTTTAACATTGTTGAGGATGGAGTTTGGATGAAGGACTTCCAATATGCAAATTTAGAATTTCAGAAAATGTCTCGTCAAAAAACAATATCTCAACATGTCCTGGAGCCTACCACTTTGATTGTTTAGCAATATATAAAAACAAAGAAGAGAAAATTAAAGGCATTGCTGAAAAGTGTGGGCAAGATCAGCTTAACTACGGATATGTGGAAATCAAGTCATCAAGTAGCTGAATATATGGTCATCACTGGCCATTTCATTGATGCGGGATGGAAGCTTCAAAAGAGAGTTTTGAGTTTTGTGAAAGTGGCTGCTCCAAGGCGTGAGATTGAAGTGGCTGATGCAATTTTTAAGTGTTTGAAAGCATGGGAGATTGAAAATAAGGTGTTTTCAGTATATGTTGATAATGCTTCTTATAACGACTCATGCTTGAGGAATCTCAAAGACAACTTATCACTTAGCACAAAGTTAGTCCTTGGTGGTGCTTTATTTCATGTTAAATGTTGTGCATACATATTAAATCTGTTGGTGCAAGATGAACTTAGTAGGATTAAGGATGTCATTTATAATATTCATGAAAGTATGAAGTATATCAACTACAATGATTCAAGGTTAAAGGCTTTTTGTGATGTGTGGAATGAAGCAAACATGTTATTCGAAAGAAAGGAAGCTTGTTATTGATTGTCCTACCAGATGGAATTCGACATTTCAAATGTTGTCCAGCGCTTTAAAATTTAAGATTGTCTTTCCAGCTTACAAAGAAAGAGAGCCACATTATGATTATGCATCTTCACATGAGGATTGGGAGAAAGTTAAAAAGGTTTGTCAACTTCTAGAAGTGTTTAATCTTGCCACTTATATAATTTCAGGCAGTGAATATTCTACTGCAAATTTGTATCTCGTAAAAGTATGGAGAGTGAAACAAGTAATTGATAATGCTGCGGAGAATGAAGATCTCTTCATGAGAGAAATGACAACTCCTATGAAAATAAAATTTGATAAATATTGGGGGGAATGCATTTCAGTTTTTGATGCCATCTAGTTACATTTAGGTACATTTGTTTAATTTGTTTAGTTAGCATTAGCGAGTGTTTTAGATCTTAGGTGCAAATTTCATATTGTTGATATATGTTTTCCTTTGATATATAAGCCTGAAGAAGTTGCCATGGAGAATATGAACAAGGTGCGGACTTCATTGCAAGAATTATATAGTGAGTACATAACTTTGAGTATGGAAGAGTCATCCTCTAATGAAGTGAATATCGCTTACTAAAGAATTTCTCATCCTTATTTTATTACACCAATTAAATCCTAAAAATTAAAAGATTAACATTCGTATCATTTCGGAATGGGTTTAGTAAGATGCGCCTAAATCTGACCCAAAAAATTATCACTGGATTTGATCAAATCATGAGTCTTGTGCGTGAAAAGGAAGCAATTCCTCCAATGAAATCAGAATTAGATGCTTATCTTGAGGAATGTGTTTATATTTCTGATGGTGATAATAAATCCTTTAGTACCTTATAGTGGTGGAAGAACAATAGCTTAAAGTATAAGATCTTATCAAAGATGGCTGCTAATATACTAGCCATTGCAATCTCAGTTGTGGCTTCAGAGTCCACATTTAGTATTGGAGGAAGAATTATTGATGAATATCGTTCAAAGTTGAATGAAGAATCTATTAAAGCAGTAATATGCGGTGGGGATTGGTTTCATAACAAGTATGGATTGAAGAGAAAAGAAAATGTTCAAACTTTTTCTTTTGACATAGTCCTTTTTTTTTTAAATTTTGTTAATTTGATTTCTGTTAAATTATTATATGCTCTAATAACAATTTTTTATTTTTTATTTTGAAGGTGTACGAACATGAAGAGATCACCTTGAAGATTTGAACTTCTTTGTTGGTTGCTACACCTTTATCACTATATTTTAGGAGGTTTTGTTGTTATTTTGTGTTATTTGTATTGTTGTTAGATATCTATTGTGGATTTGTGTTGTGATACTGTTTGTTGGACAATTTGAGGCCTGATGCCTTTTAGTGAATTTATTTGTGTCATTGATTATTTATATACCACTTAGCAAGGGTTTTGTGAGTCCACATTTAGTATTTGAGGAAGAGTTTACTTGTTTTAATGTTAGTAATTTGAGACCCGACGCCTTTTTGATTTATCTAATTATATTGTTATATTGTTGAATGATTTGAGATTGTGATATACTAGTGATTCCTGGTTATTTTTATTATAATTTTGTATTGTTGAATAATTAGCTTGTTAGACTTATGTTATTGAATTAGAATATTAGATTTTTAATGTAATATTTTTAAAAATCAAACACTCTTTGGACTATTTCAAGACCTAAGTTTGTTGGTCTATTTGAGTTTAGGCTACATTTTGGGAGGTATGTTATTATTTTGTGTTATTTGTATTGTGTTAGATAAGCCGACAATTAGCTGTTTAAAGGTAGGTCATTGTTTTATTTAAGGCCTTTTTGTAAAGTAGCCTTTAAATAGGCTATGTTGTCGACTGTTATTTTTGTTATAAGAACTTTTAAAATGCAGGATCGACCTTAAAAATTGACTTATTACAAGTTAACATGCCAGACTCAAGTCTTATATTTGGGATACATGCTAGGTCTGTTTAAAGCAAAGTCTGACCTGACATGCGCTGTTTCCACCCTTAACCAAAAGGCAACGATCATGACATTAACAAGAAGGTTGGATGAAAGACCTATAGGTGGAGAATCCCATCCCATAAATTGATCACCATTTGTAACTTCCAACTTAGCCAAAAACTCTACGCATTAGTATACTTTATTTTATCAACTATGTATATGATTAAAGGAGTTTTCTTTTTTTGGTAAATAATGTTTAATATTTATATATGTTCTTATTTAACTGAAATATAAATATAAGTTATTTTAATAAATCTTATCAAAATTAATATAAATTAATCCTAATATTTAATTTTATCTATAAAAAACATCATAAATTATTGTTTAATAATAAATATATAAAAATAAAAATTATTAATTAAAAATAATTTTGATATGATATTAATTAAAAATATTTATCTTATCAATATATATATATATATATGAAATATAAAAAATAGATAAAATATATTTTTTAATAATTACATTAATTATTTTTTTAGAATATGTTTAAAAAATAAAATACTGAAATTAAATAATATTATAAAATATAATAAATTCATAAAAAATAATTATGTATATTTAAAGTTAAACTTTGATTAAATATATAAATGAGACAAATATATTGGCTTGGTAATTAGTATAACAACCTTTATTGAATCAAAGAACGACGTCGTTTAGCAGGGCAAATTGGCGGTTTGACGCGCTCTCCCCCAACACTCCCACAGCTCCACCTTGTCTTGTCTACTCAAAAACCCTAAACCCTGCGTGCGGCTCGGTGCAGCGCTAGAGCCATTAGGCAATACCTTTTCTCTCCCTCTGTTTTACGTTGTTGCGGAGACAAGAACCAAAACCAAAACCGTTTAACCTGTGCTTTGGTGGTTGCTCTGTGAAACCCTAACAATGGCTACCTCCATAGCCTCTCAGTTAGAAGCTATCAGATCCTTGGTGCAATCCGACTCCCACCCTCTCAAGAGGCCCTTCACTCGCCCTTCCATCTTGTTCGAGCCCAAAGAAGCTGCCGACATCGATATCGAAACCATTTTCAGCATCGCCCTTCAAGGTCTTCTCCTCAATTTACTTCCAATCATTGCGGTTCTCTAGTTCAAAGAAAAACTATAAATAACAACAAAATAATAAAATAGTTGAACTAAGCGATGCAATTTGGAAGCTCTTATTTACCTTGTTTTGTTATTTGGTATAGTATCTGTGATGTGAATGGAGCATATGAAGTGGGATGATGCTATTTCGCTAGTTTGAATATATATATATTTTATGTTATTGTATTGAATTTATGCGTGATGCACTGTTTCAGGTTTAGAGGTTCTTATAAGCACCGATGAGCGGTTCAGGAACTATAAGAACGATTTGTTTAGCCACCGGAGTAAAGAGTTGGATAGAGAGTTGATGGGCATAGAACAGAACAATCAACTTAATGTCACCATTGCTTCATACCTAAGGCTACTTTCAGGATATTTTCTTCTTCCGTCCGCCCTTAAAACGCTCGAGTACTTGATACGTAGACACAAGTAGGCAGTCTATTTGATAATTCGTGTTTGCGTGGTTAATGTTATGGATTGTCTCTTCTGAGGGAGGGGTATTGATAAGCTCATTTTGTGTTGTTTATCTTTTTGTTGTTTGTGATGTGATTTTTTTTTTTTTTTGAGTTTCAGGGTTCATGTATACAACAATGAGGATTTGATTTTGTGTGCTCTGCCTTACCATGACATGCATGTATTTGTTCGAATAGTACAGATACTTGATACAAGGTTAGAAATATATGATTATTTGTTGTTTTGTTTGGTTCTGATGTGGATTACTGTTTGGAATGGTTTCTGATGTTTCACTTAATTTCTGAAAAGGAAAACTAAATGGGGGTTTCTTGATGGTGTGAAAGTCTCTGGTGCACCACCACCTAGAATGGTCATAGTGCAGCAGTGTATCCGTGATAAGGGCATATTAGAAGTTCTATGCAACTATGTGAGTAATCATTCCATGTTTAGTTGTGAAATTGATTGCCTTCTGACGGAATCAAATAGTTAGATAACTAAATATTTGGTTGCAGGCATCTCCATCAAAAAAGTTTCAACCTTCAAGGCATGTAATAGGCTTTTGTACTGCTGTTTTCATTGAAGTTTTGGGTACTGTTGTGACAGTTAATGATGATCTAGTCAAGAGAATACTTCCTTTTGTGGTCTCTGGTCTTCAGCCTGGCATTAAGAGCGTTTCAGATCACAAGGTTAGATTCCAAGGAAATTAGTTTTACTCATTATAACCGATTATAACTGGGCATCATATGGTAATGGTTTTGTGATTACCTTTTGGTTAGTAGGCATTAGGCAATGTAATTACTTTCAAATGGTAGACCGCGTGAAATGAATTTGCGTTTTTGCTTTACAAGATCCATTAATGCAATATTATTCATCACAAATAATAAAATAACATTCTCTTGTAGTACAAGTTGGCCTAAACCTTTTTGTTAATAAATGTTTAATTGCTTTTATTGTCTTTAAATATTTTCTGCATTCTGCATAATTTGTGTTTCTATAAATCTAGAATATGCTTGGACTAGCTAATGTTATAACCTATGCTTTTTCAAGCAATTGATTGCTTGCTTTTGCAGTTTATTCATTGGTTTTTAAAAGCCTCAAACTCTAGGATAGCAACATCATGCAAGTATATAGTAGCCGACCCCACTTAGTGGGATAAGGTTTGGTTGTTGTTGTTTTATTGAGAGTTTTAGTTTTAGTATTTTTTTGGGGGGTGCTAATGCATGCTATTAAGGTCATTCCTTTCATCATTTTTATATTATTTGAGAAAAATGAGTTGGCTTTCAACTGTTCAGTCATGAATTTTCCCTTTATCATAGTCAGGCTATGATACAGATTGAGTTCTAACAAGTTTTAGATATCCTTAAATTTTTCATTCAAAACAAAAATAAAAGTAATTCACCAATTATAAAGAGCCCTCCAGTCTCTCTCCGTATTTGTAATTGTGAAGGAGACTCCCTTAAAAAAACATGCACCGAGCACCAAACAGAGACCATTAACCAACTCTTTCTTAGACACACAAGTCTAAGGAAATATATCTCTGTACAATCCAAAGATTTCTCTCCAGTCAAATAGACCGAAGAACAGCATACTAGTGTGCTACCATGAAACCGTGATTCTATGTCTGTGTGTCACATTACTTTTAGGACTTAGTTTCTTTTATATTTGGTTGGTACTTGGTACTGTGATTACTTGTCGTGTGCCTGAGTTATGTTTCTTGGCACCTTCTAATGCATTGTTTCCTGTCAAATTGTCCTTATATGCAGGCTGGTTCTTTAATGATTGTTGGTTTGCTTGGAAACAAAGCTGCATTAGCTCCCAAACTTCTGAATAGTTTGATACGTTCAATTGCTGAGGTTGCTCGTGAGGAGGCAAAAGAGTTGACCGATCTTCAATGGTTTCGGTTATCCCTTGTTGCCTTAATCAATCTTGTTCAGGTATTAGTGTGATCTTGTGTGCATTAGTGTTGAGTTGCGTGCATTGAGTTTAAATGGAGGCATTGAACTTTCTTTTTGTTGTGTTATATCTATTTTATAATTTGGTTATACTTTTATAACTTTTGTTCAATAATTTCTTAGTACATGTTTTATTCTTACTTTGTTCTGCTGGAATTTTCTTAGTCACAAAATGTTGAAATACTCCCAACGAAGGCCTTGGAGATTTTAAAGGAAATAAGGTAGTTTGCCTCAAACTGCTCAACTTATCCATAATCACTGTGCTTTGGCTGTTATCATTTGTAATATTTATGATTTATAATCCTTTTTATCTATAGGGACTTGGCTGAGATTTTGTTAGAATTGTCTAAGGAATTTAATGTTGAAAAGTTTCTTCTTGTGCTTTTGGATTCCCTGATTGATGGCAGGTGAGAATTTTATGATTTCCTTCCTGGAGATTTATCCTTTAAGTCGTATTTTATAACAGCTGGAGTTTTGTACTGATAAAACACATTTGCAGTTCTTCTGATGAAAACTGTCAGCAGGCTTTGCTATCCATGATAGAAAAAGTCCCCATAAGCGGTTCTGTTTATCATGTGGTCACCAAGATCTTATCGACTTGTGTGAAATTATCACAAAAAGCCGGTGACTCAACATCTTCCATGTCAGGTGTGTATTCTAAATCATAAAAAGTTGGTCACTTAGATCTTATTGTGTAAATTCTGTCCCTTACGCTATATTTGTCCAATCTGTCTTGATGTACTTCATTTGGTTTAGTTATTAATAATTTATACTGAGAGTGAATAATTAAATTTCTAAAAAAAAAATTAATGAAAACCCCATTAGTTGATTAGGTGATTGAGAAGTCACTTCTAAAAGCCTTCTGTAGGAATGCTGTTTGAATCTGTATGTAAACATTTTCTTCTAAAAGCAAGGACCATGAAGGAATTTTATAAGTTGTGTGGAAATTTCCTTCACTATCAAGTTTGATCTTAAGTATTAAGTCCCACATTGGTTGAATATATGAGTAAAGAACCATTTATAATGATTTGGGCAACCCTCCCCCCTTGTGCTAGCTTTTGGGGTGGAGTTAGGCCCAGTTATTCTAATATTAATAGACACGTGATGTTGTAACTGGTTTAATTAGTACCAGTTTGTTTTCTGTATCAGTATTAGGTAAGTAACAGAATATTTGTAATGTCTGTATAAATAGTAAGAACCAGAGTTTGAAACACCATAGTAAAAGCATTGCATTTTACCAAATGCTGACACCACTGTATTTGTACAATATAAAGAGAAGGACCTCACAGTGAAGAACCAAACTCTTCTTGAGTCACACTTGTTAGGATGCCTTGTTTCCAAGGAATCTTACCCAGTTCATTTACAGTTTAACCCTGTATGGGAACAGGGAAAAGAAAGATGGAATTTGTCGTCGAAGTCCAAAACGTGCTTTCAACAAGGTAAATTTAATTCGTTAAGCAACTGCATTCTCTTCTAAGCTGCCATTACTTCTCAGCTTAAATATAAAACCATTGCGGCATTACTAGAAATAGGCTTCTGAGGAAACCCTTAAGTTAGACCATTAAAGATACATAGGAAGAGAGGAAATTGCACATTACAGCTGACGAATACATCAATGCGTTCAACAATCCTTGTGGGAACTAACTCTGTTTTGCCCAAGTTTCAATGTGGAATTGCTTTAAAGCAGCTGAATTTGTATTCAAAACAAAATCGGAGTATCACCAAGAAAGTCACTAATGAGGACCTGTTATCCACAAATTGCATAACCCAGTAAATGGGTCACACATACACACACAATGTCAATTCTCAGCCTATGTTTTCATTTTACATGCATCAGCTTGGACATTGAAATTTCCTGTTAAGTAGGCTTGATTGATGTGATGGATTATTGTTGTCAGGTTGTGGCCCTTAATCTTTTTCCCTGCTTTCCTTTCCATGGTTCTTTTTTACTTTTTTTAACTCCATTGGAATTTATTATATTTAATAGAAATCTACAACTATCATTTGATGCCTTGCTGATTGCTTATCACATTCTTGGTTTGTCAAATTTCAATTAGCTGGGTGGGCAAAAAAGATTCTGATCATTGTCAATACGAAGTATCCTTCTGAACTACGTGGAGCAGTTCATCATTTCCTTCAGGTATGCTGATCAATTTCCTGCTTTTCTTTCTACGCATGTATCCGTGCCTGTGGGAAAGTCTTCAATGGTTTGTACTTTGAACTTTCAACAGGATAACAAAGCGCGTTCTAAGAAAGATGACTCATTGTATAAGATATTATGTAAGATGTTGGATGGCAATTTGGATTCATCACATGATATCTCAGATTCAAAAATTTGGTTTGCCTTGCATCATCCAAAGGTATCACCTATTGACTTCCTCTTGAATATTAGGTTTCTGTAATCCTAAAAGTGTGTATTCTCTAGTTCGTTTGTCATCAATTTTCTCCCAGTACATAAGATATTTGATGTGGTATAGGCTGATGTTCGACGTGCTACACTGCTTGATTTAAATTCATCTGGCATCCTGAAAACCAAGCCGGTTGTTTCAGAGGTATCTATGCTCTGTTAATCTTCCCCCCTCCTCCCCAACCCCTATGTTTCTTTCCCCCCCCCATTTATGACACCTTTTGAAGAACATTCTTGACGTTTCTCCTTTTGGTTGGAAAAAGTTGAAAATTTTTGCTCGATGTGGTTTATTTCCTTTATTGAGGATGATTTTTGAAAATTTCTGTTGGTGGTGACATTACATATTACTTGAAAGCCTTTCATACTTTATTTATTTATTTTTTCTTCTGAAAAGGTCGCACCCCAAAATTTTACTGTCAATGATTGGTTTATTTGCAAATGTTTTTTATATGTTCAAGTTCCACATTGATTGATTCGAACAGAGTTGCATTTTTTTTCTAAGATATGCTTTGTTCATGAGATAGAAAGTTACAGGGCCACTGATGTTACTCTTAATTTGTGGGGCTTAGTATGATTTTGATAGAAGACTTCATTATAAAGAGTAGGTGTACTAGGTGGGAGGATTAGATATCCCTCAAAAGATAACCAAAAACAGGAAAAAAGCAAAGCTACAAGGGAAGGACTATACAACTCAAAAGAGTAAACCAGATCCCTTTGCAAAACTGTCAAAGGTCCCCCTCTATAAACTGAGCCTTGACCCACAATGGAGCCAAAAGCATAAGTCTGTCTAAAAGAAAATATGATATTATGATGTCAGAAAAACCTATTGAAAATTATTGCATCATGCTTCACTTCAAACCACAAACACCAAGTGCTAGTATAAAGTGCCCAGCTCCACAAATTCTCAAGGTATTGGGGCAAATCCAAAGCTCCTGGAGGTAGCAGTAACTAGTTTATTAATTAGTGTTTTCTATGCTATAATCAATTATAAGCAGTAAAATAGTTTATTAACATTTTGGGCTGTTTTCATATGAACTTGTGAGTTGATTTCAAGTTGACATAGGGGAAATCTTTGTAATTTGATCAAAGTATTAGTAAAAGCGTGTTAATGCTGCTTGTCATTGTGTGTGCAACCCCTTTGTGAATGTTTTGTCAAATTATACAGTACTTAATTAAATGATTCTGATTCCATATTCATAATCTTCAACTTTTTAACCATCCTGCCCACTCCCCCACTCCCAACTAAAATGCTCTTCTGTTGATCAGAGTCTTATAGACATTGAAGAGGCCATATTGAGACAGATTGACGATAAAGATCTAACAGTTGTTCAAGCAGCATTATCTATTGATAGCTTGCCAAATGTAATAGGTTCTTCTAAGCTTCTTGATGCACTGCAGAATGTGCTAAGAAGATGTATTGGCAAGTTGCTGTCGGGTAAGTATGGTATATTTGAAATAATTTGGTAGAATTCATCTTTATTTGTTATGCTAAAGCACTACAAACTTTTTTCGTCTCTGTCATAAAAAATATAACATGGTAACTGGCAATTTTTTTGGGTAGAATACATACTTTGTATTAAATTCTAACCAGATTTTGGGAAAAGGAATCTGTTTCTCTGAATGTGTTCCTGTTGGATGATGACTGTTAGGTGTTGGAGCTATTTGTGTAGAGAATATAGATGTGGCCTTTTAAAGCTTTAAATAAGATTCTAAGCCTCCTTCATGCTTTTCCAGTGGTTCAGAATAATTGTATAAAAAAATTTGTTGTTCTTTGTCTATTGTGCATATGATTCATCATTCATGTGTCTCATTCTCTTTACTTCTTGCAGGTTCAACTGATAACGTTAGTTTAACTGGTGAAGTTGCTGTCACTTGTCTAAAGAATGCCATCTCATACTTCCATGATCATAATGATTACTTGAAGAGACTTGCTGCCATGATTTTTCCATTACTCCTTGTTCTACCACAGGTTGCTTTGCGCTTCTGCCTGATTTCAGATTTAATAGTTTTTTTTTTTGGACAGAACAATTTGTTATATTTTGACCTGGTGTCACCCTACTCCACAGAATTTAGATTTTCCCTTGTCTGGTTGATTATCACATAACCACTTATCTTGCCATGTGCAGACACAGAGCTTGAATTTAAAGGCTCTGGGACTAGTCAACGAAATAAACTGGCCACTTTTTCGGAATATTGCTGTTTCTTCCTCTGGAGAAGTGGTAAATATCTACTTGGGAATTGGTTTGCTTCATCTTTTTTTATTTAATGTACACTTATAATTTGAAGAAACTTCAGTATGCTGTTAAAAATGGCAAGGTTTTCAAACTCAAGATCCTGTGTAGAATTGGCCAAGGTGAACTAAAGATATCTAATAAATCATGAGGTCTTACCTCCATTGGAAAAGCAAAATTTTGAAAGTTAACATTATTTACTGACAGTACTTGAAGTGGGAATAACCCAACAGGGCCATCTCTACTACATGAATATGCTCATATTTTACTGATAGTTCTTGGAGTGGTCCCCCCTCCCCCTTTTCATATTTGATATATATTTGTGTTTCATAGGAAGTGAACAATCACCTTTCACTTCACTGATTCTTTAAATACAATTGCAGACATTGATACCTGGAAGTTTATCTTCAATTAACTTGAAGACTATCAATAACATGGCTGAGAATTTCATGGTCCAACCTGAAGATCATATTGCTTGGTTTGTTGACAGCTGCAGTGATTTGGAATTGTCAAAGGCACTCTTCTTTTTTGTTCTATTGCAGTCTCTTTTGATAAAACCAAAAGGTTTGTATCTCCCTTTCTCTTTTTGAATTCCATTTTCTATGTAATAGTTCATATATATCTTATTTTATTTCATGACTGAAAAAACAACATCTGGGCAAATAATTCAGAAGTGAATAATTTGGAGTATATCTTGTCCTTCCCCTTGTTGCACTTCGTTTTCTCTCAAATGAGGTTTCTTTGTCAAAAAATTCAGAAAAGGGGATTTAGGAATGCTGAATGTTGACTTTTTATTTTTGCTCAAAGGTGATGACTTCTCTGCACTTTTTGAAAGTGTATTTCGTATTCTAAAGGCTGAGTGGGAATCTTTAGTGACTGCTGGTGATGTTCTTTTGGAAGAGGTACAAGGGGTTTAATAGTGCTTATATTTGTCTTCTTTTTTGTGATGAGAAACTAATTTTTTATTTTCTTTTGGATTGTGGGATTGTTTCACAGTTCAATTCTGAAATGTTAGACTGGGATTGCAGTTCATTCTTTGATCATCTTTTGGTTGCCAATCTTAGACCTCTAAATGCAAAACTTATGGTTTGCATATTTTGGAGACTGCTAGCAGCACTAATATCAGCGGTGCCTTCAGACATTCTGCTGGTCAGTAATTCCTTTAGTATTTATAAGCCTGTAATCAATTTAGTCTTGTGAGTCTGCTTGGCTTCTTAGACTTTGTTATTGTTGTTGGAGTCTCTCTGTGTTCACCATTGGATGGATGAATGAACCTTCTACAAATTGCAGGATGATGATGATAAGTGGGTCAGCAGGATAAAGGACCTGTTTGTATTTTTTGCTGCCTCACAATTCAAGCATGCTTTCCATGAACACCTCCATTACTTAGCGGCACATTGCAGAATATCACCTCCCCGCCTCTTATCTAAGTTTTTCACAGAGGAAGGTGCTCTACTCCTGTTCCATGTTGTTTGTTTTACTTCATATGTTAAGTAGACAATGCTGTGTTGCTTGTACTGCAAAAGTGCTGCTTTCTAAGATATAATATATGGACTTTATCTTGTAAATGTCATGATCCCACATCTTGCACAATGAATACATGCACATAGTAATTTTTTTCTTCAACTATTAAGACTAAATTTTATGTTTCTTATCAGATTTCAGTGAGCAGAGAAAGTGATAGAAACTGAAGGAAAATGTGAAAAAGTGGAGAGAGAGAGAGAGATGCGAGAAGAGAGAGAAAGTGAAAACTGAGTAAACTGAATTAACCACCAAAACCTAACTTGGGTTCTGGAACTTATACAAGAGATCTAGAGTATGTTCTAGAACTCTGTTAGCAGTAACTGACTAACTGAACTAACAGTAAACAGCCTAACAACCTAACTAACAATTACTATTAACATATATGCATACAAAATAAGCTGTAACTCAATATATTTCTATATACTCTAATACTCTCCCCTCAAACTCAGGGTGGGTGAGTTAATGCAAATTGGTCAAACACCCTGAGTTTGTCCCTTAAAGCAGAAAACCGAAGATTAGATAATGCTTTGGTGGGAATATCTGCTGTCTGATCAAGTGCTGGAATATGAGAAACTGAGGTCTTTGCTGAGAACTTTCTCTCGACCGAAAAACAAATCTAATTCCATGTGCTTTGTCTGGGCATGCAAGACAGGGTTGTGGCTGAGTGAAACAGTGCTAAGGTTATCACAGTAGATGACGGTGTAGCTACAGGAACCCTGAGTTCTTTCAATAAAATCTGAATCCAACGTAACTCTGCTGCTGTAGTAGAAAGACTACGGTACTCAGCCTCTGTACTAGACCTAGCAACCTTCTTCTTAGACCACCAAGAAATTAGATTAGGACCCAAGTAAATGCAGGAACCAGAGGTTTATCTACGATCATCAGGGTCATAAGCCCAATCTGCATCACAAAAGGCCTTAAGAGTGAGAGACTGATGTGGTACTGCAGGCTGCAGCAACAAACCATAACTCAAAGTACCTTTTAGATACCTTAGAATGCATTTTACCACCTTCCAATGATCCTCTAATGGCTGAGAAAGAAATTGGCAGACCTTGTTTACACTATAACTGATCTCAGGCCGAGTTATTGTAGCATATTGCAATGCTCCCACAATAGACTGATAAAGAGAGGCGTCAGCCATGTAATCACTGCCATATTTAGTTAGTTTACAGCCACCAACCATAGGAGTAGATATTCCTTTAGCCTCAGTCATCTGTGCTTTGGAAAGCAAGTCTCTAATATATTTTCCTTGGGACAACAGTAAAGAACCATCTTTTAGGTGTTTTACTTCTATTCCAAGAAAATAGTCTAGAGTTCCTAGCTGTTTGAGAGCAAATACTGAATGAAGATTATCCATCAGCTGTTGAATTAAGGGCAGAGATGTACCAGTCACAATAATATCATCTACATACACTATGATGTAGATGCAGTGTTGAGGACCAGATTTGACAAACAGAGAGGGATCACACCTGCTAGGCTTAAATCCAAAGCTAATGAGTGTCTTAGCAAGTCTCTCAAACCATGCCCTTGGTGCTTGCTTCAGTCCATACAAAGCTCTATTCAGTCTACATACTAGTGACCGATCTTTGTCAACAGAGCCTGGGGGCTGCTGCATATAAACTTCTTCTTCTAGAAAACCATTGAGAAAAGCATTATTGACATCAAGTTGTTCAAGTGGCCAATGATTAGTGAGTGCCAAAGTTAAAATGGTTCTAACAGTGACCGGTTTAACCACAGAAGAACAAGTTTCTGTATATTCAAATCCCGGTTGTTGATGGAACCCTTTGGCATCCAGTCTTGCCTTATACTTATTAATAGTCCCATCAGGATTTTCTTTAACGCGAAAAACCAATTTGCAGCCAATAGCAGTCCTATTAGAAGGAAGAGGGACTAAACTCCAAGTTTTATTGGCAATTAAAGCATCATACTCAGCCTGCATAGCTGGCTTCCATTGAGGATTGGACAAGGCTTGAGGGACAGAAGAAGGTTCAACATGAGTGAGAAGCAAAGTAGGTTGAAGTCTTGCTTTATGAATACCAGACTTTGACCTAGTTTGCATAGGATGGTCAGACAATGGAACAAGTTGATTAGAAGAAGTAGAGGCTGAGAGTGAAGAATCAGACAAAGAAGAAGGAGAAGAAGAAGTGGCAGCATCCTGAGAGGAAGTGGATGAAGCTAACTAGCAGGAGAAGTAGAAACTGACAGCAGCACGATCATCAATATAAGGCTGAACAGAAGGAACAGAATTTGAAATAGAAGAAGGAGACACTGGTGAGGAAGTGGAAGAAGGAATAGAAGAAGAAGAAGAGCTGTGAGTAGGCAGTATAGGAGGAGAAGCTGAAACAAAAATGAGGGTAAAGAAGAAGCAGAGGAAGACTGATCTGAACAAAACTAAGAAGGAAGTGAAAAAGAAAACTGGAACTCATTAAAAAGGACATCTTTAGACACAAATATTTTGCCATCAGAAGCTAGACACCTGTAACCTTTATGTCCAGAAGAATACCCTAAGAAAACACACTCTTTGGACCTAAACTCCAATTTATGATGATTGTAGGGCCTAAGAAAGGGATAGCAAGCACAACCAAATAATCTTAGAAAAGAATAATCAGGAGTTTTATTAAAGAGTTTAGTAAAAGGCACTTGCTGATTAAGTAAGGCAGTAGGAAGCCTATTTATAAGATATACAGCAGCAAGGAAAAGCATGATCCCAATATTGAAAGGGTAAAGAGGCTTGAGCAAGTAGAGTAAGACCAGTCTTAAGAATGTGTTTATATTTCCTTTCAACAGTTCCATTTTGGTGATGGGTATGTGGAGGACAAATGACTATGTAAGATGCCTAAATCAGCAAGATAAGGAGGCAAAGGGTATAAATTCTCCTCCCCAGTCAGTTTGGACAGACTTAATTTTGGCATTGAATTGTAATTCAGCCATAGCTTTGAATTGTTTAAAAACTGTTAAGAGCCTCAGATTTAAGTTTAAGAAGATAAATCCAAGTGAATTTAGTGTAGGCAACAACAAAAGTGATATAGTAAGTGTAACCACAAGAGGAAAGAATGGGGGCTGGACCCCACAAATCACTAAAAACTAATTCTACAGGCTGAGTATAAGAAGTAACAGAAGAATGAGAGGGTAAATGATGTGCTTTACCAGAACAAGAAGCAGAACAGAAATCTAAAACAGTTTTATTACTAAAAGGTAAAGTAGAGCTACGAGGTAAAGCCTAAGAAGAATCCACACGAGGTAGGAGAAGCTTGCTGAAGGTATAGAGACCATCAGTGTCAAGTTACACTGATCCGATTTTTAGTAATGGAGGGAACCAAAAGTAAGTTTTGAAGAGAAAGACTAACACTAGGATTAAAAGGAGACAAAAAAGAGGAAGAACCAACAGGGGCAATTTTCAAACCTTGTCCATTTCGAACAAAGATCTGGTCAAGACCAGAGAAATCAGTCTTCTGCATTAGATTCTAGGAATCAGCAGTGACATGGTGAGTTGCACCGAAATCCGGATACCATGCCTGATTAGGAAGACCATCTGGTGAGCAACCATGGCCATAGGAGATTGCTGCTGTCCAACTGGAGTACCAAATTGAGACAAATTGACAGATGATCCAGCTGCACTAAAAGTAGCTCAAGACTGCCAAGATTGGGACTGAGATGAAGGCACACCAAAAGAAGAAGGTGCAGCAGCTGAATGTTGTGGATACCCTGGAACATGAAACATAGAGTATTTTGGATATGGAGCAGGTGGTGAAGGAGAAACCATAGAATACTGTGCAGGTGGATACAAGGCAGAATGCAGTGGCTGACTCTGATTGTGAAGATGAATTGGGCACATCTTGATCATATCTGTGATAACACACCTTGGCATCATGACCAAACTTGTGGCATAATTGACTTTCTACTGAGTTACGAGAATCAAAACGACCACCACGGCCATGAGAACCACCACGACCAAATCTACCACCTCGACCACCAGAAAAACCACGTGAACCAAACTGAGAACTCTGAAATCTATAATTTGGACCATACTGGTAAGGCAAATTTGTACTATGTGGAGTTGCAAACTGTGAAACCTGATTTGGGTTTGAAGAGACTTGAATCGGATTCTGAACAGGAGTAACCATCGGAGCTGAGATCGGAGCAGAGGAAACAAAATTCTCCGAAGTTCCTCGATGTGCAACATCAACTGAAAGTGCATCAGAAATCACATTTTGTCAATTTCGTTCAAGACTTGCTTCATGTGCAAGGAGCAGAGATTCAATATTACCAACAGAATACAGATCGAGTCTACTATTGATGGAAGTAACAAATCCTTCATATTCATCAGGTAAACCTTCGAGAATAGCATCAAGATGTTCTTGCGAAGACACAGAATCACAAATAGAGATCAAAGAGTCAATTAATGCCTTAATACGAAGCTGATACTCAGAAATTGTTCTTCTTCCTTTCTTGGTACTGCACAATTCAGATCTAAATTGACAAACCTTGGCTTGATTCTGTGATTTGAAAAAGGAATGAATTTCATCCCAGGGCTGCCATGAATGGATACACCCAACCACTTGAGTGAGAAGCGAAACAGAGAGTGAAGGAAGAATCCAGGAAAACAACAGTTGACCTTGTTGCTCCCAGCTGAGATAAGCCTCACTGATTTGACCTAAGGCCCGATCTTCCTCCGTTGCAAATCGAGAAGGAATCTCCGGATTGACAACATAACGCTGCAGACGATGGCCTTTGATAATCACCTCAACTTGTTACTTCCATATCAGAAAATTCTTCTCATCAAGCTTTACTGAAATCGAATGAGAAAACATAGTTGGAGCAGAGGGCGGAATCGAAGGAGAATGAGAGAAATTCTCATTGGAGGAGTGTAAGGGATTCAAAGGAGTAGCCATGGGCAGGATCGAAGAAAGCTCTATGATACCATATTAGATTTCAGTGAGCAGAGAAAGTGATAGAAACTGAAGGAAAAAGTGAGAAAGTAGAGAGCGAGAGAAAGTGAAAACTGAGTAAACTAAATTAAACACCAGAACCTAAGTTAGGTTCTGGAACTTATACAAGAGAGTTTAGAGTATGTTCTCGAACTCTGTTAGCAGTAACTGACTAACTGAACTAACAATAAACAGCCTAACAACCTAACTAACAATTACTATTAGCATATATGCATACAAAATAAGCTGTAACTCAATATATTTCTATATACTCTAATATTTCTTCTCTTTCTTTTTCCTGTCTGTGGCTCGCTTTTCCTTTTTTCTTTTCTACATTTTCTATTATTATATACAATCTTGATAAACTTTCCCATGTAAGGTGGCCTATTCGCCTTGGCCCATCCATGTTGTTAGGACACGACATTGTTTGCAAATTTGCTTGTGGAGACTTGTTCTTTCGGTTTCATCATTTATTATTCACTTGACAATTTCACTATGATTGCTTTATTTTGAAGAATTTCATAATCATCATCCCTCCTGTCATTGCTCAAGTATTTCCATTTCTAATTTTGTTGGAAAGAATAAATTGCCTTTTATCGCTATTAATGTGTGTTTCTGTGGCTGACAATTACATGCATTTTTGTTATTAAAAAATAAGGCTTAAAGAGAAACAACTTGGCCTGTTCATTATGTTTATAAAGTTTTGTGAGTGGTCTGACAGCATGGTTCTTTATCTAATTATGAGTTCTTTTATGTAGCATGTGTGTGCTAAAAAGTGTAGTATCCTTGAATTGGAGTAAAAATCAAGTAATTTAAATGCAAAATAGGGCAAATTTGCTAATTTCAGCTTATCTCATAATTCTATTTTATTACCATTCAGATTTGATTTGGGCCCTGGTTTTTGTCAAAAAGCTTGGTTCCCAGTCCCCGTGTGTATATTGGCAAGTTTGAATGCTTTACATTCCTTGTAGTTATGTGTTCTTTTTGTGTTAAAAATAATAAATGTGCCAGAAAAATAAATATTTGCATGATCCATGATTGGCAGTCAATGCTACCCACCAAGCATTCACAAACTACTCGTATCTGTTTTGGTCTATATGTGTGAGAACTTGTGTTTATGTATGTGACTGTGACTGTGACTCCAAAACAATAATTTGTTTGCATTATTGCATATAAGCACAACCAGAGTTAGTATCTCATTTATCTATGCAAATGCAATTAAATTGTAGTTTGATTTTTTTTGGTGTGTTTTTACAGTTAACTGAAATCGTGGGTATTTGAATTGATATTTCCAGATCATGTTGGTAATGTATGGTTGACATATTATGTTTCAGAACAAGTTTCCATTGGCTTGATCTTTGGTTGGGTCTTTTAATCTGCAGGTGTTCCTGTTGCAGTCCAGGTTGAAAGTCTTCAGTGCTATGCATTTCTTTGTAGTCTGTCACAAGATAGATGGCAAATTGAACTTTTAGCCGAATTTCCTTCTATTCTTGTTCCATTGGCTGGTGATAACCAGGTATGACTCTTTTTTAAGCTTTACCTCCTGACCAACTTGTGTATATTTTTTTCTCCTTTTCTTGACACTGCAAATTTATGATTGTCAACAAATGGTTTTCTTGTTTATATAGCCTATGCTACTTTAGTTGTGTATTTGCTGTTTTCTTAATTTTGAGGATTGGCTCAAACGATTTCTTTGCATTGTTTGAATTTCTTTTCAGGCTATAAGGATTGCTGCTATGAACTGTATCGATGGGTTACGTGCATTGTGGTGTCGTATTGAACGTTCTGGCAAGAAAAATGGTACTTTATTGTCAGAATAATTTGGTTTAGCCCTTAATGCTTAATTAATTTTACCTTGGTTCTTTATAAGTTTCTAAACTTGTAACAACAGGGAGCAATGCAACATGGAGCCATTTTCTGGGTGAACTTTTATGGTTGATGGATCAGCAAAAAACACTTATATTGTCTGACAAGAAATTTCTTCCTTCATTGTTTGCATCCATACTGAGCTCATCCTGTCATAACATCTTAGTACCTCAAAATATAGAAAACAGGTATTTATAATGTTACTATGGCAAATCTCATTTCAGTTCAGTGGCATCATTTTCGTCACCATACAACTACGTGATATATTCATTGACTTAGCTGCTGCTTATCAAATGTATTTCCATGCTTCATTTCTCTGTTGTTGGACTTTACCGGATCTCCTTCACGTGGAGAGCAGCATTTGGACAGGGTTATACTTGATGAGAAATTTCTGTTTCTCCCCCCCCCCCCCAATTGCTATGGGAAATAGCTGTTCTCTTTGGTCTTCATCATGGAAGAAAGTCCATGACTTTTCCGGGGTTCCCCTTTTGTTAAAAGTTAAGCAGGATTGGAGGGACTAGGCATATATGATATGGTGATGCATGACACAAAAAAGAGATAGTATAGAGAATGGAAAAATAAATGGGGAGAGAGAAGGGGGAAATTCAGGTTAGATGGAATAGAGGGAGATTAAGGGCAATCATACATCCAAAGATGAGAGTTAAAATCATACCCAACTAATGCTTAATCTGCTGGGATAGAAAACCCTAACTTGACACTCAAGTAATCCTATTTTTAATAGAAATGTGAACTTAATAGAAATGCTAATAAATTAAGTTGCTTATAAATGTCCTAATTATGGGTGTCCACATTAGAGCTTTTTTGAGCTAATGTATTATTCTGTTTCTTCTTTTATGGTTGTTCTAGGATGATTACATATCCTCCTTTCTTATAATTCTTTATGGTTTGTGATAAATTCCAAACCATATATGAATCCATAATCCTTATATCCACATATATTATTCAGGAGGAGAGTAAGGAGGATATCCCTGTGATTGAATGGGCATTTCCTAGAGTTTAAAGTACTTCATTGAATTTTATCCTAAGGCTTTGGTTTCGCATCCTTATATGGCAAGATATTTTTTTATAATATTTTGATTTTTGAATTGTTTTCTTTGCTTACCATAGCATTTTTCTTTTTTTTTTTGTTTATTTCTTTATAATGTCCATAATGTTGAGATAGATTGTTTGGCCTAGCTTTTGACAGGAGTTTATGCTGTTTCATAGTGATTGACATGGATTTTAGAGATAGAATAGGTTTTAGGGATATTCTATTGTGATTGACACTGATTACTTATGCTCATATTGTGTGATGCAAGTTTGTGTGATGTGCCATCTTGTAGCTTTCTCCACGTTACTTTTACTTTTTAATTTTGGTTGTCATTTGTTTCTATTCTCTTTGTTTCAGAGTATTCCTTATCTTTGTTCAAAACTAATTGAGAATATTCTTTGGTACTAATTTCCGAGTTTTTGATTCTGCTTTGTTTCCACACACATCTTTTCAGGTTTGATCAGTCCACAAAAGAAAAAATTCTTGGCTTCATTTTGGGTTCTGCTCTGAAATTTTCTAACTATGGGAAGGTTTGATGTCTTCAACACTTGCTTTCTTCTATGTTGCTCTTTATATGATTTTAGTTGTGGAAATAGTGATATAGATCAAGGTTTCATATGTTCAGTTCCAGATTTAACATTGTATTTGATTTTTATGCAAAGCTGAGACTGTGAGGAAGTAACTTATTTTTGGACATTGATGTCTCTGGCAGCTAATGATTTTATCCTTGCTCAAAGGAATTGGGAATGTCATTATGCATGTTAAAGAAGTTGTGTCATTGTTGTCTTTTCTTATGAGGAGGCGCAGGCAATACTATAATGAGCTCGATAAGTCTTATCAGAAATTATCAAACATTGAAATCCAGATAATGTGCCTTTTGCTGGAGGTATGTCTATTTTATTGTGTTTAGCTGATGGAACCTTCATTCCAAGCTTTGGTGTAAACTCATTCCTCTTGTTGTGTAGAGCTGTGTTATGTCATCTCACTCTGGTGGAAATGATCTTCAAGATCATTTATTGAAGGCTTTGCAGGTGAGATACTAAGATGTATGCATTTCCTATGTCCTGTCTCGTTATTTTGAATTTACTGATTTCATTCTCTGGACCACTGCCCTTTTCAGTTGGATGCTATGACTTCAGATGACCCTGCCTATGTAGAGCCTTGTATCACTGTCTTAAACAAACTTAACAGTCAATTCTACATGGGCTTGAAGAATGAAGTGAAGGTCTTATTAGCAACATACATATTTCTTTGTTTGTTATTGTCATTCATGATAACTAGATCTTTATATGCATTAAAAATTTGTGATAATTTGCTTCATTGTAAATAGAAAACTATCACCAGTCTAGCCTCTACTATGGCCTAAACTATCACTTTTTTCTTATGTCTGTCAGGAGCTTTTATTTTGTGAGCTTGTGTTTTTGTACCGTAATGCTATTGGTGACGTTCAAAGTGCAACCAGAGAGGCCTTAATACGCATAGATGTGAGTTTCTTGCTCTTGGTTAAATGTTATTAACCATGTGTTGTCTCAGTTAAGTGTTCTTTTATTTGCAAAAAACGTACTCTTTTGGTATTATTCAATCTAGATATTTGTTAGATTACGTGATACCTATGATTGTTTGTCACTGATTTAGAAATTGGAGTGTTGGTTAATTATTACCAGTGTGCATGGAGCTGTTAATGGGGACATTGCAAGTGGTTGCCAAAGTGATTTTTTCTTCCTAATCCTTAATTCTTGTATGGAGTTTCAAGAACTCTAGTTGCATGGGGTAACATGTAATTCTTTTTAAAAATTATTTGGTAAAAAAAGAAATTTATTAGAAAGAGGGGTAGTACAACTTAAAGGAGGATACTAAATTATCTAAAACAGAGAGAACAAAGTAACACTGGTCACAAATGTAAAAGTGCAACACCTGCCTAATCTCTGTAGTCTATGGTTGTCTGAACTGACAACTCCCTTGAAATAACCATTACCTGAACATCAGAGATCCCATAAACACAATGTTATCCCAAAGTAAGTTGAGGGGCAGAGATGTGGTTCAACTAATTGCACTGCAAAGACTGCACATTGCCACAGATTTTTTGCCTCCTTTTTGCCAAATCCTTTAAAACTAACTGGCAGAAACTGTTCCAAATTAGGACACATCTAGAGCTCACCAAGGACCCCAAATGAATAGTTCCTTGAAGAAAGTAGCTGCCTTACAGTCAGGGAAATGGCAGTGCAAGGCCTACGAAGTTGCAGCAAATCATTAGTATTAATCCTATTGAGCACTGCTATACAGACAAATGGCTTGACTAGAGTGAGCTTTGGACTTCCAAATTGGTTTTTTCTAGAAGAAATCTTTGATGGTTAGGAGAATAAGTAAGAAAATGAAAGAAGGATTTACATGAAAACACACCAGAATTCATGGGGTGACATGTATGAGATTGAGAATTATAAAGCTTGTGGAATTGGTTGGTAGATCTTCTAAAAAGCCTTGCTGTTCTAGGAACGTATCTTATATTTGTTTGCATCTTGGAGATTTCCTGTCTGTCTGTCTGTACAATTGAATACTTATAAATGTTGATTATCTGTCTGATCTATTTATTGTTTTATCATATTATATTTTTAAATATGATAAAAACATAATAACACATCATCCCTTATGTCAACTAATGGTAACATTTTTTAAAATGAAATATTAGGATAAGTGTTTTCTTTTAAAATACCTTCTTAAACAGTAAATGTGGTAGCGACTAGCAACCTGAGGAGAAATTTTAGAGATATAAATTCCATTCTTCATCTCTTACCATAACCTTTTGGGTCAACTGGTTATCTGGAATTATGGATTTTATTTTCTAATGTTGTACTATGTTCCTTTTCAATGTAGTGGGAGGATTCTTCTGAGTTTTTATTCCATAGAAGGAAAAATAACTGGTGGTTCTCATGGAATTGCAGATTAGTTTCTCGACTGTTGGCCACATGCTTGAACTCATACTTAAACAGGAAAGTTGCATTGTTAGTTCAGCAGATGAAAAGATGACGAAGAAACAGAAATTGACTGTACATCAAGAGGCAGAACTTCCCATTAATGACATATGTAGAAGAGATAATCCAGTCTACATCCTTAGTTCCTTTCTTGATGTTTTGCTACTAAAGAAAGACATAACAAACAGGTGATATGGTTGCTTCTGAATCTGAATAATTACATTGTGGGTACTGCCAAGAAAGAATATAACCATATCATTACCATGTCAGAAAGCGGTCAAAGCATTTCATTGTGCTAAACTTTTAGTTTGATTGTTGCAGGCATTTGCTTTTAGACCCCTTATTTAAGCTGCTTAGCAAGGTGTTTTCAGAAGGATGGTTAAATAATGCCCTTTCCCTGGAGAAAAGGTTAAGCCAACCTTCATCAAGTCTTTCTGAAGACAACGCTACCATAATATGTCATATTCAACAGGCACTGTTAATAATCCTGGAGGATATAATTGTGTCTCTTAAAAGCATGGCTCCGCTAAATGTATGTTTCCTAATTGTGAAGCTGGAATATTTATTATGTTTATTTTGAATATCTCTTTGCTATTTTGGCTGCTTCCTTATATTCAGTTTCACCATTGTTGACAGGGAGAAATGACAAATGAAATTAACCTTAAGCTACTGATAGAGTGTGGCCGTACTTCCAATGATGCAGTCACCCGCAACCATGTTTTTTCTCTGCTTTCTGCTGTTACCCGAGTCTTCCCAGAAGAAGTTTTGGGGCATATACTTGATATTCTTGCAGTTATTGGAGAATCAGCTGTCACACAGGTTTGTTAGTATGGGTTTTCCCTGTATTGAACTTAGGACACTCTGTTGGTAGAATAGCTTATGATATCCTTTTTTCTACAGGGGACAAATGTTCTATCTTTTCTTTTTCCCTACTTTTTCTTCAATTGTTGCTTTTTCAGTCACCATTCGAGATTTGATTTTAAAACTTTGAGTAACTGAAGTGCATGGTTTGATTCTTATTAACTCTTTCAACTTCTGTAAACTTCTAGTTATGACGTGTTTGAGAGTATGATTCTTCATAATCCAATTTATTAGGGACAACACATTTGGTATATCAGCTGTAGCGTCACCATCTGTGTTTATGTACCTGTAGATTGACAATCATTCAAAGCATGTTTTTGAGGATCTTGTATCTGCTATTGTTCCTTGTTGGCTGTCTAAGAAGGACGATGTGGAGAAATTACTGAAGGTTGGATTTTCATGATAATGCTTTTGGGCTTTCATGTCTCTTCTACATGATTGGAAGTAACACTTTGCAGATCAACCTTCTAATGTGGTTTTTCTTTCTTCAGATTTTCATGGATATATTGCCTGAAATTGTTGAGCATAGAAGGCTGTCAATTGTACTATATCTGTTAAGGTATTTTTCTTCCACATCTTGATCTTATTATTTTAACTTTAACCATTGGTTTGTGTTCTGCATCTTACGATGGTGACTGTTTTGCAGAACTTTGGGTGAGGGTAAAAGCTTGGCCTCATTGCTTATCCTGCTTTTCTCTTCATTAGTTTCAAGGAAAGCAACCTGTTTCCTTAATATTGATACTCCTGATGCTTTAACATTTTATACCAGAGAGTGGGAATATAAATTTGCAGTGCAAATTTGTGAACAATATACAAGTATGACTTGGCTTCCTTCTTTAGTTATGCTGCTTGAGCAGAGGGGAAACAGTAATGTTGACCAGGGACTGTTTCTGGAGTTGTTTCTTGCAATGCAATTTACTTTACAAAAATTTCAAGATCCAGAATTTGTGTTTAAGCTGGAATCAGGAGAAGATACGGATGTCATTCAGGTATAAATCCAGATCAGATAAATGATGCAAGAGACTTTTGTGCCTCTTTAACGCCTTTTTTTATTCAAATCTGTTAGGCAAGGTCTTGATGGTAACTTTTATCATAATTCTACTGAAGAGCATAAATATTTGCATGATCAATGCCCAGTAATCAGTAATAGATACTATTAGAGAATATTAGGGTTATTACTTATTAGGTTATTAGTCTTATATTAGTGGGCTTGGGCCAGTACTAGTAGTGTTAGTATTTGACCTAATTATTAGTATAAATTAGAGTATTAGGTTATGAAATTGTATCACATTATCAACACATCAAGTCAATATCAATATCAGTCTATATTCTCTCTTTTCCTTTTTCCCTACCTAAAACCCTCCAATTCAACATGATATTAGAACAGTACCATCCTCCGTGACCTGTCCCGTCACTTTCGCTGCCGAGTTCTCAAAGATCTGGAATTCCGATTAGCCGCCTTTGGTTGCCGAATTCTCCTTTCGGCACCTTCTTTCTATATCTATTCTGGTCAACCGTGTTTCCACTCCGGTTTTTTGGCAAACACCATCTTCTTTGCTGTCGTCTGCTGCGACCTCTCTTTTACGGGTTTTTCCTGTCACTGCCACCACCCTCCACCGCCTTCCACCGTCGCCTTTTTCGGCTGGCGACCCCACCAGTTGCACCGTCGGCCTCTGATTGGCCACCCACTGAAGTCGTGCCTCAAGTCGCTGTCTCATGCGCTCCCATGCGCCACCACCACTGTCAGCACGCAGATCCATGTGCCTCCCTTTCTCTGGCACGTGACGGCATGGCTAGCCACCTTTCTGGTAGCTGCAAGTCTCGTTCAACTTGCCCCAGCCTCCTCTACACGGATCTGAGCTCCCCTCCATCAGCCGACCTCTGTGCGACCTTGTACACTTGAACAAAGGCATTCATGTGTATTGGAGTTTCTGTTTTTTGGCCATTATACACTGACCTATGGCTGTTTCACCCTCTTTCCAGGCTCATCTGCCGTTCGTTTGCCTCACCACGTCATCTCTGACCTCCATGTGGCTGTTTGACATTCTTTGTGATGGTTATCTCTGGTTTTGGCTGTTTGGTTCTTTTCCAATGCTAGCATAACATTGAGGGGGAGAATGAGAATAAATTCATCTCTACATATACTTCAATGTTGGTGTTTCTCCCACAAATGAATCATACTAGTGGTGACTTCTCTTCCCATCGACGATCATTCCAATGGTGACTTCTCTCCCACAGATGAACCATGCTAGTGGTGACTTCTCTTCCCATCGACGATCATTCCAATGGTGACTTATGTTGGTTATGACTCACGCTAGCTTCTACTTTGTTCTAGATGCACTGGCCTTCCCGTCGACAATCATTCCGATGGTGACTTATGTTGGTTATGACTCACACTAACCTTCGCTTTGTCCCAGATGCACTGGCTTGCTTTGTCCTAGATGCACTAGTCTCGACTTTGTCCCAGATGCACTGGCTCCAACTTTTGTCCCAGATGCACTGACCCTGTCCGTCTTAATCCCAAATGCATTGACCCTATCTCCATCCCAGATTCAGTTGCCTACCACTGTCACACTGTTTGGTGCATTATGTTTTTAGTTTATTTTCTTTTAAGATGTAATTGTAACAAGGTTAAAGCTTAGTAAGCTTAAGCTTGAGGGGGAGTGTTAGAGAATATTAGGGTTATTACTTATTAGGTTATTAGTCTTATGTTAGTGGGCTTGAGCCAGTATTAGTAGTGTTAGTATTTGACCTAAGTATTAGTATAAATAAGAGTACTAGGTTATGAAATTGTATCACATTATCAACACATCAAGTCAATATCAATATCAGTCTATATTCTCTCTTTTCTTCCTTCCCAACCTAAAACCCTCCAATTGAACAAATACATTATCTTATCCCATTTACATAATTGTGAGACTGATATCTCTTAATTTATGTATTATTATGATATATTACATGGATGAAATTGTTTATTTTCCATTAACCTGAAATTTTGTGAGGGTGAGGCACAGATCTTAGGCTGACATTAAAGCTGACACAGACTTGGGCATTATGAACTAAAATTTATTGTAAGAAGAAAAAATATTCATTGTGGATTATATTTGTTTGATTTTTCTTTGTAGTTCTCTTGCTCAGATGCTCTTTTTGGTTTCTTGGTGTAATAGCACTGGTGTTGTACACTTACATTTGGGCAGATGTTCTAATCTTTGAGTAGTCTATAAATACTGCTGTTTCTTCTTGCTGAACATATAGTATTAACAATAGTTATGATGGTTTCTTCAATATTTCAGAGGGCACTGGGAGAGCTGATGGAGCAGGTTGTTTTCGTCTTGCAACTTGTAGATGCGAGAAAAAACCAACTGAATTTCCCTGTCATTGTGAGGAAAGAGTTGAAGGAAATTATGCGTGCTGTTGTGAGGAATATAACCATGGTCATGATACCTTCGGCATACTTTAAGAGCATAATTAAGTTGCTCCACCATGCAGATAAAAATGTTGGGAAAAAGGTATAATTTTAAATAATTTATAATATGATTACCAAATATAAGGATATTTTATTAGGATCTTGCATTATTTTGATTAAGGATAGACCATAATCTGTATGTGTCTTTATTTGCTTCATAGTATTAGACATCAGGACTTTGGAAATGTTCCCTTAATTAGTTGGGTTGTCATAGCAGGCATTTATTGTTTTTCGAGTTTTCTCATATGATGATTAGTTGGAAAAGACATATTATTCACGTATATTAGGTATTCCATTGGTTCCTATATCTACTGAAAGTGTTTTTGGTTAATTGGTCCTTGACACACCTATTTTGGTAAATTTTTTAATTGAAGTGTGTGAAAGAAAGTGACAGAGAAACTGTTTTTTGATACTGCATTTCTTGTGCTGCAGGCTCTTGGGCTGTTATGTGAGGCTGCAAGAAATCATAAAAATGTGAGTTTAAAGCTTAAAGACGGTAAAGGTTCAAGGTCAAATCCAAGTTTTCCTTGGCTTCATATGAATGAAAGTTCTCAAGAATCACTTAATAAAATGTGTTTAGAATTTGTTCGAGTACTTGATGATTCATCAAATACCTCCTTGAAAGTGGCGGCATTTTCAGCATTAGAAGTTTTGGCCGACAGGTTCCCTTCGAATAATTCCATCTTCAGTGTATGCCTTGGACCTGTTACAAGATGTATCACATCTCAAAATCTGGCTGTCACTTCTAGCAGTCTTCGAACAACCGCTGCCTTGATCAATGTTCTAGGTCCTAAAGCACTGGCAGAACTTCCTCAGATTATGGACAATGTGATGAAGTCATCTCGTCAAGTATTTTGTAATTTTGATACGAAACCCAAAACTAACAATGTTTTATCAGCCTCAAATGAATCCCATTTGTTTTCTGTTCTCGTCACTTTGGAGGCTGTTGTGGACAAGCTTGGTGGATTTCTAAATCCATATCTCACAAATATCATGGAGCTTTTGGTGCTTCATCCTGAATATTATGTCTCAGGCATGGATGCAAAGGTGGAATCTAGAGCTCATGGAGTACGAAAGCTTCTTTCTGAGAAAATTCCTGTAAGGCTTGTTATATAATATAGTATTGTGTTACTGTGATATGAAATCAATACTCCTGTGTTTTCTTTACCAAACACACTTTTATTTTGTTACAGGTTCGACTTGCCCTGCCACCTTTGTTAAAGTTATACCCTGCTGCTGTTGAGGCGGGGGATAAAAGCTTAACAATTATGTTTGATATGTTGGCAACCTTGGTTGGTACAATCGACAGATCATCTATTGTGGCATTCCATGGAAAGATTTTTGACCTTTGCTTGGTTGCTCTTGATCTTCGCCGTCAAAGTCCTCTGTCGGTTCAAAACATCGATGTAGTAGAAAAAGGTGTGATGAATGCAATGATTGCTCTGACCCTAAAACTTACCGAGAGCATGTTCAAGCCTCTTTTCATTAAGAGTATTGAGTGGGCAGAATCCGAACTGGATGAAACTGCATCTGTTGGAAGCATTGATAGGTCCATATCTTTCTATGGCATGGTAAATAAACTCTCTGAGAACCATCGGTAAGTCAATTTCTATATTTACCATATTTAATTACCTAGTTATCGTTTAAGTAAATCTGAATATTTCTGTGTATTATTCACATTGCAATATGGGACTACAATATATATATACACTTGACTACAAGATAGAGGAACCTGATTCCTAGAACATTAATTATTTATGCTAAGTCCTAGAAGTGTAAATACAATGAATCATAGATATTGTTGGAATTAGTAGCAATTAATTCAGATTCATGAAGCTAACAATTCATGTACCTAG
Source organism: Ormosia emarginata (assembly GCA_029884605.1). Lineage (NCBI taxonomy): Eukaryota > Viridiplantae > Streptophyta > Magnoliopsida > Fabales > Fabaceae > Ormosia > Ormosia emarginata. Next base: position 15,368,181 of record JAQQTP010000086.1, read on the forward strand.
TTTATATCTATGCATGTACTTAGGAAATAGTTGTCATTAATATCTTTGTAAACATAAATTGTATTTATGATCAAGTGTATATAAATATCAATGTGCTGAGTGCATTTTCAAGGCAGCATTTTCACAAACACTATTGTCTAAATTATATCCAAGTCTTTCAATATGGTATCAGAGCAGGTTCATGTGTCCTGTGAAGGTTTTTGCCTCTGGTCCAACAAAATCCTTGCACCTTCAACCTTTATCCTTGTACGAAGTCTTTGGCCTCTGGTTCGTTTGTCCTTCAACACTGTCCCAACCAAACAGCACCTCTCAAGACCAAAAGTCACTCCGAAAGTCATTGTCCCAACCAACTCAGTTTCCGCCGTCACCGAAAATAGCCTCAGAAGTCTCCGATCGGCCTTCCCACCAAGCGGCGTCACCGGAAAACCCGCCACGTGCCGCTGTCTTCCCGGTACTGTTCACACACTATTTTTTCGTACTGTTCTGGAACTGTTCACATCACTGTTTCAACTGTTCCGTACAGTTCATTATTGTTTCGTACTGTTCCATCACTGTTCCATCCTGTTTGTTACTGTTCCGACCTGTTCCATACTGTTCTGCTATTGTTCATTACTATCCGGCCACCGGAAAACCACCGTGACCGCCCAGAACTGTTTGCCTCGACCTCCTTTGTCTGTCTAGCTGGTCAAAATTCACTTTTTCGGTTGTTTGGAAAAATGGGTCATCCTCAATGCACATGTTGCAAGCGAATGGGTCACACTCATAATACTTGTTACTCTCTTCATGGCTTTCCCCGAAAATCAGTCAATGCTGAAATGTTCAAGGAAAAATTTTCCGAAGCCGAGTACCAAGAGTATCTTCAATTGAAAGTTGCCCATCAGTCTCATGGGTCTACTTCCACTGGTGTTCATGACTCCGCAGCCTTCATATCTTGATCCGGTAACAATCAAAATCTTTGGATAATTGATTCAGGTGCCTCTGATCATATTGTTGGTAATCGTTCTTTATTCTCCTCCATATCTTCTCCTAAATTTCCTCACTTCATTACTCTTGCGGATGGTTCTAAGGTCAGCGCCAAAGGAATCGGTCATGTTTCTGTCACTTCTTCTATAACTTTAAAATCGGTTTTGTTTATACCTGGTTGCCCTTTTAATTTGATCTCCCTTAGTCAACTTACTCGATCTCTAAACTGCTTAGTAACTTTTGATGCTGGTTCTTTTACTATACAGGAACGTGGTTCGGGTCGGATGATTGGTGTAGGACATGAATCACTTGGTCTTTATTACCTCCAATCAGCTCCCTCTGTAAGTTGTACTGTAGTCGAGTCTCCAAATCTTCTTCATGAATGATTGGGCCATCCAAGTTTGTCAAAATTGAAGCAAATGGTTCCGAATCTTGCAAAAATGTCATCATTGAAGCGTGAGTCGTGTCAACTAGGCAAGCATGTTCGCTCTTCCTTTCCCAACAAAGTTGAAAGCCGAGTTGATTCCCCTTTTTCAGTTATCCATTCAGATATATGGGGACTGAGTCGTGTGTCTTCTAATGGCTTTCGATATTTTGTTACCTTTATTGATGAATTCTCTCAGTGCACTTGGGTTTTCTTAATGAAAGAACGATCTGAACTTTTGTCTATTCTCACCACTTTTGTTAATGAGGTCAAAACCCAATTCGGTAAGACAATCAAAATCCTTAGAAGTGATAATGCAAAAGAATACTTTTCTTTTGCTCTTTCTTCTTTTTTGTCATCACAAGGCATTCTCTATCAATCCAGTTGTCCTCATACCCCTCAACAGAATGACATAGCTGAAAGGAAGAATAGACGTCTTGTTGAAACTGCTCGGACCTTGTTACTTCATGCGAATGTACCTGTCCGACATTGGGGAGATGCAGTTTTGACAGCCTGTTATTTAATTAATCGGATGCCATCGTCCTCTCTTGATCATAAAATACCACATTCCATTTTATTCCCTAAAGAGCCATTATTTCATGTCGCTCCACAGATATTTGGATGCACTTGTTTTACTCATGACTTGTCTCCAGGTCTTGATAAGTTTGTTGCCCGAGCCATCAAATGTGTCTTTTTGGGATATTCCAGGTTACAGAAGGGTTACAAGTGTTACTCCCCTGTGCAGAATCGTTATTACATTTCTGCAGATGTAACGTTGTTTGAAGAAAAGTTTTACTTCTCACCATCCACAGTTGAGTCTCATACTATTCAAGAGGTCTTTCCGATTCCTTATCTTGGTCCATCACCTTCCCTTTTGTCAGAATCTGTTTCGACTACAGATATTCCTGACAATCCCCCACTCGAGCAATCTCAAAGGTCACCCATCATATACCGTCGTCGTCCACGTGTTGCTAATACAGAATTAGAAGGCACTGAAAGACCAGTTGAATCATGTCCTGTTCCAGCGGATGACCCTACAACGGACCAACCTGAAGGAAACCTTGACTTGCCCATTGCTCTTAGGAAAGGTACTCGGTCAACTCGGAATCCTCATCCTATTTATAATTTTTTAAGTTATCATCGTCTTTCTCCCTTTTACTATTCCTTTGTGTCATCCTTATCTTCTGTTTCTATTCCTAAACATGTTCATGAGGCACTTGATCATCCAGGATGGCGACAAGCCATGATTGATGAAATGCAGGCACTTGAGCACAATGGTACTTGGGAGTTGGTTCCCCTTCCTTTTGGCAAGAAACCTGTTGGATGCCGCTGGGTGTATGCTATTAAGGTTGGCCCAGATGGACAGATTGATCGTCTCAAGGCTCATCTGGTGGCCAAAGGTTATATACAAATTTATGGTCTTGACTATGGAGATACCTTTTCCCCAGTGGCAAAAATTACTTCTGTTTGACTGTTTCTTGCCATGGCTGCCATTCGTCATTGGCCATTATATAAGTTAGATATCAAAAATGCCTTTCTTCATGGTGAACTCGAAGAAGAAATTTACATGGAGCAACCACCTGGCTTTGTTGCTCAGGGGGAGTCTGGATTAGTCTGCAAACTACGACGATCCCTCTATGGGCTTAAACAATCTCCACGAGCTTGGTTTGGGAAATTTAGTTCTGTTGTCCAGGATTTTGGACTAAAACAGAGTAAAACAGATCATTCAGTCTTCTGTTGTCATACTTCTTCGAATAAATGTGTTTTCTTGGTGGTTTATGTTGATGATATAGTCATCACAGGAAATGATCATGAAAGAATCTCTCAACTTAAGGAACATCTCTTCAGCCATTTTCAAACCAAGGATTTGGGGAAGTTAAAATATTTCTTTGGCATTGAAGTTGCTCAGTCAAGTAATGGGATCACAATCTCACAAAGAAAGTATGCATTGGACATACTTACTGAAACTGGTATGTTGGATTGTAGGCCCATTGATAGCCCTCTGGATCCAAATCAGAAATTACTACCTAGTCAGGGGGAGCCTTATTCTGATCCAAAAAGATATCGAAGATTGGTTGGAAAACTTATCTACCTCACTATTACTAGACCAGATATCTCCTTTGCAGTTGGGGTAGTAAGTCAGTTCATGCAATCCCCTCATACTGATCATTGAGATGCAGTGATACGAATTCTGAGATATATCAAAAAGGCACCGGGACAAGGGCTACTTTATGAAGACAAAGGAAACACCGAAATGGTTGGGTATTGCGATGCAGATTGGGCAAGATCACCAATTGACAGACAATCTACTTCAGGATATTGTGTTTCTATTGGAGGGAATGTTGTCTCTTGGAAAAGCAAAAAACAAAATGTTGTTGCACGATCTAGTGTAGAAGCAGAATATAGGGCTATGGCTACAGCCACTTGTGAACTTATTTGGAACAAACAACTTTTTCAAGAATTGAAATTTGGAGACACCCAACAGATGAAGTTGTGTTGTGATAATCAAGCTGCCCTTCATATAGCTTCTAATCCAATGTTTCATGAAAAAATTAAACATATCGAAATTGATTGTCATTTTGTTCGTGAGAAGGTTCTTTCTAAGGAAATTAGTACTGAATCTGTTAGCTCTAATGATCAACTGGAAGATATCTTCACAAAATCTCTAAGGGGGTCGAGAATTCAATATATTTGTTCCAAGCTTGGAGCATTTGATTTATATGCTCCAGCTTGAGGGGGAGTGTTGGAATTAGTAGCAATTAATTCAGATTCATGAATCTAACAATTCATGTACCTAGTTTATATCTATGCATGTACTTAGGAAATAGTTGTCATTAATATCTTTGTAAACATAAATTGTATTTATGATCAAGTGTATATAAATATCAATGTGCTGAGTGCATTTTCAAGGCAGCATTTTCACAAACACTATTGTCTAAATTATATCCAAGTCTTTCAATAGATATAATGAATAAAACTTCACCGTCCACATATTATGATTATAATCAACACTCTCCCTTAAGCTGGAGCATATATGTCTGATGCAACCAGCTTGTCACATATGTACGCTATCCTAGGACCCCGTAAGGACTTGGTTATTATGTCTGCTAGTTGATCTTTAGTACCCACAAAAGAAGTCTTACTGATGCTTGAGAGGATCTTTTTTCTGATGAAGTGACAATCAACTTCTATATATTTAGTCCTTTCATGAAAGATTGGATTCGAAGAGAGATACAGGGCTGATTGGTTATCACAAGCAAGTTCCATAGGACCTATCTCACAAAACTTCAACTCTTGGAGCAAATATTTTAGCCACAATAGTTCGCAAGTAGTATTAGCCATAGCACGATATTCTGTATTTGTGCTCGATCTTGCAACAACAGATTGCTTCTCGCTTTTCCATGAAATCAAGTTACCGCCAATAAGCACACAGTAGCCTGAGGTGGACCTCCTATCACTAGCATCACCTGCCCAATCTGCATTTGTATATCCAATGATATTAGTATGACCCCTGACCATATAAACAAGCCCTTTACTAGGTGATCCCTTGATGTATCTTAGGATCCGAACAACTACATTCCAATGACTGTCACATGGTGAGTTGAGAAAATGACTCAACATTGACAGGAAAAACAAGATCTGGTCGAGTCATGGTGAGATAATTTAACTTCCCAACTAATCTTCTATCTCTGCCTGGGCCAGGATAGGGCTCCCCCTAATTAGGTAGAAGCTTCACATTTGGGTCCATAGGAGTATCAACAGGTTTACAATCAAGCATCCCTGTTTCTTCCAAAATATCAAGGGCATATTTCCTTTGAGAAATAGCAACACCTGTTCTTGATTAGGCTATTTCAATCCCAAGAAAGTATCGCAATCGGCCAAGATCTTTAGTTTTAAAATGTTTAAACAGGTGTTACTTCAATTTCTTAATGCGTTCTTGATCATCACCTGTAATGACAATATCATCCACATACACCACAAGATAAATAAGTTTATTCAATGGTGAGCATTTAAAGAATACAGAATGGTCTGCCTCGCAACGAATCATGCCAAATTGCTGAATGACTTTACTAAACTTCCCAAACCAAGCGCGAGGTGACTATTTCAAGCCATATAAGGACTTTTGTAGCCTGCAAACAAGACCTGACTCCCCTTGAGCAACAAACCCAGGTGGTTTCTCCATATAGATCTCTTCCTCCAGATCACCATGTAAGAAGGCATTTTTAATATCCAGTTAATACAAGGGCCAGCGTCTCATGGCAGCCGTAGACAAGAACAAACGAACATACGCCATCTTAGCAACAGGAGAAAAGGTATCACTGTAATCCAAACCATATATCTGAGTGTATCCTTTTGTTACTAGTCGGACTTTCAATCGGTCCACCTGCCCAGCAGGGCCAACTTTAACAGTAAATACCCAGCGACAACCAACTGTAGATTTTCCAGGAGGAGGTGAAACAAGGGTCCATGTATTATTAGATTCCAAAGCAGTCATCTCATCAATCATTGCTTGTTGCCACCCTGGATGGGATAGTGCTTCCTGAACATTCTCAGGAATGGTAACAAATGACAAAGCAGACACAAAGGCACAATGGGAAGGTGATAATCGATGGTAACACATAAAATTGTAAATCGGATGGGGATTGAGAGTAGAGCATTTACCTTTATGGAGTTCAATAGGTAGGTCAACGGAAGTGTCAGGTGGGACCGCAGTGGGAGAAGCGATTGGAGCGGGAGCTGAATCATGAGAATCAATAGTAGGTGTGATCTCAAGAACTTCAGGATTCAAGCGCTCATAAGTAATACCGAATCGACGTAACGGATGGTCATCCTGTGACTATGGAGCTTGAGGTTTAGAGACAGGTGTTGTAAAAAGAGGATTGGGTAATACCTGAGATGGAGTAGAGTTGGATGTAGCTGATGTGACCAAAAAAGGGGTATCCTCAAAGAATGTAACATCTGCAGATACAAAAAAGCGATGTGTAGAGGGAGAATAACATCGATATCCCTTCTGAACTCGAGAATACCCAAGAAAGATACATTTAACAGCTCGAGTAGACAATTTATCACTGCTAGGAGAGAGATCGTGAACAAAACAAGTGGAATCAAACACACGAGGGGGAATAGTATAAAGAGGATCTTTAGGAAATAAAAGAGAGTGAGAAATTTTATGATCCAAAACAGAAGATGGCATTCGATTTACCAGATAACAAGCTGTAAGGACAACACCACCCCAAAACTTCAAGGGTGCATTAGCATTTATTAAGAGAGTCTGAGCTGTATCAACAAGATGACGATATTTGTGTTTAGCCACACCATTTTGTTGTGGTGTGTGAGGACAACAGGACTGATGTATGATGCCATGAGAACTCAGAAAGGATTTAAAAGATGCAGAAAAATATTGTTTTGCATTATCACTGCGCAAAACATGAATTGTTTTTCCAAACTGATTCTTTATTTCGGAACAAAAAGTTTGAAACGCATCAAATAACTCAGAACGATCTTTCTTTAAAAATAACCAAGTACTTCTTGAAAAATCATCAATGAAAGTAACATAATACCTATATCCTAAAACAGAAGGAACACGACTGGGACCTCAAACATCAGAATGAACAAGATCAAAGGGAGACATAGTTCGACTATTGACACTACTTGGAAAAGATACTCTAACATGTTTTCCAAGTTGACACGACTCAGTTCAAGGTCTTCAAATGTGAAAGATGAGGGACCATTTGCTTTAACTTGTCCAAACTTGGATGACCTAGACGACGATTTAGGAGATCGGCAGATTCTGAAACAACACATATGGTGGAAGAGGAAGGTTGAAGGTAGTAGAGACCTCGTGATTCAGATCGAGCTCCAATCGTCTGTCCTGTACTCCGGTCCTGTATAAGGAAGGAATCAGAATTAAAGGTTATGGATCAATTTAAAGTACGAGTAATTTGGCTGATTGAAATTAAATTAAAGGGACAACTAGGTACAAACAAGACTGAATTTAAAGGTAAAGATGGAAGAGGTGAAGCTTGACCAATACCAGCAGCCTGTGCCTTAGACCCATCGGCAAGAGTAATATTGTGAGATGTTTTAGGGAATGACAATTTAGAGAAAAGAGAAGGATTACTAGCTAAGTGATCAGAAGCACCAGAGTCTAAAATCTAGGATCCAACAGATGCGGATTGAGAGAGACAAACTGTAGAATTACCGGTGTGAGCAACGGTAGCCGAATAAGAAGAAGCCTGTTGAGTGGCTTTAAACTGAAGGTACTCCTTATACTCATTGGCAGAAAGTAGATGATCTTTTTCGGACTTGTGCTCAACAATTGGTTCAAGAGACTGGGCTACATTGGTAGTTTTATTCGGAAATCTATGTAGGGAATAGCATCGATCTTGAGTATGTCCATCCCGCTTATAGTAAGAACAATGGAGATTACCTCTACCATCTCTGCCACGACCACCAACTCTACGACCACGACTTCGGCCTCCTCGATTAGTTGAGTTGGAGACAAAAACTGAAGACTCGGATGCTGTTTGAGAATCATCAAGGGAAGCTGAGAAGGAACTCGAAGCAAACGATCAATTAGTTCCTCACTGTAGGAATATTAGGATTTGTCAGAGTCTAATTTCAGATAGGTTCAAAGTCTCTGTGGAGGCCATGAAGAACAAATACCATGAGCATGTTATCAAGCTTATCCGACATCTTTTGTGCATCATCATTAACCAACATCAATTTAATCTCTTCACAAATGGATTGTGCTTTATTCATATAGGAGGGCAAGTGAAGATCAGTCATTTGCATTGTTGCCAAACTATGAATTGTCTCATATAGTCGCTGTATATCATTAGCATAAACAGTTTGAGCCTTCTTCCAAATTTCGCAACATGTCTTGTAAGGACGGAAATGCACCATTAATCTAGGTTCAATAGACTGCCATAACAATGATACAAGCTGATAATTTGTCCGGTGCCACTCATCCTTCTCAGATTCAGCAATGTCAGTAGCCTTTTTAGTAAGATGGTCAGACAGACCTTGACCCAGAAACCATATCTCTACAACGTTATGCCAATTCAAATAATTCTTACCATTCAACTTCTTGGTAGTAATGATGGGGGACCCAGAAAACACGAAAGAAATCAAACCCTTCTTAGTAAATTCAGCCATGGAAGAAGTTCAAAAGGCAGAAAAATACCCAGAAACCAGAGACCAAACCAAATGGGTAGAAACAGAAACCAAACAGCGGTGAACAGGGGATTCAACGACAGACCCAGAAACCAAACAGGGGCAAAACAGAACCGGGAGGTGACGGCGAACACAACAGCGGAAGCGGCAACGTCAACTGCGGCCGGGAGGGTGGCGCGTGGATCACACGTGCTGGCTAGTGAAATTGCTGAAGACGGCACGTGAGAGTGGGTGGCGGCGGCACTTGGGCGGCCGGCCGGTCGGCGGCGTCTGAGGTGAACCCTGGTGTCACTTTAGGCACCGGACGACAGTGGGTCAGCACTGACAGCAGCTGAAACCCAACACGTTAACAGGAACGAACCAGTACTCTCTGGTACCATGTTAAAGTAAATCTGAATATTTTTGTGTATTATTCACATTGCAATATGGGACTACAATATATATATACACTTGACTACAAGATAGAGGAACCTGATTCCTAGAACATTAATTATCTATGCTAAGTCCTAGAAGTGTAAATACAATGAATCATAGATACAATGAATAAAACTCCACCGTCCACACCGTCTACATATTATGATTATAATCAACAGTTATTATTCTTTTTAGATAATCTTCTTCCAAATAAGCGTGCTTTATGACCTTTTGGAATTCAAAAGACACTTGTTCAGGTATCTCTAGAATTTTTTTGGTATATTGTGTTTCGTTCTTGTAAGAAGAGTTTAGCTTTATATATGTTTTATATACAATGTGAAAGTTATTGTAAATCGAACCATGGTAATTATATGTCAAGTGGTTGTGATAGTTGAGATAGTAGATAGATAACTTTACACAAATTTGTAAATTTTAGTTTTCTAAGAGATTTTCTTAATTATTTATTCTGTATACATACACCAATAAATGCAGCAATATAATCAGTTATTCTGATGCAACTTTGTTTTGTTTTCCCAAAATAATGATTGAATGACAACCATTTACGATGCTGCTATATTCTTATTTGTAGGTCATTATTTGTTCCATACTTCAAACACTTGCTTGGTAGCTGTGTTCATCATCTTAGTGATGGTGGAGATGTGAAAGTGTCTGGACTGAGTAGGAAGAAAAAGAAGGCCAAGATTCAGGACGATGGCAATGTAAAAGAAGGGGGCAGTTTGTCTATCAAGGGCTGGCATCTCAGGACACTAGTCTTGTCATCCTTACACAAGTGTTTCCTCTATGACACCGGGACCTTGAAGTTTCTTGACTCCTCAAATTTCCAGGCTAGTGAATGCTTTACATTAGACCATTATTTATTTTCATGATCTTGAGTAGTTATGAAAAAAATTGAGGATGATTGTTTTCATCTTATTGAGTGATTGGGAATTTTTCCATTCCATTTGAAATAGATTTTTTTTACTCTTGTTGATTGATTGGGGATTTTTCCATTCCAGTTAAAATTACTTTGTATATTATCTTCATTCCCTTTCCTGCCTTTCCGTTGAGCAGTAAAATATTCATTTTAAAGTTTCAGCTTCCTTCAGTAATGTTCTTGCTTGTTATATCCCTTCACTGACTTTAATATTATGCTTGTTGCAGATGCTGTTGAAACCTATTGTTTCGCAACTTGTCATAGATCCACCAGCTTTGCTGGATGACAGCATGAATATACCAAGCGTGAAGGAAGTTGATGACCTTCTGGTTGTGTGCATTGGTCAAATGGCTGTGACTGCTGGATCTGACCTTTTATGGAAACCCTTGAACCATGAGGTGAATATGATTTCTAGACTTTCTGCTACTTTTCATTTGTGTTGTGTGAATAATTCGACAGAGATTCCAGATACATGCGCAGCTTTAGTATCCTTTTTTTTCATTTGAGTTGGAAAAATGCATGTGATCAGGAGTCTTTAGAAACCACTGTCTTGTTGCAAGGTTATAGACTGTAGCTTTTATGCTATGTCGATCAGACTTGATAAATAAGGTTCAAGAGTTAGGAGAATATACTTTAGTTGCTGAAGTTTCCCTGCCAAAAGATCTGCTTTGCATGTGACAATTTTCTATATATTTTTCTATGCAAGACATGATGTAGCTTTTTCTTATCTTCGAATCCTTTGCGTCTTCCATCTTTTTCCACAAAAACTTCTAGGACCATGAAAGTAATAACCATGTCAATCTAAGCTCTGTATACCTATGCTTCTTTTGATCCACAAGTCAGTAATTTTTAGACATCTATACTGACTGATTTGTGTGTTCTCTCGCATCCTCATTATATTTATTCTATATACATACCTCATTTGTCATGTGTTTTATTGTTCTAGTTTTGGGTATTCTGTAATCTATAGACCGCTAGAATGCTATATGCTTGTACCCAGCACATACTAGTATTTTATCTCATTTCTATCACTGATAACCTTTGTATCTTTAATTCTTAAGCAGCTACATATCTTTGAGCCTCCTTTATTTTGGTTCTTTTGCAGGTATTAATGCAGACACGGAGTGAAAAGGTGCGAGCTAGAATATTGGGCCTTAGAGTTGTTAAATATCTTCTGGAGAACTTGAAAGAAGAATATCTAGTATTACTGGCTGAAACAATCCCCTTCCTTGGTGAACTGCTTGAGGATGTGGAGCTTTCAGTTAAATCTCTTGCTCAGGAAATTCTGCAGGAAATGGAGTCTATGAGTGGGGGAAGCCTTCGGCAATATCTATGATGTAATATGGGCAAGAGCTAGAAATGTATGATCAAATATATGGAATATGATCTGTATGCCAATGTATATTATGGTTTTATAAGGAAAAGTAGCATTTATTCATTTATTCTGATAAAGGTGAAAGTTCAGTTATTTTCTTGTGTAATTTTTAAGTTGTAATTCTTCTTTAAGCGCTGGCAATGGGGGTTGTCTTATCTATTCAACTTTCCGATCATGGCAATAGTATGACTTGAGTTTGAATTGACTTTCCTTGTTGGTAGGCTATTTATAATCTCACTATAAATTATTGAGGTTAGTAATTTGTCTTAATCTTAGAGTAGGGAGAATTTCTTCTCTATCTTAAACTTTTTATTTGTCAAAAAATCATCAAAGCACAAATAATAATACTTTGAAAATCATGAAGACGCTTTTAATAAATTTATTTTTTATAAGTTGATTGTGTAGGGGTCTTTTTATTTTCTGTGGTCCTGTTTTATGTTAGTTTCTGTTGGCTTTGGCCCTTTTTTATACCAAAAAAAAGTTATTTTATATACACACTACTTATTTAATTATATATAAATGGCTGTATGACTTAAATTGACTTTTGTCACTATGACAACATTTAAACTGCTAAATAAAGTGCTAAAAAATGCTGAAAAAAAGTAAATAAAAGTAGCATAGCTCATGAGTCATGTTAGAAAGTGTTAGATCATGAAAGGAAAATAGCTATGAAATTGTCATTTGGATAAATAATTTTAGATAGTATAATGTTGAGATGATTAGTTAAAGCAAGATGTAAAGATATAAGGCTCTATACGTTCTCATCAAGATAATTCATTCTTCAAACTAACCTAAAATTTTGATGTCACAAATTCAATGAATTATATTTGTTTTTCATTAATATTTTTTTATGTTAACCATTTATTAAGTGGTAAATATAAATGTTATTTTAATTTATCGTCATTATTAAATCATAAGGCTGAGAGAAATTTGTAATGTCTCACTTCACTACTCGCTGACTCTTATTTCAGGGTTAGAATTTTCGCAATTCTTGAATTTTGTTTTACCGTTACGCTTTACTATTCTTTGGCTCCCTTGTTTTGTCATCATGATGTAGTAACTAACACAGGTTCAGTTGCTAGTCACAAGTGAGTTCATGGTCGTGGATCAATTAATGAATGCTGATTGTTAGTTGAGTTCTGTTATTTGAACATTTAGAATACGATACACAGATAAAATTTTACTCACATCAAAATATGGTATAGAATAAGAAATTATTCATATGATATACGAGAATAGTGAATCATATTCAACATTTTTGTTGTCCATTTTGGGTCATAGGTGGTTTCTGGATTTCTGCACAGGTGATTTGTAACAAGAAAAGAGGCATGGCAGCAGCAGCATTGCCATTTGCTACGAATGAATCAATCAAATTGTGAATTCAATGTAATATATAAAAAGAAAAATGGGATTGTGAAATTCTTAAAAGTTACTTTTAAGTTGTGTCATTAATGATTTATTACAAATTTAAATTTGAATTTTATTGTTATTATCTTATAAAAAATATAAGAATATATAAAAAGATAATCAAATTTGTGAAATTTTATGACTAGGTTGTACCGCAACCAATGACTTATTACAAATTTGAATTTAACTAATTTTATCTTACTAAAGAAAAATATAAGTTATTTAAGGATTCCTTCCTTATTATTTTCAAGTGTCATCTCCAGATTGTATGATTGTTATCGAACACTTTTTTAAGAACAAATAACCTAGCTGCATGCATGATTGTTAATTAACAGCTATCTTTTTTTAAAGAAAAGACATGGTTAGAAAGTTCATTAGCTTGAAGTTTATTTTAACATCAATCATATTTCTAATCTATTTGGTGATTATTTTCAAGTTAATTAATATAATATATAATTTAAACCTCTATATATATATATATATGAAATTTTTTTATAAAATGAAATTATTTTTATTATAATGTCAAACCATGTTATTACATACACAGATGAAACTAAGGGAACTGAGAGTAGCTGTGACCCATAAAGCTCAGACCACAATTTCAATAATCTATAAAAAAATTTAAAATATTCTAAAAAACTTCTATACAAACTTGATATTTGACCTCTTCAAAAAATAAATATTTGAATCCTAACATAAAATTTTTGCTCTACTCATGATTATCTATGAAAATAGTATAAATGTATTTTCTTATAGTAATAAATAATTACCACATACTCTTTCTAAATTTTCAATTTTTTTATAATATTATACATCGCACAAACATTCTAGTTAATATGAAAGGATTCACCAAATAATATGGTGTGAAAATGAGATATCGGGAGCTTAAGTCAAATCATTTGATTCTCTTTCATAACTGAATTCAATCACTTATAGTTAGCCATGAGTCGTAAAAATATCTTTGTAATAATTAGCATTCCTTAACTAATTTTTGCTGAACTTATTTTGGAATGGAGCCATAACACACTGAGGTTCATTTGTACATTTAGCTCTTCCAAATTTGGAAAACAGCTAAGAATAACATTTAGATCTTCATCTGTTAAACAATTCACACAAAGCAATTTTCGTAAAGGAGAATAACATGGTTTGTTTAAATTAGAGCAGCCAGTCGTTGTTGTTATCTAACTGTTTCGGAACCTTATAAATGATTCTCGAACTTCATGATTACCTTCTAACATTAACTCTCTAATCTTTGGCAACACGAACAAGTTACACGGTAGATCTCTAAGACTTGACGAACCATTAAATATTATACTTTTAAGTCCCGTAAGATTACCTACCGAATGTGGTACCTCTTTAATTTGATTATCCATCAAATAAATGAATAATGGCATATCCATCACTCCCACTATATCTGGGCAGAACTCAATAATTGTACGACTAAGGCCAAGATGTTGGAGAGATGGCGACCAGACTCTTGGCGCATCCACTTGCATCTAAAGTATTAAGCTTTTCAAGAAATCCAATAGAGTCATCAACTGCAATTAGATTATCACTTTCACTAATATTTAGATTTCTTAAATTTGGAACTCTAAACACATCAGGCATGAGTTATGAATTGACAATTCGAGAAATTGATGTCAGTTATATGCACGAGTTTCTGCCAAACAAAAACAAATTAAAATGATTAGTAATTATAAGTAATATTAATTAAAATGATTTTTACATTTTTGAATTGCATAAGAGTAAAAAAAAAAAGAGAAAGCAACTTTACCGGCAACGGCTTTTCCTTTCAAGTAATAAGGGAAGCAATACAAGATGGAAAACATGAGTTTATCAAAAAAAAAAAAAAAAAAAAGATGGAAGGCATGAGCAAATTCAGCAGACATTCATGGACAGCAGGCATTACAATTTTAAAGTGGAAGCTAGTTCTGCTTGGACATTTTATCTACCTAGCTAAAACCATAGGTAAGAAATCTCCATTTACTCAATGGAAACACTACTTTCTTCATTCTTCTCTCAGAAGATGAAGTTTGAAATTGAGTTGATCTCCTGCAAGTGAAAAAAAGTAAATAATTAAATAAAGTTAAGAGGAAAATTCATTATAAAATAATTTGTTTCTGCATAATAATCAATTAATCAGTACGCATGTTCCACCACCTTCTTGTCCTTCTGTTACCCTTTCTTCCACTTTTAGGCTTGAGCTTTCTCACTCGCTTCTTTGGGGGATTATGACTTGGCGTCAATGGATTGGGACACGTGAATTGAATATCCTCCATATTTGTTTCTTGCTTGTACACATAAGCTCCACAGTAACTTACGATCAAATGATCACCAAGTAAATCACATTTAAACTCCACATAATTCCACTCAGACACAAGCAATGTATCGAGGATTGGCCACTCGTCGTCAGCATCGACCTGAGATCGTACATCACATAGTACCACATGATCTCCCTCAACTTGAGAAATATGATGGATCTTGTGATCAAACTGATCCACCCTGAGGCCATTAATGTACAAGTCGATAGGAAAGAGGATGCGTGGTGACTGCATCTCTTTGAAGATAAATGCTAAAACAACGACGGGAAACTTTTCACGAGCCCCAAAAGACACATTTCCTCCTTCACAACGATGGTCAAACCAATTTGGAATCGGGGTTTGGGGCATAACGACGTGTAATCTATAGACTTCTTTCATTGCCTGAGACATTTAAAAAAAAATTGCAAAATGACAGCTAGTCATCGTCTAAGTGAGATCATAATGTTTCAATTTTCTACTCAAACTCCTTTTTCTTCATTGAGAAATTTAAAAAGTTGACCAAAAAAAAGTAATAAAAATAACATAAAACTGGAACAATTAAGATGAAACCTGGTTTGTTTGAAATTTTTCAACTGCTGTGGTACAAAGATTGTATCCAAGAAAATCAAATAATGATTATAGTTTGAAAACAAAAAACAAACAATTGACACAACATGTCTATAACAAGTGGTATGCATAAGTTGTCAAGAATATTTATATGATATGAAAATGTGAAAGAGAAAGTAGTCTAACCTGAAACCATAGCATTCTTGATGTTTCTAGAGTGATGGATAGACAACCTGTAGCTAATACTGCCTGAATGCTTAATGGGAGCTCTGGAATTTCCTCAAGGTTCACGCAATCACTCACATCAAGAACTCTCAAATTAGCAGATTCTTTAATGTTGGTCGGGAGAAACACAAAATTATTCTCCTGTATTGATAGCTCTTCCACGTTTGGAAAGCAGCCAAGAATAAAGTGGAGATCTTCGTCTGTTAAACCACAATTTATACAATGCAATCGTCTTAAAGGAGAATAAGGTGGTTTGTTTATATTAGAGTGGCCAGTCGTAGCTATTACATAGCTGTTTCGGAACCTTCTAAATGATTCTCGAACTTCATGACTGCCTCTTAAATACAAGTCTACAATCTTTGGCAACATGAATGCGCTACTTGGTAGGTCTCTTACTCTTATGCAAGACGAAATACTTATAGTTTCAAGTCTCGTAAGATTATCTACAGAATGTGGCAACTCCTTAATTTGAGTATCCTCCAAACCAATGCGTCGCAGCTTATCCATCACTCCCTCTATATCAGGGAAGAATTCAATACTTCTGCAAAAATCAAAGTTAAGAAGTCGGAGAGATGGCAACCAGATTCTTGGTGAGAAAGTTTTGAGCTTCTTGCATTCTCTTGCATTTAAAGTTTCAAGCTTTTTATGAAATCCAACAGAGTGATGAATCGCAATTAGATTTTCACAAGCAACGAGTTTTAAATTTTTTAGATTTGGAACTCTAGACACATCGGGTACATGAGTTATGAATCGACAAAGCGAGAAATCCATGTCAGTCAAATGCTCAAGTCTCTGCCACACAAAAACAAATTAAAATGATTAGCAATTATGAAGTGATATTAATTAAAATGATTTTTTACATCTTTGAATGACATAGCAATAAAAAAGGAAAAAAAGAAAGTAATTTTACCGGGAATGGCTTTTCCTTTTCTAGCCTGAGATGACTATTAGGTAAACTTAAGGCAACAACATTCCTGGGATAAAAACCAAGTGGGAGAGATTCTGAAGGGTACCCCTCCCAATGAAGCAACCTTAGAGTATTTGGTGTTGGATCCTTAATCCAACATTGGCCTTATATGTGAATAATTATATATTGTGAGTTGTCATTTAAGATTGAGCCCAATTAAAAGTGATCTGATAAGGTTTGGATTATTTGGGCTTAATGTATCTAATAGGATATGAACCTTTAGTGCATGTTTGGATCAAATTATTTTAGCTTAACTTAGCTTTTTTTTTTAGAAAAAAGCTGTTTCAATAGTGTTTAATCATGTTTGACAAAATTAGCTTCAGCTTTTACACGAAATTCAATGTAAAATAAAAACTTTTTGAAGTTAATTTTTATGTGTGTGTTTGGTTCAGCTGTAAAAGCTTGATTATTTCAATAATCGATTATTGTATAAAATTTTTTTGTTATCAAATCAGTTTTTATGTTTGGATATATTAGCTGAAAAGTGATTTTAATCTAATCTGTTTCGTTTGGATGATATAAAAAAAATTACTTTTATGTATTAAATTACCAAAATAGATATAAAATGATTAAAAATGTTATTTAATTGAGGACAAAATGGTATTTACATATCAAAATGTAAAGAATAATCTATAATTTAGAATCATGTAAAGCTTCAATCTTCAAAGATTATAAAAATTAAATTCAAAAAGTTTTTATTTTACATTGAATTTACGTCTGGAAAGTGATTTTTACTTAAACGTGATTAAATCACTGTTGAAACAACTTTTTTCTCAAAAAAAAGCTAATCTAAGCTAAAAAAATTTGAAACAAACATGCACATAATGCTGAAGATTGAAGCTTATGATTCTAGCTTATAGATTATTCTTTATATTTTGATATGTAAATACCATTTTGTTCTCAATTAAATAACTTTTTTAATCATTCTATACTTACTTTAGTAATTTAATGCATAAAAACGATTCTTTTTTATATCAACCAAACGAAATAGATTAAGTGCATGTTTGTTTCAAAATTTTTTAGCTTAGATTAGCTTTTTTTTTTTTTTAGAAAAAAGCTGTTTCAACAATGTTTAATCATGTTTGGTAAAATCAGTTTCAGCTTTTGCACGAAATTCAATATAAAATAAAATTTTTTTGAAGCTAATTTTTATAATGCTAAAGATTGAAGCTTATGATTCTAGCTTATAGATTATTCTTTACATTTTGATATGTAAATACCATTTTGTCTTCAATTAAATAATGTTTTTAATCATTTTATACCTATTTTAGTAATTTAATACATAAAAGTAATTCTTTTTTATATCATCTAAACGAAACAGATTAGATTAAAATTATTTTTCAGCTAATATATCCAAACATAAAAATTGATTCGATTATAATTAATTATAATCGATTATAACAAAAAGCTTTTATACAATAATCGATTATTGAAATAATCAAGTTTTTCAGTATCTTGTTTTTCATTTGAGTTGAAAAATGCATGTGATCAAGAGTCATCAAGAACCACTATCACATTGCAAGGTTGTAGACTGTAGCTTTTATGCTTTGTCGATCAGACTGTGAGGAAAATATACTTTAGTTGTTGTAGTTTCCCAATGCCAAAAGATTTGCTTTACATGCGACAATTTCTATATAGTTTTCTATGAAAGACATGTGTAGCTTTTTTTTATCTTCAAAACCTTTGCGTCTTGCATCTTTTTTCACATAAACTTCTAGAACCATGAATGTTGTAATCATATCAATCTAAGTTCTGTATCATCTGTTTCTATTGATCCACAAGTCAATAATTTTTAGGGATCTACATTGACTAATTTGTGTGTTCTCTTGCATTCTCATTAGATTAATTCTCCTTTCTAGTCATACATACCTCGTCTATCATGTGTTTTATTGTTGAGTTTTTCCTCATTATTAGTTTATTTAGTTTTGGGTATCCTGAATTCTGTAGAGAGCTAGAATGCTAATTGGTTGTAACCTGCACATTCTAAAATAGGCCTGAGAATTAATAATTAATCGATCTTCGAGGGAATGAATTTCACTAGTTGAAGGATCTATACACTTGTGAAAATTCACACATCAGGAAAGTAGGATGTGCTTTATAATGAGCATGCGCCGTGAGTGGCAAGTCAGAGAAATTGGACAAGATGGGAGTATGCGACCCATGCGGTTTTGCTTTCTTTTCTTTTTTACTCTAATTTTGTTACTTAAACATCAAAATACAATAATGACATCCCATTTACATCTTTTGGTATATTTATTTTAGATTGACATACCATATACTAGAATAGTAAACCATATTTACACGTGACTCGGTGTGTGTATTATGAGTGTTCAAAAAATGTTTTTTCTTTTTACTCTTTTGTCTTTCCGTGAATTCCTTCTCCCAAACTCGTTTCGCAGAAAGTCGAAAGACCTCCTTCTTTGTCTTTTCTCCTCCACCTCTTTCTTTTATCACTTTATTCTTCTTCTCAATGCTCAGTTGACGAAGATAAATGGTTTGCTTTCCTTGCTGATAGACTCTGTTAAGTTTAAGTTTTGATGATGAAAGATTTTTGTAGGAAATTTATTGGATTGATTGATTTGAGTATAGAAGGAAAATTTTCAAATTTGATTTTCCCCTCTGTAAATTTGTTGATATATGATTGATTATGTGTCAAAACTTTTTATTTAAAAAGGGCAAATATCTCTCTTAAATATATATAGTGATTTGATGAGTTGGTTGGTTTTTATTAAGATTAAATGACTTTACATACTCATCTCCAACGGTCAAGCATGTTTTTAGAAGAACCTTTTGGTTCCAATGGCTAAAAGATTGTAAAATGCTAGGCATACTTAAACCAGATAAGAATAGCAACTAAACAACACCTACTGGGCAAACTAGTAATTACTGAGAGTGAAAAAAACAACTACTTAAAAACATACGAGTTGCATATCCCATGGGTTTTAAAGTCTCTCAGCTAATTTTTTGCTACCTCCAACGGCTAGCAAATGTTAAGGGAAGCACTCCACTATATATAGAAGGCCTTGAAAAAGATCAAGCACAACCATTTGTTACAATCAAAAGTAAGGAATTACTTAAAGTTTGTTATCTTTGTTTTCCTCCTCCTAGTTAGTTCTACACTTGTGTATTCACTCTATAGAGAGAGTTTGTTTTTGGAATCCATTGTAGCTCATTTTATAAGAGCATAAATGTGAAAGAAACTATTGTAAGGTTACTCTTCTTCGGGTAGAAGTAGAGGGAGGTTTGGTAGTATCCTTGGTGAAAAAAATCATTATAACTCTGCCTTGAGGTTAAGGTAGAGGAAGGTTCATCAGAGTCCTTTTAAGAGAAAATTCGACAAGTGAAGAAAATCTCAAACTTATGCTTGGGGAATGGATGTAGGTCGCGGGTTGTGGCCGAACTAGTATAAAAATCATTTGTGCATTTCTCTCAACCCTTTCCTCATTACTTTCATTTTTTACTTGTGTTTATATTGTAATTAATTTTTTAATATTTAAATTTTTTGTTATTGAATTATATAGAACCAATTCACTCCCCTTTTGGTTTTGTCAGACTCCTTCCTTTCTTATAAGTCACAAGATCAATTTTAAAAACCATGTTGGATAAAAAAAGGATAAAAACAAATTGACGATAATGTCATCTATATTATATACTCTATACCTATCCTAATGTTCTTCGGTTTATTCCTTTTCTATGTGTTTACCAAAATATTTCGATTTTCACTAATTAGACTATGGTAAACCCTTTGTCTATGGACAAAGTTTGATTCTCAATCTCAATTTGGGGAAGATAATCGCTTCCTCTTGGAGTTCTCCTCTGAGTTAGTATCTTGAAGGAATTATGTTAATGATTTTAAAGTGAAGATAGTTATGCAATTCCAAAATCAAAAGTCTTATGCGTAAGTTTAACTTGATGAAAAATAAGTTTGAAAATAAAAAAAGGTTTGTTTTCGAGAAATAAAAGAAAATCAGTACAAATGAAAATGAATTAAATATAAATAACTGAAATGAAAGTGCATTCGAAGTAAACATGACGAGTAATATAATAGACTTAAGATAAAGAACATAAAGTAAAGTGCTTTAAAGTAAATGCAATGAAAAGTAAACGTGCAAATATATAAATTACAAGAAAGTGAAATTGCAGAAAAGTAATGAAAGCAAATAAATGAAAACAATAAATAGAACTCAAATGATCCTTGAAAGAATCACTTGATTAGGAGTAGAAGAGATTTTGCAAAGAAAGTAAAGACTGGAAATGTAAAATGAACTTGTATTTAAAGTTGCATTGAATCTGAAAATGGTACAGGAATGAAAGTGGATAGAAACATACTGGACTAGACTTGCGTGTTGTTTGCTCGAGATGTCAATGAACGTGAGAGCGAGTTTACAAGTGTTTGTAAGTATAAAATTTCCAACCTCTAAATGTTTCCATCTTTTTGATATTTATAGACTTCCTAAGTTACTACTTTTTTACAAGATCTTAACAAGTGTCTAAACAAAAATAACTGTTTAAATGATTAGTCATATTTGTCTGGTAACCACCAAATCATTGTCAGCAATTCTCGTGCCATAAATAACTGCTCGATCTTTGTCAGTAATCCTTGTATTGTCTTGATCTCACATCCTCAACTGCTACCAATTTCTATTTCAAATTCGAATTTCTTTCTTTTGAATTCAAACTTGCATATTCGAACATTTGTTGGTTTTCACTCGAGGTCTCTTCATTCCAAATTTTTTTCTAAGTGTAGCTACTCTTCAAGCCTATTGGTTCGATAGTCAATTGACACTACTACTCCTAATATGAGATCGAAATGACCCCTAATTTATATTTGAATCGAAATCAGTATTACAACTCCAAAACAACAAGTCCATAACGAATCATGTTCTTGCCAAATCTTACATTAAACCATCGAAATGGCAATAGATCGAAAAATGTTTATTTTATACCAACAGATGCCCCCCAATATTTATTCTCGAAATATGAGAGATAAATATTTTAGTTTTTGACCATTTACTTCTCGATCATAATTGGACTTAAAAGATTTTACTTGTTCCATATCAGTTCAACATAGTATAAGCAACTGAACGGTCAAGTGGCAATATCTGTAATTTGATATTCAAATCTCCACTCACCTGAATTGTCATTACGTGATCGTTCCCCATTAATTAACTAACTCCACTTTTTAGGGAATTACAAAGCCAATGATGGCTTTATGGATAAAAATGACTTTAACCATACCCTCATCAAATCAACATTAAATAGAGTTACTATGCACGTTCTCTTTCTTTCTCTCTCTTCTATTTTTGAAAAACTCTATTTATATGTAAAAAGGGATTTTCTCCTTTTTACTTCCCTTTCTTGCTTTCTAAATCTCCCTTACACAATCTTCTACCATTGATGTTTCCTAAAGCTCCTTTGTAAGCTTCTTATCTTCTCTTTTCTTCTAAACAATTCCATACTCTTTGAAGCCCATAATGGCCTTTTCTTCTTCCAAAACCACCTCTGTTCAAACTTCTCCCTCAAACTCTGCTACAGAAGAAATCACGGAGTTACCCAATGCTGCCTCAGTGACTACTTCATTGAAGAAGCATGGAATCTCCTATGCTCCAAACACTTCTACTGATAACTCTGAAATCTGGAAGACTCAAGTAATGATTCCCTTCAATATAGGCCAACAAAGACTAGCATTTCTAGGTTCTACCCTTCAATTAGAAAAGTACGAGTCCATCCAATCTTTATTTCCTTATATTGGAAGAGAATCAATTCTAGCTTTCAAGTCTTCCTTAAAAACTGATTTCTTCAGCTATTTTCCAAAAATCTTTTGAAGCTCACCACCCACTAGTTCTCATACTAGATCCCCGTACATTAGATGGTTGAACCGAGTCGAAGGCGCCAAACATGCTTTTTAGAAAGAAATCGATATTTTCGATTTCATTCAGTTGAGCAGGGAGCGTTTGGAATATAATGCCCCTATGCTGATTAGTTCCTTATTTTTTTGGAACAGGTCTACCAACTCTTTCTATGTTTCATATGGAATGGTAACCCCTACTCTTTTCTACCTAGCTGCCATTACTAGCCTTAAGCCTCTTGGCAGAGTAATTACCAGCACCATGAGTCCTACCACAATAATCGAACCTAATTTCTCAAAATTAACCTATACTACTTTTATCGAGAACAATCATCTCGAGACAAGCGAAGTATCCGATGAAGAACATGTAGCTTTCCTTATGTTCTGGCTCAGTGCTTTTGTCTTTTACACAAAGTCCCTCCAAATTCTTAAGTCTGTCCTTCCTTTAGTCACTCTTCTTCATGAGGGTTCTCCTCGTTGCCTGAGCAAATTAATTCTTGCTCAACTTTATGCTTTGATGTCAGAAGCCATTGATTTACTCAAATCAGTAATAAAACCCCTCACTAATCTTGGTGGCCCTTATTGGTTATTACAACTTTGGCTCAATGCCATCTTCGAACCCTATCTTTAGAAATCATCACCTTCAACCAATATTGAAACCATCGAAGGTCCTCGTTTATCCCAGCTTCACTACAACACGAAACTAGGCAACGAAGTTGAGAATTTCAAATTCTTCTTTTCATTATTTCTAAACATGAAAAGTTAATCAGACAAATTCAATTTTTCTCCTTTTGCTGATCAAAGATGTGGCCCTGAATGGTTTCGACAACCATTTCTGTGCTCAACTCCTGGAGCACAAGCTGAAAATCATAACATTTGGAGCAATATTTTCACAACTTCAATTCTTTCTTATGGTTATCCAAAATTGAAAGACTACAACCTCCAAATCTATCTACCTTATTGTGTCTCCAGATAGTTTGGATTTTCTCAGTGTATTCTCGCTCCTATTTCACTCAATAATAAACACTATATTTGTGAATCAAAAGCCAAAGATTTTGAACAATACAAGCATTTCATGAAGAAGAATACAGACATAAGAGAACGGTTTAACCCCTTCGAGTGTGATCTATGATTCTTCTCAACCTTAGGATTTAAAAATTAGTGTGAAAAGTATTATTCCCTCATAAGTGTTCATTTGCAGAGTGCCTTCAAAGATTTACTAACGCAGGCTCCTCTATGCAGACTGTAGTTGCTTCCAAGAAAACAAAAGGTATGCACCTTAAAGAAATTTCTAGATTTGAGAAATTCTTTAAAGTCAAATATGATCCTCAAAACTTAATACTGGTGGTTCGAGAGACTGAGCAAGTCCTAAAACAAAAGAAAGTAAAGCATCATCAGTTATGTTACACTCGTTTCATTGGTGTGTTGGTTTCGAATCCTTTGGCTTCGTTCGAATGATTCGAAACCCTACTAAAGTTTCCTTCACTTTCCAATGTTCTTTTTGGCATGACCAATAGTTATCCGGACCCCAAAGGTGGAGCGTTGGATGTTGTTAAGGATTCAAAGAAACGAGAAGTAACTTTTGCCAATTGCTGTCTAGACACCTGTCGAGATCTAATTTATGGATACATTCGAATAATAAAACATCCACCATATTGTAAAGTCTTAAGTCCTCAACTTCTAACTACTTGTTTTTTACTTAACTATTAACGTTGAATTTTCATATATTGTAGTCTAAAAAAGGACTAAAATAATGGAGGCTGAAGACGAAGATTGGGAAGATGAACCTCAAAGGCTTAGTAAAGTTCAAAAAACAAAATCGAAAGCCTCAGGGACAACTTCATCATCTCAACTTTCGAAAAAGCCTCATCCAGCACCTTAAAAAACAAAGATTGCTGAGAAAAAGAAGAAGGTGATCGAAGAAACCACACCTGCTGCTTCTCAACAATCCAAGGTAAATGATTTTTGAAACTCATAATTTCATTTATTATTATTATATATATTTTTAAATGAACTTGTCTTACACCTGAGTTCAATTCCTTTTCATCTTTCTAGGAAAAGACAATTGCTGAAACCCTAATAAAAATTGGGCGCATAAAGCATGTAGTGTCAAAATAGGCACAAGTCATTCTTTTTGAAAGCTCTGATGAATCTTCAAAACGAGATGAAGAGCCTATTTCCTCGAAGAATGTAAGGTTAGCATCAGACACAAAGAGAGCTGAACCATCACTGGTGAGTGATATATATATTTTCTTTAATTATCTTTCGAAATCTTTAAAATATAGCTAATGTTTTTCATTTCGAACAGGAATGCTCCTCCAAAGAACATAGGGAATCTACTTTGATATCCTCGAGAAGATTCAAGACTCCTTCACCTATCCCTTCTCCTCCAAGGGATTCGAATTTCATTCCAGATCAACTCACCCCTGGGCTAGAAGCAACTTCAGCCTTGAGTTCCCGTTTCGATAGAATGTTCGATGTTGAGGCTCAAGTCGAAAAAGAATCTAGCACTAGGGCTCAGGATATCCCCATTGAAGCTAATGTTGAGGTTTGACACCTAATAAATTTATTTTACTTATCTCGAAAAATACATAACTCTTTTTTTTTTTTTCATTCTTTTGGAACACATAGTTTTTGAAACTGGACCCAATTCTGAGGTCATCATTATCGAGACAGATGTTTAGATTTGTTATTATTGAAGTTAAATCTACATGGATTGCTTCAAATATTTCTAAGATCAAACCTTCTTATCTTTTTAGGAAAACATTGTTCCTCCACCTGAAACCATTATACCTGCTGAGATCGAAGTTCCTATCCCGATCGAAGCCATTCAAGTTTCTGAGGTTATCCCTTCTACTTCTGCTAAAGTCTAATCAAGACAAACTGAAATCACTTTTGAAGAAGAAGCAGAAGCCATATGCCTCGATGATGATGAAGATGAGGATGACATCTAGAAATGATTGGAAGATATTTTATCTAAACGATCTATATCCTCAAAGTCCCATCATTCCACAGCCCACTCTGAAGTTGAAGTCCAAAGTATTTCTACCCCATAGCTACTGAAAGAGCTGGTTGATCTTTCAAATCTTGGGGTAGATCAAGTTATAGCTGCCAAGGACAAAAAAGAAAGACTACTTGGCCTTCTTGACTAACTGAAATGAAACAAACTTCTTCTGGATTCGAATGTCCAATCAATGGTTCAAGAGTTAGTTAACCTTATAAAGGACTTGCCAGCCCAGCTTCCTAGCATTGATCAAGTTATCACCAACAATCAATAATTGCTTGAAAAAAAAAAAGAACCAATTGATGATAATTGTTTCTAAGGTAAAGAGAAAACGTTTGAAGCTCACCTTTCTCCTTTCATCTACTTGGCAAAACATCAATCAAAACGAAGAGCGAATTGCTGAGCTTAAACAAGAATTACTAATACTTGAAGATCAACAAGGTGAACTTCGAGCCTTTGCTAGGGATTGTGCAAGTCAAGAACAAGCTCTTGATGAAGAGTATCAGCGGTGGACAACTAAAGGTAACCAAGTGAAGCAAGTTATTCAAGAATTAGTTTCATCCCTTAAGGCAACTTCTAAGGAAAAGAATAGAATCTTAGATACTTGGGCTTTTTTGTTTTCGAGGCTTCAATAAATACTTTGTATATTTATTTTGTAATGACAACTTAATTTTTGATTACTTTTGAATCGAGACTAAGATTTTTACAATAAGATTTTGATTTCATGAATGGTTGGTTTGTACGCCTTTAAGTATTTACCATTTATCGAAGTAATATTTTCATTCGAATTAACATTCGTAATTGAATAAGCATTACCATAATAAACTTTTTCGATTCAATATGACCCTTCCTAATTTGGGGACCATTTTCCAAACAACTTTGATTTTTTCTCCATAGGTAAAATAACCTTCCAAATTAAATCACCTAAAACAAACTTTTTTTTTCTTGACTCAAAGACCATAAAATTTTACAACTCCTTCTTTTTGTCGAATCAAATTTTCAAGAACAATTAATTTTTCCTCATCTAATTGATTTAGTTCATCAAACATCAAGTTCCAATAATCTTGAGTAGGAATTTCATCTTGACGTTGTAACCTAATTAATTGAAGGTTAATTTTGGTAGCACTGATTCATACCCATAAACTAATTGATAGGGTGTAGTGTCAATAGCTTCCTTAGGAGAATTTCGATAAGCCCTCAGAACTTGGCTCAATGTCTCATGCCAACTTCTTGGCTTTCAACCAATATATTTCTTTATTAAACCAATTAAAATCTTATTAGCTGCTTCGACCTGCTCATTAGCTTGAGCATAATAAGGAGTCAAAGTAAGTAATTTGATATTTCTTGTGGTGACAAACTCAGTAATATAACAACCAGTAAACACAGTACCTTGGTCAGTAGTTAAAGTTTGAGGGATACCAAATCTGTAAATAATATTTTTTTTAACAAAATTAATAATATCTTGTTAAGTAACATTCCTTAAAAGGATAGCCTCGACCCATTTAGTAAAATAATCGATGGCAACTAATATATACTTGTGTCCTTTAGAAGATGGTGGATGAACCTGACATATCAGATCGAGAGCTCATCCTCGAAATGACTAAGGTTTTATAATTAAATGTAAATCACTTGCAGGAACATGTTAAATGTTTCCATGCTTTTGACATTCCTCACAAGACTTAGCATATAAATGACAATCTTTAGCCATTGTAGGCCAAAAAACTCTCTGTCTGCGCAATACCCACTTCATCTTTCACCAGCTTGATGAGCACCACAAATACCTTCGTGTACTTCTGCTAAGGCTATATGTACTTCTTTTTCACTTAGACATGTCAATAATTTTTCATCTACTAACTTTTTATAAAGTGAATCTCCCATTATAACATAATGTAAGACTTTATATTTTAATTTTCTTTCAACTGCTGTACTTGGATTTTGTAAATAATCAATAATCGACTTCCTCCAGTCATAATTATCTAGGTTTTCGATTTGACATACTTCCAAATCTTCGAATGGATACAACTTTTCTATGATTTCGATTAACTTAGAGAAAGTTAAGCTCGAAATCTTATAACCTGAAGCAATTTGAGCCAGCTCGTTAGCTTTATAGTTTTCTTCCCTCAAAATATGTTGCAGAACAACCTCATCGAATTCACATAATAATCTTGCTGCAAAAGTAAATTATCTAAAGAGATTTTGATTAATGCACTTATATTCACGAGTTAATTATTTAATGATTAGTTGGGAATCACCCAAAACTTTAATACTTTTGGCTTTGAGTGAAATTAAAGTTTGCAAGTCAGCAATTAAAGCTTCATACTCAGCTTCATTATTTGAATATTCATGCTTTAATTTAAATAAAAGTTTAGTTTGAGTCCCAATTGGCGAAACAATTAGAACTCCAAGACCAACACCTCTACTATGCTTTGATCCATCGAAATATAACTTTCATGGTTTCAAACCCACGTAGTTGATGTCTTTTTCTTCGATGTTAACACAAGAATGGTCAGTCAAGAAGTCTGCCAACACTTGGTCTTTCACAGCCTTTTGTGGTATATATTTTAAAGAAAATTCTATTAAAGCAAGAGCTCATTTTCCTACTCTAGTATGCAAGATAGGTTTGGATAACATATACTTTATTATATCAGTTTTCGAAACAAGTACATCATGTGGCTTTACATAATACTTTAACTTAGTGCAAGAGAAATACAAAGCTAAGCATAATTTCTTGATTGCACTATATCTTGTTTCAGCATCTATCAAAACTCTACTAAGATAATAAATGGCTTTTTTGATTCCATTATCATCTTCCTGGGCTAACATACACCTAATAGTTTCATTTGATGCTGAAATATACAACTTCAAGGGGCATCTAAGTATTGGAGGCGTCATTATTGGAAGATTAACCAAACAATGCTTGATTTGATCGAATGCCTCTTGATGTTCTTCTTCCCATCGAAACTCTTCTTTAGCTTTGAGTTTCAAGAGTGAAGAGAAGACTTTGGTTTTTCTAGACAAGTTCGAAATGAACCTTCTCAGGAAGTTAATCTTTCCTAGCAGAGACTGGAGTTGCTTCTTATTCGAAGGAGGTGATGCTTCCAAAATAGCTTTAGCTTTGTTCTGATCAACCTCTACTGCTTTCTTTTGAAACAAGAATCCCAAAAAATTTACTGCAGAAACACCAAAAGCATATTTAATAAGATTCATTTTTAATCCATGCTTCCACATTCTTTCGAATGATTGCTTCAGATTCGAGAGATGTTCCTGCTCTGAATTTGATTTTACCACCACATCATCAATGTAAACTTCCATGAATTTACCAATAACATCATGGAAAATGGTATTCATAGATTTTTTATATGTGGCTCCAACATTCTTTAAATCGAATGCCATGACTACCCATTTGAATGTGCCAATTATTCTAGGACATCGAAAAGCTATTTTTGGAAGATCTTCTTCTGCAATGTAAATTTGATTATACCCAGAATAACCATCCATGAAGCTTAAACTTTCATGACCTGAGACTAAATTAATCAATATGTTAGCAATAGGCATAAGATATTCATCTTTAGGAGTAGCAGAATTTAAATCTCGAAAATCAATGCATACTCTTAACTTATCATTCTTTTTTATAATATGAACAACATTAGAAATCCAGTTAACATACTTGGCAGTGCGAATGAACTTAGCCTTTAATAACCTTTCAATTTCTTCCTTGATCTTCAAGACTACTTCAAGGGCAAATCTTCTTGGAGCTTGCTTGATTGGTCTTTGTCCTGCTTGAATTGGTAATCTATGTTCCACCAAATCTCGACTGAGCCCAGGCATTTCCTCATATTCCCATATAAAACAATCTTTATATTCTTCGAGCAAGTGAATCAACTCATACTTGAAATTAGAATTTATTAAACTACTTATGAAAGTAGGCTTTCTTATTACATTATTCCCTAAAATTGATTTCCTCTAAAGGATCTTGTACCTCTATTCTTTTAATCTCAGATAGATGGGTCTGTTTGAATCCTAAAGAGGAATCATCATAAATACAATCCTAGTTAGCACCTTCAATGGTACTAAATTTCTCAGCTATATAAGCTTAAATTCGAGTCAACTGACTCGAAGTTGCACTTTCTGTGCAATTTTTAGCCATATAAGTTGCAATTCGAGCCATATGACTTTTAAGTTCTAGCATTATTACAACTTGAGGCCGAACATACTCATCCTGGAATGTTAAACAGGCGCCTATAGGCCCTGGAATTATTACAAATTTTTAGCTGAAATGAATTAGCTTTTGGTACTATCGAAAAACCTGTTGAGGTGAGGGCCACCATTTCAACTCCCTTCCTGTCCAAAGCCTTCGAATCCCAAATACAGAATGGTCTGACCCTTGGGACGTAGATCTGAAGGTCTGCGTGGTTCTGATTGACCTAATAGAGAGTGTCATCAACATCAACCATCTCTAATTCCCCTAACTAGTTCCACAAGAACATTCGCTGATGCACGATCGAAGGAATAACACCGACAACGTGTATCCATTGTCTTCCTAATAAGAGGTTATAGCTAGCTTTAGAAGGAACTATAATAAACAAAGTTGACCTCGTGACTGAGGCTACTTTGACATCCAAAGCCACAGCCGCTTCGGAAGTCGAAGACTTACCATTGAAATCTGTCACCACCATATTGTGAGGCAACAAATCTGCTTGTTTTACTAAACTTCCTCAATAAATTTTTTGGTAACAGATTAATGGCAGCTTCCCCATCCATCAACACCTTGCCCACTAATATACCATTTACTGTTACCTTGATAAATAGTGGGCACAGATGATTCTTCATTTCGAGGGAAGAAATGTTGAAGACTACGAAGTTCTCTATTACTTCGATCGTGTCCTATTCGACCATGAACGAGCTGGTCTCTTCTGAATCATCTTCAAAATCCTCCTCCTAATCCACTTCTTGGTCACCTGAAATGGAAAAGTTATTGGAGGAGAAATGACACCACATGGACACCAAAGATGGTGTCTAGATTGTCCTTAAACCCAAATTCGAATGAATCTGTGATAACATCCTCGTCCATTGGACTTGGAGGTTTTTGTTTTTCTGTTTTCAGGGGTGGCCCTTGGACCACCTGGGCATATGACCTTTGTTGTTATTGTAGCCTGGCCAGTGCTTGTTGCTGTAGTTATTGTTGTCGAAGTCTCTGGGCCTTGTGCCACTAAGACTTAGATAAATATAGGCTTAAGCCCTGGTTCGAGTTCGAACCTCCCTTTCGAAACTAAGTGTTTGGCCTTCCACCTAGGGGATTCATTCTACATTCGAAATTGGGCCAAAACGACTTATTCTAAACTTTATGGGTTTGTGGACTATTCCTCACTCATTGATTGGGGGTCACATTGGAAGGAGACACTCTTATCTTGCCTTTCATGATCATCTCAAGATATTGAACTACCACAGAATTGTGGTTTGTAGGTTTATTTGTGTTGATCGAGCTCCTTGCAGGAATTTTCTTCTGCTTCTGCTTCATAGCATCCAAGTATGCCTTGGATGCTAAACTGTCGAAGACAGCACTGCACCGAGGACAGAGAGATACTTCCCTCTCATCTTCCTTCTTTCTAAGAAGGAATTCAACCAACGTTTCCTCGGCTTTTGGGAAAACTTCCTGCTCTTCAGCCTTAAATAACTCGAGGTTATTTTCAGAAGTGTGGACAGGGCCAGATTCCCCTAACTCCACCATGTTGACTTCAGCAAAACCAACTGGCTCGATATAGCTGAAATTCACTTTAAATAGATCAACATCCACCTTCATGTTTCTCTTGTTCTCAAATTTCAGTCTTCCTTCCATGATGCTTTTTTGGATTTGATCCCTAAAACGTATACAATTGTTAGTCGAATGACCATATCTATTATGATACTTGCAATATTTTCAATCTTTTATTTCTTCTATTGAAGGGGTCTTATGTCCATCAAGAAACTTGATTTGCTTATCTTTTAACAATACGTCAAAAATTAAATTTGTTTTAGAAATATCGAAAGCATAAGTTGGCCTATTAGAGGACTTCATATTATCCTTAGTTCGATTAGACATTAAAGATGAACAAGTATAAGGAGGACTAGACTTTAATTCTGATATATTAACCTCATTTTCCTCATCATTTTCTCCTTCATCGATTTCGACATAAGCAAATTTATTCTCTTTCGAATGCTTCAAATACTTATCATGAATATCAAGAGTTTCAACGTAAGTAATTTTTTATTTTCTCTGATTTTTCCTAAATCTTTCCTTTTTGAGTTTCAATTGCTCGAATTGTCTTACTTTATCAGCAAGTTAAGACATGTCGAGGAGTTGCTAGTTTACTAGTTTCTTTCGAATGGAATAATCTAAACCACCAGTAGTCATTTTGATCATCTTGGATTCAAGAACAACAATGAAGCATTTAGCCCTCATTTGTCTGAATCTAGCTAAATAATCATCAATGGACTCCTTGTGTCCTCTTCTAATGTTAAACAAATCCATGAGACTTACCTTTGTCTCACATCTAAAGAGTTGATCATGAAAATTTCTTTCCAACTGGTTCCAAGAGTGAATCGAATTTGGTGAAAGAGTTGTAAACCAAGTAAAGGCATTCTTAGTTAGAGAGTTAGGAAAATATTTCATTTTTAAATATTCATTCGAAGTTGCCTCCCCAACTTTGATTGTGTATCAAGCAATATATTCAACTGTGGATTCTCCACTTTCCCTAACAAATTTGCTAGAGATTTTAGGTGCTTTGCACCCTCTAGGTAATTTTATCTGCAGGATAAATTCAAGGAAGGCTGACACAAAATAGAGTTTATTTGCATATCCCACATTGAAACTATACCTATTTAGCACATGTTCACTGCTTGGCTGATATTTTGTTGTCCCCCAAGATTATTAAGCCTAATCCTTTCCAGGAGGTTATCAGCATCTTGATTTGGATTAACTATTTGAAATCCTACATTGGGCCATGTAAAATCTCTCTTGACTGGTTATCCTCAACTGTATTGTTAACATTGAGATTATTTACTAATTGGACATTCCCTTGATAAACAAGATCATTGTTTACCCTTTGATTACCTACAGAGTCCTCTGGGTTACCAAAAACATCCGCAATCCTACCCATTTACCTAGCTAATGTAGTGTAGGTATTATTGGTTGACTCTATAAGTGACGTTATTATAGTAGTCATCTGCTGAGTCAGCATATGGACCATTTTATGGTTACTTTCATCAATTTATTGCCTGATATTGTTTAAGGTTGTATTCATATTCCCTGAAGGAATCGAAGACATATCCTTGTGCATGCTAGGGAACACTGGTATTCCCATATTTTTTCTATCAGTTTGATTGGTACTTGTTCCTACTTGGCCACCAGCATTTACCATTTAGTTTCTTAGTAAAACGTTAGGTATAGGACTTGTATATATGGCTTGGGCAGTACCTATGTTTTGTGTAACATTTTGGGGGGTGAGCTTGATAATCACATATTTTATTAATTAAGAAACCCTTATGTTTAGTCATTTACACTCTCCATATTCTTAATTGATTGAGTTTGGTATGATTTTGTGAGTTTGAGCTCAAATTGGTCCTAATTGAATATTTCCAGCATTATTGAGATTTGACACTGTTTCTGTATTTTGGCCATAACTTGAGTTCCTAATATCTGATGAACATGAATTTTACCTTGTAGGAAAGCTAAGAGGAAGCTCTACAACTTTGATGAAGAGCTCGAAGTATGATTCAGATGTCTAAGGGACCTAAGTTGACATGGAAGTCAGAATACGGGTTCTGTCAGTAGAATCCGAACAGTGTACACTCAAAAAAATCATATCTCAAGATGTAATAATGGAGATGGGCTGAAATTTGGACATTGGATAGTCAAGATCCAAATAAACAACTTTCATGAAGAACACATTTTGAGAAAAAGAAGTCTAGTAGGTCATTTTGAGCTTACAAGTCGGAACAGAGGTGCTGAAGTTAGTTTGAGAAACCTACGGTATTTGGGACATATCTTGGGCTTAAGGAAGCCAAATTGGACGAACCAGCTATCCATTTTATAGCCAAGACAAGGATCTACAACTTTCATGAAGAACACTTTTCGTGGTTCTGAAGTATAGTGGGTCGTTTTTGGCTTCCAAGTCAGACACGAAATTTTCGTCCTCAACCATCCACTAATCCACTCATCCATCCACTAATCCACTCATCCACTCATCCACTCATCCACTAACTCACCCACTCATCCACTCATACACTAATCCAACCACTTAACCACTCCACCCACTCATCCACTAATCCATCCACTCACCCATTCATGTCCATAATTTCCCACTCACCAAAAGTCCTTTGGCATTTTTCACTAATTCAATCACTCAACCATTCCACTCACTCATCCACTAAACCAACCCACTAATCCATCCACTCAAACACTCCACTCACTCACCCACTCATCCACCCACTTCCCTTTGTCATTTTGTTACCTTAGACTTCTATAAAAGGCACCATTTATCATGAACAAGATGTAATTCTCCTTCATTTCTCTCTAAGTTTCTTCTTGCTTCTTCATAGTTTCTCATAGTTTTGTATATTTTGATGCTCCCTTCATGGTAATGGAGGGCTAAGCTACTTTGGGTCAATTTAGAACTCTTGAAGAGATTGTGGTTTGGATTCTTGAGACCTTGGTTATGTATTGTATTTGATTTGTAATTGAATTCCTCTTTCTTCTTCTTTTTCTTCTTCTTGATCTTGAATGCATGAATGGTGATTCTATTTATGTTGATCTGATTGATCTTGGTTTAAGATTGAGATTTGTGATGAAACTTAGAACTGATTGATCTAAACTAATCACATAAATGAAGATTGAGATTTGTGATGAAACTTAGAACTGATTGATCTAAATTAATCACTAATTGAAGAGGTTAGGTTCTTGATTTGTGCCTAAGTTAATTGAATTCCCTTGAAATTAACATAGATTTTCATGAATGGTGCGATTGCGGATTTGTGTTTATCACTTGTTAATTGAATTTAGGCGATCGTCTAGTATGAATTCTAGATTTGATGAGAGATCTCGGTTAGATCCAAATTAACAATTCAATTGCGCTTCAAGTGTTTTATGAAGGGTCTATGATTGAATCCACCCAATCTTGGATAGGTTTCTAAATTGACTACTCTTTAATTGTCATTTCTTCCGTTAATTTTGTTAAGTACGATATTAAACTGTCAAACCCCCATTTGCTAACTTTCACTTGATTTGATTAAATTACATCTACGATCCTTGAGGAGACGATCCGGTGTTGTCACTGTGCTACAAGCTTAAGTAATAACTTCGGTTATAATTTTGACTGAGTTCGGCGCTCGTCAGAGCCCATGAGGTAACCCATACAAGGGTGCAGCTTTGTTTACCCCAAGAGTTCTGGTTTGTAAATTTGAAACATGAGTTCCTGTGATTTCACTGATCACGAGCTCCAAGACTTGTGGTAAATTTGCAGAGACTAAGACGTCTCTACTGCCATTGGCTCTATTATTCCCTGTTTGAGGGTTCTGAACACTCAAAGATGTGTTTTCAGGCATATTTAGCAGTATTCTACCACTTTTTAAGCGTATATACTTAACAAAATCCTTTAAGATTTTACTCAATTGACATGTCCCACTGGGCATGCCAATTTATTTACCAAAAGATTTCGATTTTCACTAATTAGACTATAGTAAACCCTTTGTCTATGGACAAAGTTTAATTCTCGATCTCAATTCGGGGAAGAGAATCACTTCCTCTTAGGGTTCTCGTCTGAGCTAGTATCTTAAAGGAATGATGTTAATGATTTCGAATTGAAGACAGTTATGCAATTCCAAAATGGAAAGTCTTATGTGTAAGTTTAACTTGATGAAAAATAAGTTTGAAAATCAGAAAAGGTTTGTTTTCGAGAAATAAAAGAAAATCAATGCAAATGAAAATAAGTTAAATGTAAATGACTGAAATGAAAGTACATTCGAAGTAAATATGATGAGTAATGTAAAAGACTTAAGATAAAGAACATAAAGTAAAGCGCTTTGAAGTAAATGCAATGAAAAGTATACGTGCAAATATATAAATTGCAAGAAAGTAAAATTGCAGAAAAGTAATGAAAACAATAAACAAAATTCAAATGATCCTTGAAAGAATCACTTGATCAGGAATAGAAGAGATTTTGCAAAGAAAGTAAAGACTGAAAATGTAAAATGAACTTGTATTTAAAGTTGCATTGAATCTAAAAATGGTACAGGAATGAAAGTGGATGGAAATATACTGGACTAGACTTGCGTGTTGTTTGCTCGTGATGTCAATGGACGAGAGAGCATGAGTTTATAAGTGTTTGTGAGTATATAATTTCCAACTCCTAAATGTTTCCATCTTCTTGATATTTATAGACTTCCTAAGTAACTACCATTTTTATAAGATCTTGACAAGTGTCTAAACAAAAATAACTGTTTAAATGATTGGTAATCTTTGTCTAGTAATCACCAAATCATTGTCAGCAATCCTTGTGCCACAAATAACTGGTCGATCTTTGTCAGTAATCCTTGTATTGTCTTGATCTCACATCCTCAACAACTACCAACTTCCATTTCAAATTCAAATTTCTTTCTTTTGAATTCAAACTTGCATATTCGAACCTTTGCTAGTTTTCTCTCAGGGTCTCTTCCTTCCAGATATTTTACTAAGTGTAGCTACCCTTCAAGCCTATTATTTCGATAATTAATTGAAACTATTACTTTCAATATGAGATCGAAATGACTCTAAATTGATATTTGAATCGAAATCAGTATTACAACTCCGAAAAAGCAAGTCCATAACGAATCATGTTCATGTCAAATCTTACATTGAACCATTGAAATAGCAATCCATCGAAAAGTGTTTATTTTATACCAACACTATGCAAGAAATTTCCCTCCGTTATACCTCACTCCCTTTCTCAAGCCGCCACCACTCTTGAATATAGACTATCGATTGGAAGAGCCAAGCTTTTTAAATTTTTTTTTTTTTTACTTCGGTTAGCGTTCTAACTCTCACAAGATCCATATTCCATGGACACAAGAAATTATTTTTTATATAATTGTTATTGTCTCAGATTGTTTACATTTTTTATTTTTTTCATGTAATTATTTAATACATTTACTGTTGTGGCATATGATTGCAATTTGTTATTGTCATATAACTAGGTTAAATTGTGTTAATTAGCAATGATATTTTGTCTAATTAAAACCACCCAGGCCTATACCTTTTATGTCTAATTTATAATGTTATTCTACAATCATATACCTTTTAAGTACCGAATTGACATATTTTTTTATGTCTACACCAATATAAAGGAATAAGACCAAGTAACTAATGGTTATGTTCTTCCATCAAAGAGGCTGACAAAGTGACCATGAAAACACTTGCCACCATTGATACAAAAGTAGTCACAAAATGGTTCAAGGTCTCTTACAAAGGTAGAAGATGCAGGTTTAAATCCCAATTCCTTATATCACCATATGAAGAGTATAGCTTTGACTATCTCCAAGGAAAAAAAAAACATTTTGACATTTGTAAAGTTCCAAAAAAAAAAAGGAAAAGGAAAATAACATAAAAATTGAAAATGTTATGATCACAAATTCACAATCATATTCTATCAATAGCATTTATATCCAAATTTCCCAAATCATTGAAGTATGCATAATCATAGACCATGTTCCACTCTACCAACAAGGGTTGGAAATAGTGGTAAGTGAACAACACTCTTATGGAGATGACCAAAGTTTAAATTTTGAAAAAGACAATTATTGGGAAGACCTTCTAATTGCCATAGTGTTCAAAAATTAGTTTCACTGTAATATTTGTAAAATATATGGTCAAAGACCAAAAAAAAAGAAAAAAGAAAAAAAAGAACAAAGACGCTGTCCCACTGTTGGAGCTGGCCCTTTCCATCTCCTCTTAAATTCTCCTGTTCTTCTATTCACTTAAGTACCATTATCTTGTTTTCACTTCGAAGGTATGTCGGCAATTAATATAAAAAGATAAGTTACAAAGATATTAATAAAAAATATATTCATCGTATTCTTTATTTAACATTACATTTTCTAGTGCATGATGATTTTCCAAATAAAATGGTTGCGACTAGTTAGTGTAATGAAATCCTGATCTTATGTATTATTTTGTTGATTGAATTCTCACAAATTAATTAAATTTCGATACTTGCTTAGTTTTAGGTATTTAATTTGCTATTCAATTAGATTGTTTTTATTCTTACTTAAATTGTTAGTCTAGACAAATAAAATCATTATAGTTGAGTAGTCAATACCAATACTCGAAGGAACAAATCTTTCTCATCAACTAATACCTCCTCGCGATACAGTAGTGTTGCTTAGTGTTGCCGGTCTTAAGTATATGGTTGATTTTTCTTCGTTCCTACTAGATTGAATACTCCATCAGCATCAGGAAAAATAATAGCATCATGTGTGTGACAAATTGACAATTGTATGTGAATCTATCTCAATTGCACAATGCTATGTAATTATGCTTGAGTTTTAATGTCAAGATCTGATTAAAATCATTGAAGTGATGGGGGAAGAAGCCTGATAGTTCTCATAGGAAGGAACTTTTCATATAGTGAAATATATGTGATACAAAACGTTTATACTAATAATTTGAGTCAAATCTAATCTTTGATCTTTTCATTATCCTTCAATTTATCTCTTTTTCCTTCCAATGAGTTTGTGGTCCTTAGTAGGTGTTACTTCATACATGACTCTGTTCTTCTGTACCAAACAACTAAATATCTAGTTTTACTATATATAGATCTATGTTGCATACTTCATTTCAGTGTCTGATTTTAGCTTACGTTTCCAATTTTCATGTTCAAGCTTGCGATACACTGTTATCCGCAAATAGCAAGCATTTAATGATTAAAACGAGGTAGCTCAAAGTTTTTGACCAACAAGTAATCAAGGGTGAGTTTCTTAGAAAAGTGGCTTTTATCCCTTGATAATCCTTATTCATCATTCTCAAAAGGACTTTACACTTACTTATCTACCCTATGAGAGAGAGTCTTTATAATCCATTAATTGTAGCTCATTCGTAACACTATGCAAAATTTGAGTTAAACTATTGTTCTTGTCAGATTAAGGGTTTCGTATCAATTTAGTACTTTTTAGGGTTATAACCAAGAATATCACATAAAGATGATTAACAAGAAAATAAGAACAAACAATTAAAAATATGTCTATAACAAGTGGTACATATGTCAAAGATAAATGTATGAGATGAATAAACTTAAAATATCACGTGCTTATTTATCCAATATTTTCCCAAAAAAATAAAATAAAATTGCAAACCACTTTTGTGTTGTGAAAATTTAACTATTTTGATTTTTAAGCAGGAATTGGCCCATCAAATGTAAAAGAATAGTGTTAATAACACATGACTTCCATATATATTTCTCTCACATTTGAAATTATATGTGTGTAAGTGTAAGTAACATTATTGAATATAAAAAGAATAAATTAATTCTATTATACGAGAAAGAAAAAACTAGCATTTTACAAATGTAAAAGAGAAAGGCATGTAACCATGGCCACAATTATTTTTCCATCTTATGCCATCTCTATGGCCTTATGTCGGGAATGTAATAAAACTAGTCGGACAAGCTTTGTGATTTTTTATATATAATTCATGATTTTGTCCAACTATAAAAAAGTATGAAATTAATCTAAATATTTTTTGAAATTTTTTTATACTATTATTGCTAAAGCATATTTGAGGCATCAAAAGTTGAGACTGTTTCTCTCACATATCATTCTTTTAAATTATTCTAAAAATTGGTAAGATCTTTTTGAATTTTAATCTTGATCTAAATGTGTAAAATTATATAATAAAATTTTCATATAAATAATGACTAAGGAAATTCATTGATTTTTTGCAAATCTACATGGATGCTTAATTTTTCTGCTTTTGTATAATCTCAAAATTAATGAACTACAATACGTAGTTTCTTTCAAGATTTATTAAGATCAATAAATTCAATATAAGACAAAATATATTAGTTAAGAATATTTGATAATAAAGTATTCATTAATGAAACACAAAAGATATTTCTTAATAAAATGGTTAAAAGACTATGATACTGTTTAATAGAACTTCTAAGTTGATATCTTGTTATAAAAATAATGATAAGTAAGAAGAAATAGGAAGAGAATAATGTAATTGATCATTATCAAAGATATATATTATATAAGGCACCTTAAGGAATATTTATAGTCTTAGGATAAGATATCCAAAACTATATTAAATCTTAATTAGGTATAAGTTTTTCTATAACTAAATCCAACCAAATACAAATTTTTTTATAAATCAAATCTTAAGAAATCAAAATCAGATAATAACAATTTTTATTTATAATACTTTCATTTTCTAAATAATATTTCATAACAACGAGAATGTGTTAGGTGAGACCAAGGTAAGAACTTAGAAAGAGCTTCTATGATCATGTTATTCGCGCTTCAAATGGTGAGTCATTCCATAGAAAAATTTTAAAATACCTGTACATTCATTTTCTAATAATATTTCGTAAAAGTGTTTACCTGAGTAAGGTAAGAAATAAGAACTAAGAACGAGCTTCTATGATACGGAGCTTGCTATTATGGACCAATGATTTTGGGTCCATAGATGCACTACTTATTTTTTTTATTTCATAATATTTATACGTAGATTTGAGTTTTAATAAAAATTATTAATTAAAATTTTTTAAATTTTTTATATGTACAGTTATTTAAAAAAAATAAAATAAAAATAATTTAATTAAATTTCTATACAAATTTAAATATTATTAATTAAAATTTATAAAAATCTAATTTTTTATAATTAATTTCAGTTATTGATTTATTTTAATAATAAATCATTAACTTAAAAGGTTTTAGTTCATCTATGGAACACCTAGGGATAATCCATGTTAGACATTCCCTTTGTGATCCTACCCTACGCGCTTCAAATGTTCCCATGAAAAAAATTTATAATACTATGAGAGACTTACATGAGAAGCTTTGTAACTGTTTCTATTTAATTTGATAATATTTTATTTTTAAGTTAATCTAAGTATAGTTATAAATTGGCACATATTACAACTTAAGTAAAATAATTAATTAATTGTATTTTTTTTTGCAAATCTTTTAGTAGTTAAAAGTCGTATTGAATCTTGATTAATTTGGAATCGAATGAGTTCGGATTATAAAGATGTAAAGTTTTTTTTACACTATTTTTTTTTATTTATAAGACTCAAATTCAAGATCTTAATTAAGAAAAATAAATGGTCACTACAACCAAATATACTTATGATAACCTCTCAAAAGTATATTCTAAAGTATACTGCAATGTTACCTTTGATGAAGACTACACTTTTTGGTCCTAATGTAATGTTTTTAGAGCGATGACCTATTATCTAAAGTTATACTTTTTCAACATAAAAGGCTACAATGCTAAAAAACGTAGTCTTTTATGAGTACAAAGGCAACGTTTATCTCTTTTATTTTATTGATATGCTTATAGTGTTATTCATTTGGTAACATTTAAAAAGTGTTCTATTATGTTAAATTCTATGAATATATTTGTAAAATATTCTCTTATGTCAAATCTTATGGATACACTTGTAAAACGTTCATTTATATCCTTCTCTGTTATTATTTTTTTTCTAACATCTTATAATGATTACATTTTTAACAATTATAAAAGTACCATTTGTTACTCTTATATTACATGCATTCTAGTTAAATTTGATAAGACATTTAAAATACTTCATTTTTTAATATTTTTAATGTAATTTATTTTATATATTATTTTTATAAAATTTTAATTTTAGAATATATATATTATTCATTTATATAGTATAAAATCTCAAGTAATAATATAAACTAATTTTAACATTTAGAAGTAATAAATTTGTGTCAATCACATCACATCATTACAGAAAAAATTCAGCGGGTGGCCTTCTGATAATTTGCTTCACGAGTCAGATACAAGAAATTAAGCAAACACAAAATGGACAAGAGATTCAGCAAACATAAACGGAATTCTTGCTCATGTGACCTCAAAACTCTAAAGAACAATTTTCATTTATTTGAGAATTATGCCACAACTCTCACATTACATGTATGAGATGAAAATCATGGACACAATCAGTTGGATAGGTCTATATACACAGGCTGCAACCAAATAGATCGCAAGCTGTCTGTCTGGAGAACACAATGATTGAAATGAACAAATAACAAATCCATTGAATCTGTTTTTAAGTTTGGATGCTGCTACCCTTCATCTCAGAGAGACCAAAATAGGCCAAAGCCTGCAATCAAGTGCCCACAGTTAATTCCATAGACTTCTTGTGTGCACGCAAAGGATTAAGTCTGTATATGCTACAGAACATGTAATTACCTACTAAGCTGTAAACACTGCATCAGTTGCTGATTTAAGCGTCATGTTAGTAACATCAGCTTGGTCTGGGAAAAAGAAGTGACCAAAGTTTAGATATAAATTATAATTTCAGAATCTATAAATATAGATTTTGACTATTTATGTAACACTAAGACAATGTTACATATTATACTTACTGAAGGGTGTTCTCTGGACGAAAAAGCAGGCCCCAATAACAATGTAGCAGAGCATGAGAATAAGGCCTTTCATGTAGTGAGAAGTTCCGTCCTATAAAAGACATACCGAAGAAGACTTAAATATCATTGAAGGATTGAATCAAGATATATACCAAATCAAACTTTGGCGTTTCTACCGGTTGAATACTAAGTGTACCTGTAATGTGAAGGCTGTGGCTATTATTGCCAAAGCAAGAGAACCTGTTTCTAGGAGGTTGAAGTTGAGGTCCATTTTGGCACCCATTATCCAAGCAACAATCACACATAGGGGAA
This sequence comes from Ormosia emarginata, assembly GCA_029884605.1. Taxonomy (NCBI): domain Eukaryota; kingdom Viridiplantae; phylum Streptophyta; class Magnoliopsida; order Fabales; family Fabaceae; genus Ormosia; species Ormosia emarginata. Next base: position 15,410,717 of record JAQQTP010000086.1, read on the forward strand.
CCTATAGTATAATTAAATTTGCTTGATGTAAGCTTTTATTAATCCAAAAATAAAGCTAAATGGAAGCATCCATTTATTTCTTAAAGGTGAATTCTTACCACAAACATGCCAATTTGAGTTGCAGAACCCAATGCAACACCCAACGATATGTCCTGCAATATCGTCATTAGGTTAATTTCAAGCAACTTATGTCAAATAAAAAGAAGTATGGAATTTCATAAAATTATTGAAGTTCTAACCAGCTTGTTCTTGAAAGCAAATATTATCGCTCCCGCTTGTTCAGCTGCATTACCAACTATTGGTAGCAAGATTTGTGTTTACATTTTGTGTTTACAGAAAAAATTGAATAAATTTTCCAGGTGAGTCCTAATTCCAAAACAAAACCACCAAACAGTTCTCAATTCGTTTTTGTTATTCTCCATTAGCAGCAAAATAACCAAACCAAACCAACGATTCAAATTGAAAAATTCACCATTCAGATAAATTCATGATACAAAACAACAGCATAAACAAGAATTGCAGCAAGCCTAGAGTAGAAAAAGAGCAAAATCAGAGATGGGCGTTTCTCAAATAAGAGAAACTAACAAAACCTCAGTCAAATAAATACAACCTATTATTTTATAGACTCAAAAAATCAGTGCAAAACCCTGAAATTTCAGCAACACCGAACAGTGACCGCAGGGAGAATTGTACTTGGTTTCATGATACAAACTACAATGCACTATCCATTGCAGTCATAGGACAGTAAACACAACTAAGAAAAAGTAGTAAGTAGAGAAAATAAGAATAAAAATCAAGATGGAAAAATAGAGGGAGCTTAATGTACAAGCGGATATTGATGAAAAATGTGAAAGAGAAAGTAGTCTAACCTGAAACCATAACATTATTGCTGTTTCTGATGTCAAGGATGGACAGCATCTTGCTAGTACTTTCTGAATATTTAATGGCAGCTCTGGAATTTCCTTAAGGTTCAAGCAATAACTCACATTAAGAACTGAGAACTCTCAAGTTAGAAGATTCTTTAATGTCATTTGTACATTTAGCTCTTCCAAATTTGGAAAACAGCTAAGAATAACATGGAGATCTTCATCTGTTAGACAGCAATTCACACAAAGCAATTTTCCTAAAGGAGAATAACATGGTTTGTTTAAATTAGACCAGCCAGTCGTTGCTTTCATGTAACTGTTTCGGAACCTACTAAATGATTCTCGAACATGATTACCTTCTAACATTAACTGTGTAATCTTTGGCAACATGAACAAGTTACTCGGTAGATCTCTAAGACTTGAGGAGCCATTAAATATTATACTTTTTAAGTCCCGTAAGATTACCTACCGAATGTGGTAGCTTCCATCAAATAAATGAATAACGGCATATCCATCACTCCCACTATATCTGGGAAGAACTCAATAATCGTACGACTAAGGCCAAGATGTTGGAGAGATGGCAACCAGACTCTTGGACAGAAACTTATGAGCTTGGCGCATCCACTTGCATCTAAAGTTTTAAGCTTTTCAAGAAATCCAACAGAGTCATCAACTGCAATTAGATTTTCACATTCACTAAGATTCAGATTTCTTAAATTTGGAACTCTAGACACATCAGGCATATGAGTTATGAATTGACAATTCGTGAAATTTATGTCAGTTAAATGCACGAGTTTCTGCCAAACAAAAACAAATTTAAATTATTAGTAATTAAGAAGTAATATTAATTAAAATGTTTTTTACATTTTTGAATTGCATATGAGTAAAAAAAGAAAGAGAGAGCAACTTTACCGGCAATGGCTTTTCCTTTCATGTAATAAGGGAAGCAATACAAGATGAAAGACATGAGTTTATCAAAAAAATAAAAAAAAAATGGATGGAAGGCATGAACAAATTCAGCAGACATTCATGGACAGCAGGCATGACAATTTCAAAGTGGAAGCTAGTTCTGCTAGGACATTTTATCTACCTAGCTAAAACCATAGGAGAGAAATCTCCAGAAACATTTACTCAATGGAAATACTATCTTCTTCATTCTTCTCTCAGAAGATAAAGTTTGAAATTGAGTTGATCTCCTGCAAGTGAAAAAAAGTAAATAATTAAATAAAGTTAAGAGGAAAATTCATTATAAAATAATTTGCTTCTGCATAATAATCAATTAATCAGTACGGATATTCCACCACCTTCTTGTCCTTCTGTTACCCTTTCTTCCACGTTTAGGCTTGAGCTTTCTCACTCGCTTCTTTGGGGGATTATGACTTGGCTTCAATGGATTGGGACACGTGAATTGAATATCCTCCATGTTTGTTTCTTGCTTGTACACATAAGCTCTACAGTAACTTACGATCAAATGATCTCTAAGTAAATCACATTTAAACTGCACATAATTCCACTCAGACACAAGCAATGTGTCGAGGATTGGCCACTCGTCAGCAGCGATCCGAGATCGTATATCACATAGTGCCACATGATCTCCCTCAACTTCAGACCAATAATAGACATTGTAACCAAACTGATCCACCTTAAGGCCATTAATGTACAAGGGGATATCAAAAGCACTAGAACTTATTTTTTCGGTTGGTGGCTGAATCTCTTTAACGATAAATGCTAAAACAACGACGGGAAACTTTCCACGAGCCCAAAAAGACACATTTCCTCCTTCACAACGATGGTCAAACCAATTTGGAATCGAGGTTTGGGGCATAACGACGCGTATTCCATAGGCTTCTTTCATTGCCTGAGACATTTAAAACAAAAAAATGACAGCTAGTCATCATCTAAATGAGATCATAATGTTTCAATTTTCTAATCAAACTCCTTTTTTTTCAGTGAGAAATTTAAAAAGTTGACAAAAAAAAAAGTAATAAAAAAAACATACAACTAGAACAACTAAGATGAAACTTGGTTTGTTTGAAATTTTTCAACTTCTGTGGTACAAAGATTGTATCCAAGAAAATCAAATAATGATTATTGTGTGAAAACAAAAACAAACAATTGACACAAAATGTCTATAACAAATGGTATGCATAAGTTGTCAAGAATATTTATATGATATGAAAATGTGAAAGAGAAAGTAGTCTAACCTGAAACCATAGCATTCTTGATGTTTCTAAAGTGATGGATAGACAACCTGTTGCTAATACTGCCTGAATGCTTAATGGGAGCTCTGGAATTTCCTTAAGTTTCACGCAAAAACTCACATCAAGAAATTTCAAGTTAGCAGATTCTTTAATGCTAGTCGGGAGAGACACAAAATTATTCTCCATTATTGATAGATCTTCCAAGTTTGGAAAACAGCCAAGAATAAAGTGGAGATCTTCATCTGTTAAACCACAATTTATACAAAACAATTCTCTTAAAGGAGAATAACGTGGTTTATTTATATTAGAGTGGCCAATTGTAGTTATTACATAGCTGTTTCGGAACCTTCTAAATGATTCTCCAACTTCATGACTGTCTCTTAAATTTAAGGTTGTAATATTTGGCAACATGAATAAGCTACTTGGTAGATCTCTTACTCTTCTACAATCCCACATACTTATAGTTTCAAGTCTCGTAAGATTATCTACAGAATGTGGCAACTCCTTAATTTGAGTATCCATCAAATAAATGCATCGCAGCTTATCCATCACTCCCTCTATATCAGGGAAGAATTCAATACTTCTGCAAAAATCGAAGTTAAGAAGTTGGAGAGATGGCAACCAGATTCTTGGTGAGAAAGTTTTGAGCTTCTTGCATTCTCTTGCATTTAAAGTTTCAAGCTTTTTATGAAATCCAACAGAGTGATGAATCGCAATTAGATTTTCACAACCACTGAGTTCTAAATTTTTTAGATTTGGAACTCCAGACACATCGGGTACATGAGTTATGAATCGACAAAGCGAGAAATCCATGTCAGTCAAATGCTCAAGTCTCTGCCACACAAAAACATATTAAAATGATCAGCAATTATGAAGTGATATTAATTAAAATGATTTTTTACATCTTTGAATTACATAACAATAAAAAAGGAAAAAAGAAAGTAATTTTACCGGGAATGACTTTTCCTTTTCTAGCCTGAGATGACTATTAGGTAAACTTAAGGCAACAACATTACTGGGATAAAAACCAAGTGGGAGAGATTCTGAAGGGTACCCCTTCCAATCAAGCAGCCTTAGACTATTTGGTAGATAATTAGGTGCTGATGAAAAATGTGCATTCCGAACAATAAGAATTCGAAGATTATTCATCTTCTCGAAGGCAGTACCATCCCACTTTATTTCTACTTCAACTTTTTCCTCAGGGAGATCCAGAATTATTCCTTCAATATTATTGCTTCCCTGCGAAGAAGTAACATTAGTTACTCACAAATATTTTTTTGGTGAATACATATTGAAAGTTTTACAAACAGGTTCTAATGTTTGAGAAAAAAAAAATCATAAGATTCTTACCGTATTTCCTGTTAAAACACTGAGAACATCTTCATGAAAACATAACCTGCTGCGTTCACCGGGCTTTTTTGGTGCTTCCTGCCTAACTACTTCTTTACCCATGTCTTGTATTAGATCATGCATCCTTAAGCTACCATCTTTAACAGTTAGAAGAGATTTGTCAACAAGTATTCCAATATTGAACGTTGGGTAAAAATCACATCTGTCTAGAATAATTTCAACATATTCCTGTCTCTCCCCTTTAAAAAAGCAAGCAATGTCTAGGAAAATATACTGCACATTCTCTGGTAGGCAATCATAGCTTACCTTGAGTATGTCTTGTATCTTTCTTTCTGGAATCCTCTCATATTGTTTCAATGCACATTCACATTCTTTTACAGATTTGCTAGCCAAATTGGAGCCTATTACTTTTAAAGCCAATGGAAGGCCATTGGCATATCGAATTGCACGGTTACACACGTCTTCATAGTTCGATGCAGGTTGACTCATTTTGAAGGCTTTCCAGCAAAAAAGTTGAAAAGCTTCTTGATCATTTAGCTCCTTCATTTCATATCTCTTTTCAATCTCATGAACATTTAGCACATGTTTATCTCTTGTTGTTATAATGATCCTACTACCTGAACCAAACCAATTACACTTTCCTGCCAGCTTTTCTAATTGTTCCTCCCTATCAACATCATCAAGCACCAGAAGAACTCTCCTATGATGAAGCCTATCTTTTAATCTAGCGGCACCTTCATCAACACTGCCCAACTTGATTATTTTCCCTTCAAGCAATTTAGATAGAAATGCCTCTTGGAGATATACAAGGCCCATGTTATTTGATGTTTCTCTAACACCTTCAAGAAAAATTGCACATTCAAATTGATCAACAATCGAGTTATAGAGAGTTTTGGCAAGTGTTGTTTTGCCTATTCCACCAGTTCCTTGAATTCCCACTATGCAAACTGTGTTACGAGATTCAATATCTAAAAGTGGCTTCAGTTCTTCTATGCGAGACTGGTGTCCAATTATGTGTTCACCAACATCTAGTTGCTCACGATGTGATTTAGCAATGGCCATTTCAACAATCCTTTGGATAAATTCATATTCGTACCTACAAAATACAATGCCTTTTAATTCATGAGGACGAATTCTGTTCATGCACAATTTTCGTTTTCTTTCTATATATTAATCAAAATTTATTTAAGTATAATAATGAAATTAAACTTGACTAGTTAATATGCTCAAAAACAAATTGTCACATAAAATACAAAACTACACCTAAACTCGAAACAAAACGTTAATAACACAATAAATATATCCCATGTCTTCAACAACATGGCTTATCAACAAAGTCACGTTTGAAACGATAATTAATTAGAAGACCGGACCTACGAGTTAAGTAACTAATAGACATATTATAACAACTATTACTAGTAGTAGTAGGCGGCTCAAGATAGTTAGTTGCTTAAAGTCTAACTCTTTAATATGGCGCCTATAATAATTTATTCAATAAATCAATATAAATTTTTATTAAACATATTTTTTGTACTTTTTAAAATTCGAAGTTACTAATTAAATTTATCTAAGAATGATTTGAACACAAGGAAAAAGTGAGAAAGAGAAAAAGAATATTAATTCAACAATGTCGGGCAATAATTTAAAAAAATAAGAGCAGAAAAGATTTTTAAAAAAAAAATTGGTTGTATAAGAAAAAATATTTGAACAGTAGTATATTGGAAAAATTTAAAATAAGGAGGGTAGTTGATCAACAAATAGGAAGAAAAAAAATAGAGATTTGACTAATTAATATGAATAATAAATATGAAAGAAAAAATTGAGATATCTTAAATATTACATTAAAATAATTAAGAGTCTTAACTTATTATATGAATAAATTTTTAATAAATAAATTATAAATATAATATTAGTAAATTATGAAACTTAAAATTTAAAAAGAATAATGCTACATTCAAATATTTATACAAGCATTACTTCACATCTTAAAATTTTTCATCATTTTGATTACAAGTGACCTCATTTTATTTTTTACACACTTACAATCTAACTCTATCACCTAGATAAATGTAACATATGCGAAAGATGTAGTGACGGAGATAAATGTAACATATACGAAAGATGTAGTGACGGAGAAATTTTTAGTGCCTGGTGCACCTAAGTTGAAGTGAATCATATTGTTAATTATGATAATTAATCAAAATTATTAATTTTGATAATTATTTATTAATTAATGTTATGATTAATCTATTACACTCAATTTGAATATATAAGTTTATGCCAAAAAAATTCTATTACATGTGCTGAAGCATTTTTCATTTAAAAAAATGAAAAAAAAAATTGGGGATCTCAACTCAAGCAAGTCGAACCTGCTGGCACTGATTGATTATGGAACTGGAACTTGATAAGTAAAATTAAAAATATAATACATACCCAGTTTCGAAATGCCATCCTTTCAAGTTGGCGACTTCAAACAAAGCTGACCTCCATTTTTGCACCTTGTCAGATTCATTTCCAAACCTATTTTCATGTTTAATCATGGCTTCGCCATAACTATTTCTCTGATGCCTTACATCGGACGGTGCCACCTTGTAAAAGATTGGCCAAACCAGTTGGTTTTTCATCTTCATACACTCAACAATCTCAACAAGTTCATCAAGACACCACGAGGAGGATGCATAATTTTGAGAGAAAACAACAATTGAAATCCTTGACTCTTGAATTGCTTTGACAAGAGAGAGTGAAATTTGATCGCCACTCTGCAATACCTCATCATCCATGAAGGTGTTAAATCCCTTCCGACGCAAAGCATCATAGAGATTACCTGTGAAGGTGTGGCGAGTATCTAGGCCTCTAAAACTGAGAAAAACATCGTAACAGCAATTAGATCCATGTGTGGCAATGGCCTCTTCATTCGCCATCGCCATGATGAACAGAACAAACAGAGTATTAGCACTATTTTCTTTCTCTTGTTTGGTTGAGAAGAAAAGTGAGAAGAAAGAAAATAGAACTATGTAAAATGACTAATGTACCCTTTATGTAATATAATGAATGAACTTATTTCTTGTTATTTGTTTTACTTCGCTAATGTAATAATTACACCTCCCTTATTTAATTTGAACGAAGTAAATAAAAGTTCACATGTATCGATATTTTTCTATCCATGTAATGTAACTTATTTAATGTCATTATCTTTAGTTAATTATAGTGAATTGATGATTTATTTTTTTCAACAAGGCACTGTTCCAATTTATGTAATAAATAAATTTATTTTTTACTATTTGTTTTACTTTTGTAATATAATAACTACACCTCCTTTATTTATTTTGAATCGCAAATAAAAGTTCACACATCTGATATTTATCAATTTATGTAATTTATCTTGTCTAAAGTCATTAGTTTTAGTTAATTGCAATCAATTGGTGATCTATTTTGTTCAACAGGTCACTGTTCCATTATCAATGATATATATGTACATAGCCTCTACCACAACCTTTTGCTTTGTCACTTAATCGAACAAAAAATTGAGTTAAAATAGTACACAATCACTATTTAAATTTAATATAAAATTACTATTTAAAACAAAAATTAATAATATAATTAAAATAAACACATCAATAATGATAAACTAATTTTAATAAATCAACAAAAGAATTCAATATATTTTTTTAATGATCTTTGTTTGCATTTTTCAAACACTCTTACTTTAACCCAAATTATTTGATTAACATATTTTCTTAAAAAAAATGTTTTATTTCAAAGAAAAAAAAATTTGTTTACAGTATTGCAAATTTAACTAAAAAAACTCAAATAAATCACAAAAAAAAATCTCAAAACAATAAACTTAAAAAAAAAAACTGGCTGACAAATGGATTAAAAAAAAAAAACAAAGAAAGGAAAGAAACAGAAACGAGCAGGGGAGGGAGGAAAGAAACAGAAACGAGCAGGGGAGGGGAGGGGAGGGGGGGGGGGGAGGGGGGGGAGGGGCGCTGGTGCGCATCTCCGGCGACGGCGGAGGGCAGCGAGGCAGGAAAGGGCCACGACGGCAGTGGACAACGACGCGATTTGGGCGGTGGTTCGCGCTGGAAGGACGGCGGCGGACGGAGCGAAACTGGCTGTTTGGGCGGTGCTTGCGAGGTCTGGCGGTGTGGCGGCGAGGCAAAGACTGGATGAGAGGAGAGATAGCGGCGGAGAGACAGCGGTGGAGAGGACCGGATCTCCTTCCGTCGGCAATGGGTCGCTGCAACCCGAGGAAGAAGAAGAAGAAGAAGAAGAAGAAGAAGAAAAAGAAGAAGAAGGGGGTTTCTGCGGGGGTAAAATAGTCATTTCACTAATTTATCACATTCTCTCTTCTGTTTTCTCCTCATCTGAGGAGAGAAAATAAAAAATATGGGTCCCACCACTACATTTTCTCTCTTCTCTATTTTCTCTCCACTGCCAAATAGGAGAAAATAGAATATTCTTGCTATTTTCTCTCCTCTCATTTTCTCTCCTTTCATTTTCTCTAGAAACAAACAAAGTGTTAGAGAAATAGGACAAGAAAATGCCATGCCAGTGTCATGGAAGGAAGTAAGGGACCCACGCGAATTATGCTTTTTGACGTCTCCTTCGGCTTTCCTTTTCCCCAACTCAGCTTCGCCGAAAGGCATAAGAACATCAACCTCTTTTTCTTGTATTACTTTGCTAACTAGATGGTCGTCCGTCCATCGCACGCTGCATTTACCATTAGTGCGTATATATATATATAAATGATTTATCCTCGTATACAATCTTTCTACAAAAATATATATATATATTGAAAAATAGTTTATCTAGTTTATCCTCGTACTCTATCTTTTTATAAATTTTTTAGTTATTAAATAAAAAAATATTAAATATTTTTTATGTTTCTAATATATTAGGTGTATTTATTTTTTTATTTAATATTAAGATAATAATTAGAATAATTAGATAAAGGATATAATATTACTCATATATATTTATTGTGATGGTTGTCTTTTGTGCTTTTATATGTCTCACTTTATTAGTGTATGTTTGGGAACTGGTTTGGGTTGCAAAAAGTGAATTAGGATGCTTCATGTATAATATTATTTGAGTTGTTTATTTTTTTATTTGTTTCAACATTTTTTTTTGAATGTGAGTTAGGATTAAAGTAACATTTTGTTGCTTTTGTATTTAGTTGAGACTAAAAATAACTTTTTTATTTTATCAACTATTTTATCAAACTTATTTTTGAAACAAAAGTTTTCAAACATAAATTACATTATTGCAAACTCATTTTCAACCAAATTTAAGTTTACAAACACACTTTTAATTAAACTTAAATTTACTAACTGCAATCCAAACACATACTTAATCCTCAGAAAAAAAAGCAGTGCAACTTATTTTTATTATATTAATTTTTTATTTCAAAAAATTAGTATATTAATATATATGATCACTTTAACAAGAATTAATTTGATTGAAAATTAGTTGATGTGAGAAATTAATATAATTGATTTTTTTATATTTAAAAATTAATATATTAATTTTTTCAAGTTAAAGAGTAATATAACTGGTATAAATAACTTCAAGAGCAAAACTTTGAGAGTTCAATTAAAAAAAAAGGTACATAATTTACCAAAAATTTAGAGTGAACATTAATTTTAATTTATGAAATTGTAAACATTAGTTATATTAGTCTTTAATTTTAGGAAATTAACATATTAGTTTTTAAAACTATAATATGCCAGTCAAATTAATTTTTATACGAGGAGCAATAAAAACTAATTTGATTGAAAAATAGTTGACATGAAGGACTAATATGCTGATTTCTTAAATTCATGGACTAATATAACTGTGATTGCAATTTTAGTACATCTATCCTAACTAACCATTGAGAACTAATGTGCTTAACCAAGAAAAGCAACCAAGTTCTCGCAGCTAATCATAAAGAAGATGCTTGATGCACATGCTTATTTATATCGTGATTGTTTTCCTCTTCATTCGCCATCGCCATGATGAACAGCACAAACAGAGTATTAGCACTAGCAGGAATGCAGAATGTAAGGGACAAGAAAATGCCATGCCAGTGTCATGCAAGGAAGTAAGGGACCCACTTTTTTTGCTTTTTGACTCCTCCTTCGTCTTTCCTTTTCCCCAGCTCAGATTCGCCGAAAGGCATAAGAACATCAACCTCTTTTTTCTTGTATTACTTTGCTAGTTGGATGCTCGTGCGTCTATCGCACGCTGCATTTTCCATTAGTGCGTATATATATATATATATATTTGATGTGATGGTTGTCTTTTGTTGCTTATATATCTCACTTTATTATGCCTTAGAAAAAAAAACAGTGCAACTTATTTTTATTATATTAATTTTTTATTTCAAAAAATTAGTATATTATTATATATGGTCACTTTAATAAGAATTAATTTGATTGAAAATTAGTTGATGTGAGAAATTAAGGAAAAGAGTATACAGCCACTTTAAACTTTGATTTTTTTGTAAATTAGTACTATAAATTTTAAAATCTTTTCACGCTTGAATTTCAATTTTCTTTTGTAAATTATAGCTTCTTAACTTTAAAATCTTTTTAATTAGTCGCATGACTTTATTTCTTTACAAATATTACACAAACTTTAAAATTTTTTGATTATTCTAAACTTTAATTAATGTCTATATCATTCTGTTTAGTTGGATATGTTAATTACTAACGATAATGTTACAACATTTTATCCGTTTTAACATTAATTCTTTAACATTAATTCTAAACTATTTATTAATTAATTTATTAAAATTTAATTTTAAATATATTTTATTCATTACAAAGTACATAAAAAATAAATTTATTTTAAAACAAGATTTGTTTTTATTTATTTTGTAATAATAAAATTTATTTATAATCAAATTTTAATAAATAAATTAATAAATAGTCTATAATTAATATTAAAATTGATAAGATGTTGTTACACAATATCATTGTTAGTGAATTAACATATTCAAATTAAATAGAAGGATTTATTGAGATATTGATTAAAGTTTAGGGACTAATTGAAAAAGTTTTAAAGTTTGTGGTAGTGATTTGTAAAATGGTCGAAGTTCAGGGACTAATTTGGAAGATTTTAAAGTTCATGGTGGTAATTTGTAAAAGGTTCAAAGTTCAATGACTAATTGAGAAGATTTTAAAGTTTATAGTGTTAATTTGCAAAAGAGTCAAAGTTTAGGGTAGTTATATACTCTTTTTCCTGAGAAATTAATATAATTAATTTTTTCATATTTAAAGATTAATATGTTAATTTTCTCAAGTTAAAGACTAATATGAATGTTGTAAACAACTTTAAGAACAAAAATCAAGAGTTCACTAAAAAAAAGGTACATAACCTAACAAAATTTTAGAGTGAACGTTAATTTTAATTTCCGAAATTGTAAGTATTAGTTATATTAATATGTGTTCAATAAAAACTAATTTGATTGAAAAATAGTTGACATGAAGGACTAATATGACTGATTTTACATGTTCAAAGACAAATATGCTGATTTCTTAAATTCATGGACTAATATAACTGTGATGACAATTTTAGTACATCTATCCTAACTAACCATTGAGAACTAATGTGCTTAACCAAGAAAAGCAACCAAGTTCTCGCAGCTAATCATAAAGAAGATGTTTGATGCACATGCTTATTTATATCATGATTGTTTTAATGCTTTATCTAGTTATGGAGTCAACAAAAAATTATTTAACAGAAGAAAATCTAGTTTTGGGGCATATATTTGATATTCTTGCAGTTATTGGAGAATCAGCAGCCACACAGGTTTGTTAGTATAGGTTTTCCCTGTATTAAACTTAATACATTCGGTGGGTAGAATAGCTTATTATATCCTTTTTCTATGGGGGACAAATGTTCTGTCCTTTTTTTTTTTTTTGTCCCTGCTTTTCTTCTATCATCGCTTTTCAGTCACCATTTGAGATTTGACTTTGAAACTTTGAGTAACTGAAGTGCATGCTTAGATTCTTATTAACACTTGCAACTTCTGTAGACTTTTAGTTACGAAGTGTTTGAGAGTATGATTCTTCATAATCCAATTTATTAGGGATAACTAATTTTGTATATGAGTTGTAAAGTCATCATATCTGTGTTTATGTACTTGTAGATTGACACTCATTTAAAGCATGTTTTTAAGGATATTATATCTACATTTTTTCCTTGTTGACTGTCTAAGGCAGAGGATGTCGAGAAATTACTGAAGGTTGTTGGTTTTTCAGGATAATGCTTTTGGGCTGTCGTGTCTCTTCTACATGAATGGGAAGTAACTCTTTGCAGATCAATGTTATGACGTGGTTTTTCTTCCTTTAGATTTTCATGGATATACATTGCCTAAAATTGTTGAGCACAGAAGGCTGTCAATTATTTTATATCTGTTAAGGTATTTTCGTTCTACATCTTGATCTTATTATCTTGAATTTAAGTCTTTAACCATTGGTTTGTGATCTGCATCTTATGATGGTAGCTGTTTTGAAGAACTCTGGGTGAGGGTAAAAGCTTGGCCTCATTGCTTATCCTGCTAGTGGGAATATAGATTTGCAGTGCAAATTTGTGAACAAAATACAAGTATGACTTGACTGCCTTCTTTCGTCATGCTGCTTGAACAGAGGGGGAAAAGTAATGTTGACCAGGGACTGTTTCTGGAGTTGTTCCTTGCAATTCAATTTACTTTACAAAAACTGCAAGATCCAGCATTTGTGTTTAAGCTGGAATCAGGAGAAGATACAGATTTCATTCAGGTATAAATCCAGATCAGATAAATGATGCAAGAGACTTTTACGCCTTTTTTAACATCTTTCTTCATTCAGCTCTATTAGGCAAGGTCTTGATGGTAACTTTAATCATGAATCAAATGATTCTTCTGAAAAGCATAAACATTTGCATGACCAATGTGCAGTAATCAGTGACAGAATTGCAGGTTGTTTGCCTCTTGCAACTTGTAGATGCAAGAAAAAAGCAACTGAATTTCCCTGTCATTGTGAGGAAAGAGTTGAAGAAAACATTGCGTGCTGTTGTGAGGAATATAAAAATGTTGAGGAGGATTTTTCATCTTATTTAGTAATTGGGGATTTTTTTATTCCATTTTAAATGATTTTTTTTTTTTCATCTTGTTAGAGTGATTGGGAATTCTTCTGTTCCATTTAAAATTACTTTGCATATTATCTTCATTCCCTTTCCTGCCTTTCCATTGAGCAGTAAAATATTCATTTTAAAGTTTCAGGCTGCTTCAGTGATGTTCTTGCTTGTTATATCCCTTCAATGACATTAATATTATGCTTGTTGCAGATGTTGTTGAAACCTATTGTTTCACAACTTGTCATAGATCCACCAGCTTTGCCGGATGACAACATGAATATACCAAGCATGAAGGAAGTCGATGACCTACTGGTTGTGTGCATCGGTCAAATGGCTGTGACTGCTGGATTTGATCTTTTGTGGAAACCCTTAAACCTCAAGGTGAAGTTTATAGTTCTCTGCTACTTTTTGTTTTGTGTCGTGTGGGTAATTCTACACTATGATGCTAGTAACATACCAGGCTTCAGTATCTTGTTTTTCATTTGAGTTGAAAAATGCATGTGATCAGGAGTCATCAGAAACCACTGTCACATTGCAAGGTTGTAGACTGTAGCTTTTCTGCTATGTCGATCAGACTATGAGGAAAATATACTTTAGTTGCTTAAGTTTCCCAATGCCAAAAGATCTGCTTTACATGTGACAATTTTCTATATAATATTTTCTATGCAAGACATGATGTAGCTTTTTCTTATCTTCAAAACCTTTGCGTCTTCCATCTTTTTCCACATAAACTTCTAGAACCATGAAAGTTATAATCACGTCAATCTAGGCTCCGTATCATCTGCTTCTTTTGATCCACAAGTCCATAATTTTTAGAGATCTACCCTAACTGATTTGTGTGTTCTCTCGCATTCTCATTAGATTTATTCTCCATTCTAGTCGTTTGTCATATGTTTTATTGTTGAGTTTTTCCTCATTATTAGTTTCTTGTTTTATTTTTGGGTATCCTGAACTTTGTAGAGAGCTAGAATGCTATATGGTTGTAACCTGCACATTCTAAAATAGTCGTGAGAGACAGTAGTCAATCGATTCTCGAAGGAATGAATTTTACTAGTTGAACGATCTACGCACTTACAAAAATTTACACATCAAGGAAGCAGGATGTGCTTTATAATGAGCATGCGCCGTGAGTGACAAGTCAGAGAAATAGGACAAGATGAGAGTATGCGACCCACACGGTTTTGCTTTCTTTTCTTTTTTACTCTAATTCTATTATTTGAACACTTAAATACAATAATAGCATCCACCTTACATCTTGTGGTACATTTATTTTAAATTACATACAGTATATTAGAATAATAAACCATATTCACACGTGATTCAGTACTGTGTATTTTCAATGTTCAAAAAATATATATGTTTTTACTCCTTCGTCTTTCCGTGAATTCCTTCTCCCAAACTCGTTTCACATAAAGTCGAAGGCCTCCTTCTTTGTCTTTTCTCGTCCACCTGTTCCTTTTATCACTTCATTCTTCTTCTCAATGCTCAGTTTTAATGTCAAGATCTGAAAAAAATCATTGAAGTGATGGGGAAGAAGCCTGATAGTACTCAAAGGTAGGAACTTTTCATATAGTGAAATATATGTGATACAAAACATCTATACTAATAATTTGAGTCAAATATTATCGTAGTACACCCATTACTAATCTATCTCAATGATGATTCTCCATGTTTCTCCATGTAATCAAGGGGCAGGAAATTATGATTCTCCATGTTTCTTGACATAGGAATTTGGTAGATTAAATTTGAGAAATCAAGTGGCTGCAAAATTCATTTTTCATAAGACTGCTCTTAATAAGTTTCAGAAAACTGCTCTATTTTTCACATGCTTTTGCTATAAAAAAAAATGCCATATGGGTGAAGTATAGAACGGCCTTTTATAGCTTTTTTTTTTCCTTAAAATTTTGATGTTCTGCATATATGTATATTATGATGACAAAACTTGGCTTTTGGTGTTTGGTCTCAATTGTTTAAATGTTGTCTTGAAATGTAAAAAGTTAGAGTTAGTGAGAAGGTAATTCTATTATTTCTTTTTCTCTTAATAAAAAATAATAATTCAAATTGACTACTAAATGAGTAGTTTAGTTGTTTAAAATTTTGAATATTTAAATAAAAAAAAGAAATAAATGACATCAAGATACTAGTTTACCATTATTGAAAAGGGCGGAAAAGGTTGTCATTCTAACTTAATGATATAGGCCAATTTCTCACACCCATACTTCCTTGTTTAATTTAACTTCCAAAAACAAAACAAAAACAAAAACAAAAAAGAAAAAACAAAAACAAAAAACCATAACACATAGGATACAGATTAGTGTTTCCAATCAATTTTTAAAAGACAAACACTAGAAAAGAGAGAGATTTGACATACACATGTGCGTCAACATTCTAGCTAACTAATGCAATTGATAATATTAAACGTACATGAGAAAGATTTACCCATGCAACATTGTTCCTATTATCCTAGCTCCAATTTGCAATTGGATAAGTAGGACATATACCTAGGTCAAGCAGCATTGTTTCCTTGCCACTTTGCGTGTCAGCAATCCTGCAGGCTAGTGGAGGAAGTGTGTTGCCTACATCATCAAATACAACACTAGTCCCCAGTGATCTTTGTACATTGATCTTGAGCTTCTTTTTCTTCAATACATGAGTTGCTGGTCTGCATAGGAAAGAACCAACTCAAATTACAGTGGTTTTGGCAAGAACAAGAATGGAGGAAGAACCTTGGTGCTTTTATATCTTATAAAGGTTACTGCACAATAAAATGGTGTGAGGAGATAGTGAAAGTGTTTCAAAGAAATTAACAGACGGAAGTACAAGTTCAATAGACTCACTACTCACCAGTAACAAGTTCAGATTCCTTTAGTCCAATGATGAACACTATGTAGTACCTGTGAGACACTGACTCCTCAACAAAGTTAGATGCACAATGATAGACTTTCTCATAGAGCAAGGCAATACTTAAAAAGGAAAGAGACATACATAAGAAGAAGCAGAGAGGAATTGTGCACAATTCAAGCATGAAAGATAAGAAATAAACAAGGCATTTATAACCTTCATTACAAAAGGGAAAAATATCTCCTTTTTTCCTATATTAATAAATACACATATAAGGGTAATGCTTACCAAGCATACAATTTTAACGAGGACTTGACTAGATGTCAAACAGGCTTAAACACAAAAGGAGCATCCACAAATAGTACTTGAGCCAATCGCCTTGGATATATAGTAATAATAGAACACATCAAACTGCCGAAAATGAGCTTAATATTTTTGTATTGCTCTTATTAATTCGTACATTTTCTTTCTAGCAAGGCACCATATATATATATAGTTCACAAACAAACATTAGGCGATGACAATTATACAAACTGCTCAACTAAAAGATATTTGGAAGCTAGATAGAAAACATTACCAAAAATATCCAAGAATTATTTCAAGCCTTTTCATACTGCCAGTACTAACTGCAAAATGTTTAATTAAGAGACAAAAAAGATAAGTAGTTAGTAGAACCAATTACCCCATTAATAAAAGATGGTAACTAAAATTTAATAAAGCCTTAATTTTAATAGGTGAATAGGAATTACCCCATGCAATGAGATCTTTGTGAACTCAACCAAGGAGAGGGTCTGAGTGGCAGCAGGCGAAGAGGTACATGAGTCGCAGATATTTTTTCTTATTTGAACGGGCTGGCGAGACCATCACCCTTTTTGTGCTGACATCAAGAATTTTGATTTTACTAATGCTTGCTGGGAGATTTACAAAATTATTACCTGGTGCTAATAGCTCTTCCAAGTTTGGAAAACATTCAACAATAGCGAGGAGATCTTCATCTGTTAAACTGCCATGTCCGAAATACAATTTTCGTAAAGAAGAACATGGTCCGTTTAAGTTGGAGTTGCCAGTCCTTGCTATTGCATAGCTGTTTCGGAACCTTCTTAATGATTCTCGAACTTTATGATTACCACTTAAAATTAATTGTGCAATCTTTGGCAACATAAATAAGCAAATCGGTACATCTCTAAGACTTTTGCAGCCTGCCAGATTTATAATAATAGCTCCCGTAAGATTGCATACGGAAGGTGGCAGCTCCTTGATTTGAGTACCCATCAGACCAATGTGCAACGGCATATCCATAACTCCCACTATGTCTGGGAAGAACTCAATGTTTGTGTTGTTGAGGTTTAAACTTCGGAGAGATGGCAACCAGATTCTTGGCAAGTGGTATGTTCATAACAAAAAGTCTTCTGATCATTTTCCTAGACCTACTAATCCCACTTTCAAAAAGAAAGGTGCTTGCTATGTTTGTGGAAAGCCAGGTCATCATGCTCCTCAATGCAGGCATAGAGTGAGAAACGACAATCCTCCTAAGTCGAATGTAAATTTGGGCGAAGGAGATGATATTATTCTTCAGTTTCTCAAGTTAACATTTGACCAGTGTGAACAAATGGGTGGTAGACTCTGGTGCTACCAGGCATATTTGTGCAAACAAAGATGCTTTTACCTCCTACACTTCTGTAGGGGATGATGAAGAACTTGTGTATCTTGGAGATTCTCGTCTGCTGTGAGTTTCGGGAAAAGGGAAAACGAAACTCACATCTGGGAAGACCTTGGCTTTGAACGATGTACTCCATGTGCCTAATATTAGGGCCAATTTGATCTCTGTATCATTGTTAGGAAAAACTGGGATTAAAGTGTCATTTGAATCTGATAAGATAGTAATGACAAAAAATAATGTCTTTGTGGGAAAGGGCTATAGTGATCAAGGACTTTTTGTACTCAATTATTTATGAAATTATTAATAAAGTTGCATCTTCTTTCTCGCTTACTTGATTGATTCTGTTGATATGTGGCATGCTAGATTAGGACATGTTAATATTTCTTATGTTAAGAAAATGCGATGTCTTGGTTTAATTTCTGCGACTAGTGATGCATGTAAATAAATGTGATATCTCGTATAGAATCTAAATTAACTAAAAAATCTTGTCCACCTTACAACATCGTGAATCTGAATTGCTTAGTTTAATTCATACAGATCTAGGAGATTTAAAAAATACAATGACTAGAGGTGGTAAAAAATATTATGTGACCTTTATAGATGATTTTTCTAGATACACTAAGGTTTATTTAATTAGAAATAAAGATGAAGCTTTAGAAATGTTTGTTTCTATAAGGCAGTAGAAAATCAATTAAATAGAAAAATTAAAAGGGTTAGATCGATAGGTGGTGAATATATATTATTTAATGAATTTTGTGAAAAAGAAGGCATAATACATGAAGTAACTCCCCTTATTCACCTGAATCTAATGGTGTAGTGAAAGAAAAAATAGAACGTTAAAAGAAATGATGAATGCAATTTTAGTTAGTTCCTCAAATTGCCGATAATCTTTGGGGAGAAGCATTATTAAGCTGCATGTTTTTTTACAAAAAGAATACCTCATAAGAAAACCGGTAAAACACCCTATGAATTATGGAAAGGTTATATGCCTAATTTAAAATATTTAAAAGTGTGGGGTGTTTAGCTAAGGTAATGCTTCTGATCCAAAGAAAAGAAAAATTGGAACCAAAACTTGATTGTATGTTTATTGGTTACGCTGAACGTAGTGCGCTTATAGGTTCCTTGTTTTGCGGCGATGTGCTTGATCATAATACTGATAATGGAGACTAAAAATGCTGAATTTTTAGAACATATATTTCTTTGAAATCTGAAAATAAACAACCTTTAGAAAATATTTCTTTAGAAAATATTTCTTTAGGAAATAATAGTGAAAACTCATATGAGGATTTGAGAAGGAGTAAAAACAAAGAAAAGAGACATCTTTTGGAAATGATTTTTATACTTATCTCGTTGAAAATGATCCTTTGACTTTTTTCAAGCCTATTTCATCTTCTCGATCTTCAATTTTGGAAAGATTTATTAAAACCGAAATTGATTCTATTTCAAAATGCAATACTTGGATTTTGGTTGACTTACCTCCTGGTACAAAACCTATTGGTTGCAAATGGATTTTTAAAAGGAAATATAATCCTAATGGTTCGATTGAAAAATACAAAGCTAGATTAGTAGCAAAAGGTTTTACCCAAAAACAAAATATTGATTATTTTGACACATTTGCCCATGTGAGAATTTCTTCAATTCGGATTTTGATAGCATTGGCTCAATTTACAAACTTGTTATTCACCAAATGGATGTAAAAACTGCTTTCTTAAATGGTGATTTGGAAGAAGAAATATATATGACACAACCTGAAGGATGTGTAATTCCTGGTCAAGAAAATAAAGTATGTAAACTTCTCAAATCCTTATATGGTTTGAAACAAGCACCAAAGCAATGGCATGAAAAATTTAATCAAATTTTGATTGATGATGGTTTCACTTCATTGAAGTTGATAAATGTGTTTACACTAAATTAATGAATGGTGAATGTGTATCATATGTTTATATGTGGATGACATGCTTATTTTTGGTACTTGTAATGATATTGTGATAAAAACAAAATCATTTCTTGCATCTAAGTTTGATATGAAAGACATGGGTGAAGCAAGTGTAATACTAGGAGTAAAGATCATAAGGAAGGGTGATAGTATAACACTATCCCAAGAACATTATGTAGAGAAACTTCTTAGAAAGTTTGGTCATTATGACTCAAAACCAATGAAACCCCTTATGATTCTAACTCACAATTAAAAAGAATAGAGGTGATCCGTTGCTCAATCTGAGTATGCCCAAATTATTGGAAGTTTATTACATTTAATGAATTTTTCGAGACCGGACATAGCATATCTTTGTGGGGAGATTGAGTAGATATACTCATAGTCCAAATCAGGATCATGGGCTGCACTTGTTAGACTCATGAGATATTTGAGAGGTACCATGAACTAAGTATAGTGTATAGTGGATTTCCCGCTGTATTAGAAGGATATAGTGATGCTAACTGGATCTCAGATTCAGATGAGACAAAATCCACTAGTGGTTATGTATTTACACTTGGTGGTGGAGCGGTTACATGGAGATCAGCCAAACAAACTATAATAGCAAGATCCACTATGGAGTCAGAGTTTGTAGCTCTGGAATTGGCTGGTAGTGAGGCTGAGTGGTTAAAGAACTTCTTGGCAAATATTCCTTTAGGAATAAACCCAAGAAAAATGTCAATGCATTGTGATTGTCAAACAATAGCCATTGCAAAGAATAAGACCTTCAATGGCAAAAACAGACATATACAATTGAGGCATAATGTGGTAAAGCAGCTGCTAAAGGATGGAACAATATCAATTGATTATGTGAAGTCAGAAGTGAACTTGGCCGATCCTCTGACAAAGCCTCTTAGGAGGAAACCAATATATGAAACATCGAGGGGAATGAGACTTAAGCCAATTTGAAATTAACAGTGATAGTAACCCAACCTTTGTGATTGGAGATCCCATGAAAAAGGTTCATATGGGTAAAAACAAGTCACTTGTTAGTTCTGCTAGCACAAATAATTTTGTCCCTTCCTATGGTGTGAGATGTGCTAGATTGCATTATAGAGAGGATAAGCTAAAAGCCTTTAATGATTTTCATATCCCTTTGGGTGGTGTATGATTTGCTATAAAGCATACACTTGATGAAATCACCTATATGAGTGTCAAGTGGGGCCGCTTGTATGAGATTATGGCATATCTCTAGAGCACTCATGAATTACCTGTGCATGCGCATGGCCTATTAGCGCAACACACGACAACAACGAGAATTGTGGGGGTGTAGTGTGGTGGTAGACCTCTAATGTACACAAAGTTTCGGTTCATGAAGTTTACTTCACTCAAATGTATGTTATGTCACATCCGTCTAGGTCTGGTTCATAGTCCAAAAGACACCAGATTCGATGCATTTACACCCATGGTGTTAACTCAGAAAAATCTTGTTTTAAAATTTTCTTATATCTTTAAACTTTGAAATATGTGGGGGATTGTTGTTGTTTTAGCCTTTTTTAATATTTCAAAAGTCTAAAGTCTCACATTGCTTGGTCTTCAAAGTGTTAAAGAGTTTATAAGGTAACATGTTTTATTTGGTTAGATAAGCTTGTGAGAGGTATGGGCTCGACGCGACAAGTTGGGCCTCGAAACAGTCTGCAAATCATCCGATTTGCCCCCCCCCCCCCCAGCGCGCACGATAAAAGAGGCCTCACAAGTTTTTGCTTAATTTTATTTTATTTAATAAATTTGCACTAATTATTAATCTTTTATGAACCTTATCCGGAAACGGTCAGTTTTCATATTATGTTTTTTGATTTGGTCCCACGTCCGTAACCTCCCACGTTCCAGCGTGAGGCGGCCACGTTCCGATGTGAGGCGGCCACGTTCCTACGTGAGCTAGCCACGTTCTTACGTGAGGCGGACCCGAGGTGGGACACGTTCACACACGTTGACACGTTCAAACGTTCAAAAATATAACGGGTTTGTAATCTGTTACAAATTTTTTCTGATGCTTTTTAAATTAAAACAAACGTCTTCAACCCGTAGCATTATTCTCTCCTTCTTCTTTCTCTGCTTCTTCTTCCTGAGTTGCACCAAAAATTTACTCTGTTTGCTACATTACCTCGCCTATCACCGGGACGGCTCGTTGAATCTGGGGATTCGCACCGTGCGATAAATCCTGAGGACAGTGTATTATCACACGCTCTGCTACTCTTCTCTTGTGTTATTCAAAGTTGTCACCGCGATCCATATAACAATCTCAAGGATTTATTACCATGGTTGACAACAACGCTAACGACCAGGCTCCAGTTCCCACCAACGGAGAAGCCGTTCTTCCACAGCCTCCACCTTCGATCACCTATGCAAAACCGTTCCCGGATATCTCAAAGATCGAGCTTTTCGGAGGCCAGAATTTCAGACGATGGCAGGAACGTGTCCACACAATTCTCGACATGCACGGAGTTGCATCCGCCCTTACCGAACCCAGACCAGCGTCGACTGCCAATCCGAAACTAATACAGGATTGGACACATGCAAATAAGGTATGTCGTCACACAATAATTAGCACTCTTTCTAACGACTTGTTCGATGTGTACTGTTCTTACAAGGATGCGAAGGAGATATGGGACTCCATGATCAGAAGTACACCTTGAAGATGGGAAAACAAAAATTGGTCATCGGCAACTACTACCTTGGGAAATGATGACGACAAGGACATAAAAATACAAATTAATGAATACCATAAACTATTGGAGGATCTGAAAACATCACCCTCCCGTGCACATTCGTTCATTGGGCTCCTAATCGAGAAGCCGCCTCCGTCATGGAAGGACTTGAAGCACAAGCACAAGCAATTATCACCCTGAGGAATCGATAACTCACATAATCATTGAAGATACCAACCGAAGAGAGTGTCAGTCAGTGCAGTGGCGAAGGTTTGGCTTCTCGAGCAAATCGGTTCAAAATAAACCACAAAAAAAGAGGTATGTTCATAACAAAAAGTCTTCTGATCATTTTCCTAGACCTACTAATCCCACTTTCAAAAAGAAAGGTGCTTGCTATGTTTGTGGAAAGGTCATCATGCTCCTCAATGCAGGCATAGAGTGAGAAACGACAATCCTCCTAAGCCGAATGTAAATTTGGCCGAAGGAGATGATATTGGGTGCGGTCGTTTCTCAAGTTAACATTGTGACCAGTGTGAACAAATGGGTGGTAGACTCTGGTGCTACTGTGCATATTTGTGCAAACAAAGATGCTTTTACCTCCTACACTTCGTAGGGGATGATGAAGAACTTGTGTATCTTGGAGATTCTCGTCTCTGCAGTTTCGGGAAAAGGGAAAGTTTATTCCGAAACTCACATCTGGGAAGACCTTGGCTTTGAACGATGTACTCCATGTGCCTAATATTAGGGCCAATTTGATCTCTGTATCATTGTTGGGAAAAATTTGAGATTAAAGTGTCATTTGAATCGATAAGATAGTAATGACAAAAAATAATGTCTTTGTGGGAAAAACTATAGTGATCAAGGACTTTTTGTACTCAAGTATTTCGAAATTATTAATAAAGTTGCATCTTCTTCCAACTTACTTGATTGATCTGTTGATATGTGGCATGCTAGATTAGGACATGTTAATATTTCTTATGTTAAGAAAATGCAATGTCTTGGTTTAATTTCTACTAGTGATGCATGCTTAAATAAATGTGATATCTGTATAGAATCTAAATTAACTAAAAAATCTTGTCCACCTGTACAACATCGTGAATCTGAATTGCTTAGTTTAATTCATACAGATCTAGGAGATTTAAAAATACAATGACTAGAGGTGGTAAAAAATATTATGTGACCTTTATAGATGATTTTTCTAGATACACTAAGGTTTATTTAATTAGAAATAAAGATGAAGCTTTAGAAATGTTTGTTTCCTATAAGGCAGAAGTAGAAAATCAATTAAATAGAAAAATTAAAAGGGTTAGATCTGATAGGGGTGGTGAATATATATTATTTAATGAATTTTGTGAAAAAGAAGGCATAATACATGAAGTAACTCCCCCTTATTCACCTGAATCTAATGGTGTAGCTGAAAGAAAAAATAGAACGTTAAAAGAAATGATGAATGCAATGCTAGTTAGTTCTCATTCTACCGATAATCTTTGAGGAGAAGCATTATTAGCTGCATGTTTTTTCTACAAAATAGAATACCTCATAAGAAAAGCGGTAAAACACCCATGAATTATGGAAAGGTTATATGCCTAATTTAAAATATTTAAAAAAAGTGTGGGGGTGTTTAGTGTAAGGTAATGCTTCTGATCCAAAGAAAAGAAAAATTGGAACCAAAACTTTGATTGTATGTTTATTGTTATGATATTGAACGTAGTTTGTTTTATAGGTTCCTTGTTTTATGGCGATGTGCTATTGATCATAATACAATAATGGAGACTAAAAATGCTGAATTTTTAGAACATATATTTCCTTTGAAATCTGAAAATAAACAACCTTTAGAAAATATTTCTTTAGAAAATATTTCTTTAGGAAATAATAGTGAAAACTCATATGAGGATTTGAGAATGAGTAAAAGACAAAGAAAAGAGACATCTTTTGGAAATGATTTTTATACTTATCTCGTTGAAAATGATCCTTTGACTTTTTTCAATTATTTCATCTTCTCGATCTTCAATTTTGAAAAATTTATTAAACCGAAATTGATTCTATTTCAAAATGCAATACTTGGATTTTGGTTGACTTACCTAGTGGTACAAAACCTATTGGTTGCAAATGGATTTTTAAAAGGAAATATAATCCTAATGGTTCGATTGAAAAATACAAAAGTAGATTAGTAGAAAAGGTTTTACCCAAAAACAAAATATTGATTATTTTGACACATTTGCCCTGTGACAGAATTTCTTCAATTCGGATTTTGATAGCATTGGCTTCAATTTACAAACTTGTTATTCACCAAATGGATGTAAAAACTGCTTTCTTAAATGGTGATTTGGAAGAAGAAATATATATGACACAACCTGAAGGATGTGTAATTCCTGGTCAAGAAAATAAAGTATGTAAACTTCTCAAATCCTTATATGGTTTGAAACAAGCACCAAAGCAATGGCATGAAAAATTTAATCAAATTTTGATTGATGATGGTTTCACTTCTGTTGAAGTTGATAAATGTGTTTACACTAAATTAATGAATGGTGAATGTGTAATCATATGTTTATATGTGGATGACATGCTTATTTTTGGTACTTGTAATGATATTGTGATAAAAACAAAATCATTTCTTGCATCTAAGTTTGATATGAAAGACATGGGTGAAGCAAGTGTAATACTAGGAGTAAAGATCATAAGGAAGGGTGATAGTATAACACTATCCCAAGAACATTATGTAGAGAAACTTCTTAGAAAGTTTGGTCATTATGACTCAAACCAATGAGTACTCTTATGATTCTAACTCTTACAATTAAAAAGAATAGAGGTGATCTCATTCTTTCAATCTCAAGTATGCACAAATTATTGGAAGTTTATTACATTTAATGAATTTTTTGAGACCAGACATAGCATATGCTTTGTGGGAGATTGAGTAGATATACTCATAGTCCAAATCGGATCATTAAAGCACTTGTTAGACTACATGAGATATTTGAGAAACTGTGAATATGGTATAGTGTATAGTGGATTTCCAGTTGTATTAGAAGGATATAGTGATGCTAAGCTGGATCTCAGATTCAGATGAGACAAAATCCACTAGTGGTTATGTATTTACACTTGGTGGTGGAGCGGTTACATGGAGATCAGCCAAACAAACTATAATAGCAAGATCCACTATGGAGTCAGAGTTTGTAGCTCTGGAATTGGCTGGTAGTGAGGCTGAGTGGTTAAAGAACTTCTTGGCAAATATTCCTTTAGGAATAAAACCCACACCGTCAGTGTCAATGCATTGTGATTGTCAAGCGGCAATAGCCATTGCAAAGAATAAGACCTTCAATGGCAAAAACAGACATATACAATTGAGGCATAATGTGGTAAAGCAGCTGCTAAAAGATGGAACAATATCAATTGATTATGTGAAGTCAGAAGTGAACTTGGCCGATCCTCTGACAAAGCCTCTTGGGAGGAAACCAATATATGAAACATCGAGGGAATGGGACTTAAGCCAATTTGAAATTAACAGTGATAAGAACTCCAACCTTTGTGATTGGAGATCCCATGAAAAAGGTTCATATGGGTAAAAACAAGTCACTTTGGTTATTGCTAAAAGACAAATAATTTTGTCCCTTCCTATGGTGTGAGATGTCTAAGATGCATTATAGAGAGGATAACTAAAACTTTTAATGATTTTCATATCCCTTATGGGTGGTGTATGATTTGCAAGCATACACTTGATGAAATCACCTATATGAGTGTCAAGTGGGGCCGCTTGTATGAGATTATGGCATATCTACAGAGCACTCATGAATTACTGGCGCGTATGGCTATTAGTATTACATGACAAAATGCCAATTGTGGGGTGTAGTGTGGTAGTGAAGCACTAATGTAATGTACACAAAGTGTTTCTGGTTCATAGAAGTTTTTACTTCACCAACTCATTGTATGTTATGTCACATCCGTCTGAGTCTGGTTCATAGTCAAAAGACACCAGATTCGATGCATTTACACTTGAATGGTGTTAACTCAGGAAAAATCTTGTTTTAAAATTTTCTTATATCTTTAAACTTTTGAAATATGTGGGGATTGTTGTTGTTTTAGCCTTTTTAATATTTGAAAAGTCTAAAGTCCCCACATTCTTGGTCTTCAAGTGTTAAAGAGTTTATAAGGTAACTTATGTTTTTTGAAAGTCAGTTAGATAAGCTTTGTGAGAGGTATGGGATCTACAGACAACCGTGCTCGATTTGGTGAAGTCGGTCAAATCATCGAAGCGCACAGACGATAAAAGAGGCCTCACAATTTTTTCTTAATTTTATTTTATTTAATAAATTTGTCTAATTATTAATCTTTTTATGAACCTTATCCAGAAAAAAATTTTCATATTATGTTTTTTGATTTGGTCACGTCCGTAACCTCCCACGCGTTGGCGTGAGGCGGCCAGCGTTCCGATGTGAGGCGCGTAAGCGTTCTACGTGGTAGCCACGTTCTTACGTGGCGGACCGAGGTGGACACGTTCACACATAGCGTTGACACGTTCAAACGTTCAAAAATATAACGGGTTTGTAATCTGTTACAAATTTTTTCTGATGCTTTTTAAATTAAAACAAACGTCTTCAACCCGTAGCATTATTCTCTCCTTCTTCTTTCTCTGCTTCTTCTTCCCGAGTTGCAAAAATTTACTCTCATTGATTTACATTCGCATTTATCACCGGAGACGGCGCTGTTGAATCCAGGGGATTCGTACACGTCGCGATAAATCCTTGAGGACAGTGTATTATCACACGTTAATTAGTTAATGTAAAATTTCTTTTGGTGTATACTTATTGCCAATTTTACGCACAAATTCTAGTGTTTGAGAAAAAGAAAAAAAAAAAAGGTCATATGAGTAAAGTTCTTACTGAATTTTCTGTTAATACTCTAAGAATATCTTCATGAAAATATAATCTGCTACGTTTACCAAGTTCTTTTGGTGCTTCCTGTCTAACAATTTCTCTGCCCATATCTTGTATCAGATCATGCATCATTAATAGACCAAGCTCAACTGTTAGAAGAGATCTGTCAACAAGTAGTCTAATATTGTATGCTGGTGAAAAGCAACCATTGTGTAGAACCTTTTCAACATATTCCCGATTCTCTCCTTTAAAAAAACAAGCAATGTCTAGGAAAATATCTTGTGCAATCTCCGGTAAGCAATCATAGCTTATCTTGAGTATGTATTGTATCTTTCTTTCTGGAATCCTTTCATATTGTTTCAATGCATCTTCACATTCCTTTACAGATTTGCTAGCCAAATTGGAGCCTATTACTTTTAAAGCCAATGGAAGACCATTGGCATAACGAACTACACGATCAGACAAGTCTTCATAGTTCGTTGCAGGTTGACTCATTTTGAAGGCTTTCCAGCAGAAGAGTTGAAGAGCTTCATGATCATTTAACACCTTCATTTCATATCTCCTTTCAACCAAATGAACATTTAGCACATGTTTATCCCTTGTTGTTATGATGATTCTACTACCTAAACCAAACCAATTACACTTTCCTGCCAATTTTTCTAATTGGTCCTCACTATCAATATCATCAAGCACCAAAAGAACTCTATGACGGCGAAGTCTATCTTTTAATCTAGTGACACCTTCATCAACACTGTCCAACTTGATATTTTCCCCTTCGGATAGCTTCGATAGAATTGCCTCTTGGAGATGTACCATGCCCATGTAACTATTTGACCTTTCCCTAACACCTTCAAGAAAAATTGGACATTCAAATTGATCAACAATCAAGTTATAAAGAGCTTTTGCAAGTGATGTTTTGCCCATTCCACCAGTTCCATGTATTCCCACCATGCAAACCATGTTACGAGATTCAATATCTAAAAGTGACTTCATTTCTCTTATGGGAGTCTGGTGTCCAATTACGTGTCCATCAACATATAATTGTTCACAGCGTAATTTGGTAGTAGCCAATTCTACAATTTTTCGGATAAATTGATACTCGTACCTACACACAACCACAAGGCCTTTTAATTCATGAAGTCTATTCATGAAAAAAAAAATCAACAAAACTATTCCATTTCTAAATCAAACTATCAAGACTTATTCCTCTCCTTCCATTATCCAACAAAGTCTATTCAAGTACTTTTTTTTTTTCCCTACAAATCAGAATTTATTTCATCAATATAATAAATCTAATTAAGCTTGACTAGTCAGCACAAAAACATATTGTACGTCACACACTAATACTCGAAACAAAACATTAACAACACACATAATAACCCATGTCTGCGACAACATCCCTTATTAAAAATGTCATATTTGAAGATAATTAATTAGAAGACTAGAATTTCAGTTTAACATCCATAGATCTTCAAGAAGACAAGAACGAGGTATATATTAAGTATTAATCATATTAGCAACTATTAAACAATAATTATACTTGGAACTTGATCAGCTAAAAAGTAATTGAAAATATAGTACGTACCCAGTTTCGAAATGCCTTCCTTTCAAGTTGGCGACTTCAGACAAAGCTGACCTCCATTTCTGCACCTTTTCAGAGTCATTTCCAAACCTATTTTCATGGTTAGTCATGGCTTCGCCATAACTATTTCTCTGATGCCTTACATCGGATGGTACCACTTTGTAAAAGATTGGCCAAATAAGTTGGTTCTTCAACTTCATACACTCAAGGATCTTGACAAGTTCATCAAGACACCATGAGGAGGATGCATAGTTTTCAGAAAAAACAATAATTGAAATCCTTGATTCTTGAATTGCTTTGACAAGAGAGAGTGAAAGTTGGTCACCACTCTGCAATCCTTCATCATCCATGAAGGTGTTGAATCCCTTCGTGCGCAAAGCATCATAGAGATAACCAGTAAAGGTATAGCGGGTGTCTTCCCCTCTAAAACTGAGAAAAAAATCATAACGACAGTTGGGTTCGTGGGTGGTAATGGTTCCTTTATTTGCCATCATAGTAATAACCACTACAAGGATGTGATACGGTTATGTGCTTTACAATGGACATGTATGCGCCTTGAGCACTGGTCACAATAAATACAAGTATTAGGTGGGGTAATGGGACCCACACAGGTTTGCTTTCGTTGCTTGCTTGTAGACTCCTCCTTCCTTCTCATAAGTCGCAAGATCGTTTTCCTAAACCAAGTTGATATAAAAAAAATTGATGATGGTGTCGTCAATACCCTCATTTTCTTCTCTTTTGTCTTTTCTATGCAAGTATATTCCCTACAGAATACCTCTGCCATCGCCACTCTTAAATAAAGACTATTTAACTTTGACTTTGATATGATGTTATGGTAGTCGAGGATTTGCCTATACTTTTCATGTGTTCATTATTAAACAATGAAAATATAGTATCCCAAGTCTTAAGTCAAATTGATTCCGGTGAGTTTTGTGATCAATTGCTGTGTTTAGTTGCTGATCTCTGGTAACAGGCGAGTCTTTGTCTCAGTGCTTTTAGGCCTGTAATTTAACTTGGCCTTCTGGGAAAGGGCATGTGTTCTATATCACTATATCCTTAGATCTTTGATCTTCTCATTATATTTATCTATTTTTTTCCCCCAATAAGTTTGTAAATTTTGGTCCTTAGCGGGTCTTGCTTGAGCATGACTGTTGTTCTGTATGAAAAAACTAGCTAGAGTAAACTATCAAATTATGTAACATATATATATCAAATTAAAGATTAGCATATCATCATATTAGTTTTCTAAAAATTTGTTTACTAAATTAATTTCTCAAAAACATAAAATGTTATTAATTTTTTACTTATATTGTCCACTAAGTAAATCCTCGAATGACAAATTTAGCGATATTTTATATTTTTAAGAGATTAATTTAGTATAAAAAAATTAAAAGACTAATGTAATAAATACACTAATTTTTAGAATACTCAAACAACTAAACAAGTATACTGTATATAGTTCATTGTTGCATACTTCAGTGTCAGATTGTAGCTCGATTAGACCTTGATAATAAGGGTCTAACTTCACGTTGCCAATTTCCATGTGTGCTGGAGGGGAGAGCACATGTTCAAGCTTGCTCTTAAAATTATTTAAAATTAAATTAAATTTGACTCAAAGTAATTTAAAACTAACTCTAAAATAAATTTTGTTTGACTTACAATTAATTTTTTTTTTATCTTTCATCAATTACTCACGCAATTTCAAGTTGACGGTGATGGTTTGATCAAACTCATCCTAATGTGAACTTAAAATTAATTTAATAATAAACTTTGAATTATGAATAAGTATTAATAACTAAACAATTAACATACGACAAAAAAATATTACACACATATATTAGAATCGTATTAAAATAAAATAAATGAATAATATAATTAACTTATAAATACCGGAATAAAAATATTAAAAAATATTCATAATTAAATTATTTTTGGAATAGATTTTGAAACCAAATAACAAAGTCATTTTTTCTTTAAATATCATAATGGGTTATTGAGTGGGTTTTGTGAGCATGGTACTAAAAAAAAGGAAAATGTTTTTTGTAAGTCCTTAATACAACACTTGTGTGAGACACCGTGCTCGATGTGAGTGTGGTTAGGTCAGTGAGGTGTCATATTTTGAGTTTTCAAACAACAAAACTATAAGAAAAAACTATTATATGATAATATGACAATTATTTTTCCATAATTCTTGCCCGGCCTATGTAATATGTATTAAATCTTTAGGTAATCTATCAACTTACGTTGGTTCAAGTGGCAATGAACTTGAGCACCTTAAGTATGTGATCAATGGTTCAATTCTTAACTCGTGTGTATGGAGAAAAACGCAATTAGGAGCGATCGTCCCTCTTCGGAGCTAATAGTACTGCGAGAGATTAGTTTTCTCCCTTCCGGGGCATACATGCGTTCTATATCACTATATTCTAGGATTTTTATTTTTATTTTGTTGACTGGTATATTCTAAGATCTTTGATCTTTTCATTATCTTTCAATTTATCTCTTTTCCTTCCAATGAATTGTGGTCCTTAGTGGGTGTTACTTCATGCATGACTATGTTCTTCTGTACCAAACAACTAAATATCTAGTTTTATATAGATCTTTATATAGATCTTTGTTGCATAGTTCATTTCAGTGTCTGATTTTAGCTTTCGTTTCCAATTTTCATGTGCTGGAGAGAGCACATGTTCGAGCATGCTATTGACTGTTATCCGCAAATAGGAAGCACTAAAGACTAAAACGAGGTAGCTCATAGTTTTTGACCAACAAGTAATCAAGGGTGAGTTTCTTAGAAAAGTGGTTTTTATCCCTTGATAATCCTTATTCATCATTCCAAAAGGACTTTACACTTACTTATCTACCTTATGAGAGATAGAGAGTCTTTATAATCCATTAATTGTAGCTCATTCGTAACACTAAACAAAATTTGAGAGTTAAACTATTGTTCTAGTCAGATTAAGATTTTCGTATCAATTTAGTACTTTTTAGGGTTATAACCAAGAATATGAAATAAAGATGATTAATAAAAAAAATAAGAACAAACAATTAAAAATATGTCTATAACAAGTGGTACAAATGTCAAACAATAAATGTATGAAATGAATAAACTTAAAATATCACGTGCTTATCCAATATTTTCCCAAAAAAAATAAAATTGCAAACCACTTTTGTGTTGTAAAAATTTAACTATTTTGATTTTTAAGCAGGAATTGGTCTAATATGAGCTACCAACACTTTCGGTGCATGAATGCACCAACATTTTACTTATGATGACTGATTATTCAATTTTTTTGTTTTTAATTTTTTTTACACAACCATTAATCCTCTCCACCACTAGAGCTGTCAAAACGGGCCAGACCGGCCTGTGTCGGGTCGGGGCAGATCGAGTCATGTAAGTTTCAAGTTGACATTTTGTCAATCCAACCCCGCCTCTTTTCAATGTAAACAGGCCAGCCCATTTGGACCGAGCCAGATCGGGCTATTTTTAATTTTGATCAGCCTGCCCATTTTGTCGGGTTATTTGGGTCGGCCCATTAGGTTTGACCCATTTTGACGGCTTTATCCACCACCTCTTCCTCCTCTGCCTCTCCCACCACTGCCTGAACCACAACCTCTACCCCAATCCCGCACCACCGCATCACAATCACCACTGTCGGATATTTGCTACCAACTGGACTCAGACCCAACAACATCCATCGAACCCCAAAGCCTTTCACCCAACCAGATCTTCCCCAGGCCACACCACCATGCGCAAGCCACCGGCCACCACTGTGTCCCAAAACAGTCAGTCGTCTCCACAACAGCACCCTCTATGACATCCCCAGCCCGTCATCCTGTTGCCTAGATCTGCAAGTCCTGCTCAAGCATTGCGGGGCCTTCGATCAGAACATTTACGAGTTAGAATCAGAGGCGTTGATCCTTCAACAGAGGTGGCTCGTGGGTTTTGGGTCGCTATGGTATGGTGGCTGGTGAGAACTAATGGTTGCTGGACGGAGGTCGTGCAACGGTGCAGTGGACAACAGTGTGGTAGTCCGGTACTGGGTCGTGGTTGGAGCGCGACGACGGAGTACGGGATCATAGGTTTGGGATCAACGACTTGGTGGAGGGTTGGGCGGTGTATGATGGATTGGTGGTTAGGGATCGCAAGTTTTGTGGTGGTGAGTGGACAGCGGCGACACGAACATGGTAGCCAAGCACAAACTCGTCAAACGGAACCCATCAGACTTCCTTCGTTGTCGTCGCCGTCTGAAATGTCTCACTACAAGAAAAAAGGAGATTTGCGAAGGATAAATCCGCCGCAAATTAACAATTTGTGGTGGATTTGCGACAAATTCAGGTCCGCCGCAAATATGGTCGACACAATATAGTTTGCGGTGAATTTTAATTTCTGCCGCAAATTTGTGCGGATTTTTCTGCCGCAAAACTCTCCGATGACATGTCGGAATAGTTGCCGAAAAAGGGCTAATTTGTGGCATATTTTTCTGCCGCTAATTTGTGGTGAATTTTTTCGCCGCTAATTTGTGGCGGATTTTGCGGCGGATTTTTCTACTGCTAATTTGCGGTGAATTTTTTCACCGCTAATTTGTGGCGAATTTTGCGGCGAATTTTTCCGCCGCTAAAAATCCGCCGCAAAATCGTTGTTTTCTTGTAAGATCTTAGCACGGACCTGAGGATGCCTCTGTGACTGACCATGCGCTCTCCTTCGCAACCGTTGCTGGATTGGGGCAGTCAGGTGGGTAGGTGGGTGATAGCGAATTTGTGTCAAAGAAAAAAAAATCCTGCAGAAGGGGTTGGCTACTTTTGATTTTGATCCTTGATTTTTTTTAATAATAAGTCAATGACTCATAATCAATGGTGCATCAATACACCACAAAGCTAATGGTCCATATTAACCTTCTCTGTTACCTAGGGAAGGTAAGAAGTAAGAATTAAGAACGAGCTTCTATGATCCTGCCCTAAGCTCTTCAAATGGTCCTATGAAAAAATTTTATAATACTCTGAAAGACTTACATGAGAAGTTTTGTAATTGTTTTTATTTAATTTGATAATATTTTATTTTTAAGTTAATCTAAGTATAGTTATAAATTGGCACATATTACAATTTAAATAAAATAATGTATTAATTGTAATTCTTTTTTTGTGTAAATCTTTTAGTATTTAAAAGTCGTATTGAATCTTGATTAATTTGAAATCAAAGTCGGATTACAAAAGTGTAAAGTTCTCTTAACATTGATTTTTTTTATTTATAAGACTTACATTCAAAACTTTACGTAAAAAATAAGTAACAAATCATTTGAACTAACAAAACGTTGATATTAATTATAATCCTAAAATATGTAAGACTTCTTCGTTTCATGGAATCATGCGGTTTTGCTTTCGTTGTTTGCCTCGAGACTGCTCCTTCCGTCTCCTAAGCTACAAGATTGTTTTCAAAACCAAAGTTGAAAAAAAAAAATTAGAGTATCTTACTTATTAAGTAAGAGAATAGTTTTTTAAAATATGATCAGACATCTAAGTGGAGGTTTATCTTAACGATGTTATTTTTATACATATAAATTTTAAGATCAAATTTAGAATTATATATTTAAGAGACTCAAATTCTTTTCATACAAACCAACACACTTAGTAAAAAAATAAATTCATGATGGTGTCGTCTATAGTCTATACCATCATTTTCTTCTCTTTAGTCTTTTCTATGCAATAATGCAAGAAGTTTTCCTCCCCATTACCTCACTGTCTTAAATAAAAGACTATCGATTGGGATGGGAAGAACTAACTTTAAATATATATATATATATATATATATATATATATATATATATATATATATATATATATATATATATATATATATAAGGGACATATCTAGTGAGAGGAGTTTTTATATATATATAGGGACATATTTAGTGAGAGGAGTTTTTATTATGAGATGGTGAGAGGAATAAATCTTGACCATACAACCATACATTGATGGTCAAGATTAAAAGTTACTTAAAGGTCATGTGACCACTTAAAAAAGTCATATGTATTTATGTTCTAATCTTGACCATTCATGTAAGATCCAATGGTCAATATATACTCCTCTCACCTCTTATAATAAATTTCCTTTCAATTCGAAAGTAAGATCATATATATATATATATATATATATATACTTCGGTTTGGTTAGCGTTCCCACTCAGATCAAATGCATTGCCAAGAAATGTTTTTTACATAATTATTATCATCAAGTAAATAAGAAATTTCTGTAGTTTTTGTATTAAACAGTTAATAATAATAATAATAATAATAATATATACCAGTGGATTGATAGGTATTCCGTATTTTTTATTTGTAACCACCTATCTCTTTATAATTGTCTATCTTTGTAGAAATTATTAGAAGTTTCATTATTCATGTGGGCATAAGTTTGAAACTACAATAAAGAAGATAATTGTGAGTTTGAATTTGAAAATGTAGTTGTGTTAAGATATAATATAAAAACTATTTTAAAATATGAATAAAATGCTGTCAATATGTGAAAATATGAATAGATAAAGATGTGAAAATATGAAAGGTAATGATAAATATGGGAAAAAAGTTGATACAAAAAATGTCTACCTCCTTTATATTAGTATAATAGATAATAGATATAATAGATTAGAAAAAAAAACTTATTAGTTTAAGTGGTTTTGGCCATTTCGAAACCCGTTGAACATTATATAAGTTTTTTTTTTTTTAAAAAAAAAGTGAACATGATATAAGATAAAACTAATGACATAAGTACATATAAAAATAAAATTCAAAATAAAATTTAATTTGATTCAAACTAGTTTAAAATTAACTCTAAAATAAAATTTGAATTATGAATATAAGTATTAGTAACTAAACTCCCGTAAAAAAGTATTAATAACTAAACAATTAACTTTACAATCACGAAAAAGAATATATTATGCACATATATTAGAATCGTAAGAAAATAAAATAAAAGAAATAATATAGTTAACTTATAAATAGAGGAATAAAAATTTATTAAAAAATATTTATAATTAAGTTATTTTTGGAATAGATATTGAAAACAAATAAAAATATATTTTTTTAAAAAATGATACATGATGGGTTTTTTTTTCGGAAACATCATGATAGGTTGTTGAGTAGTGGGTTTTGTGAGCATGGTACTCAGAACGACATATTTTATTATTTTATGGCAATTTGTTTTTCTTTTTTTTAAATAATTATTTCCTGGTCTATGTAATCTAAATTCAAAAATCTCAGCATGATTATCTGTTGTGTTCTTGGATTTCTTAGTTGTCATGACTTTGACATGGTGTTTTGATACTTGAAGATTTGCCTATACTTTTCATGTTCATTAATTATTGAACAATGAAAATATAGTATCAGTACTTTCATGCGTGCAATTTAACTTCACCTTACTAGGAGAGAGCATGTGTTTTATATCACTATATTATAGGATCTTTGATTCAATGTTTGTGGTCCTTAGTGGGTGTTTTCACGCATGACTCTGTTCTTCTGAATGAATAAATATCAAGTTTTACTGTTTATAGTAGTTCCTTGTTGCATACTTCAGTGTCAGATTTTAGCTCGATTTGACCTTGACTAGGGTCTAAATTTACGTTTCTAATTTCCATGTGCTGGAGAGAGAATAATGTTCGAGCTTGCTATTAATTTTTGTACGCATATAGCAAGCATTAATGATTAAAACAACGTAGCTCAGTTTTTTATTTAACCAACAAGGCAACAAGTAATCAATAGTGAATTTCTCCTGCAAAAGATTATAGTTTTCCTGTGATAACTAACGTAATACTATTTGATAAGGTAATAAATCTCCCTTTTATTGTCTATTTTTTTTCCTTAAAAACTTGGTGTTCTGCATATATGTATATTATGATGACAAAACTTGGCTGTTGGTGTTTGGTCTCAATTGTATATATGTTATCTTGAAATGTAGGAAGTTACAGTTAGTGAGAAGGTAATTCTATTCTTTCTTTTTCTCTAAATAAATCAAATTGACTACTAATTAAGTGAGCAGTTATTTAGTTGTTTAAAATTTTAAAACAATTTTAATTATTTAAATAAAAATAAGGATGAAAATGACACCAATATGCTAGTTTGCCATTACTATAAGAAAGGAGGATTCAACCAGAAAAATTAAAAAAAAAAAGGAGGAGAAGTTTGTCATTCTAACTTAATAATCTTGGCCCATTTCTGACAGCCATACTTATTTGTTTAATTTAACGTCTTAAGTCATGGGAAATGAAATGGAGAAGATAGTGTGAAAGTGTTTCAAAGAAATTAACAGACGGAAGTACAAGTTCAACAGATTCACCAGTTGTAACAAGTTCAGATTCCTTTAATCCCATGATGAACGGTATGCAGTGTCCGTGAGACTGTGACTCCTACAAAGTTAGAAGCATAATGAGATACTATTCCATAGAAGAAGGCCATATCTCCTTTTTCTTATATTAATCACTTTTAAGAAGGGCTTGACTAGATGCCAAATTGGCTTAAACACAAAAGGAGCATCCACAAATATTACTTGAGCCAATCGCCTTGGATATAATGTAATAATAGAACACATCAAACTGCAAAAAATGAGCTTAATAGTTTTTGTATTGCTCTTTGTACATTTTCTTTCTACTGAGGCACTATATAGTTCACAAACACACATTAGGTGATGACAATACAGACTGCTCAACTAAAAGATATTTTTCAGCCAGTTAAAAACCATTATAAAAAATATCAAGAATTATTTCAAGCCTCTTCATACTGCCAGTACTAACTGCAAAATGTTTAAGACAAAAAAATCAGTAGTTAGTAGAACCAATTACCCCATTAACAAATTATGGTAACTAAAATATAATAAAAGCCTAAATTTTAGTAGGATTGGAGAACAGGAATCACCCCCATTAATTAATAGATGATGGTAGAGAGATTCTTTGTGCTCTTTCACTTCGGATATTTGATGGCATGCACTGGAATCGTAATTGGCAGAACCAATTAATAAAAGTTTTAATTTCTTTCTCTTTTTCTATCTTCTATAATTTCTAATATAGCTATATCTCTCTAAGTTCAACAATTGTATCTAATTGGTTTTAGAGTCATGTTAGTATCAGATTCACGTTGAACTCTATATGTGACAGTATATTCACCACTTAACATATAATTTAAAATTATAAATATATACCGTGAATCCGAATCTATATAACATTTCTCATGGTTTTATACAAATTCGTAAACCAATTTCAAATACTGAATTAAAAAAAATACTTCAAAAGGAAGGGGGGAAATTAATTAAGAGAAAAAGTGGCTTACAAAGTCCATATCGAGGACCAAGGTGTGCTAAGGTCGCATACTAGCATACCCATTGCTCTGCATTGAAAGTTGAAACCCACAGTCAGAGAACTAGAGAAGACAACCCCTATTCCTTTCTTAAATGCTTTCAACCAAACAAAAAACTGTAATTCACACTACGAAAAAATGCGTATGGACAACAAAAAAAAAAAACTATTGTAGGATGTTATGGCAACTTGTTTTTCTTTTTTCATAACTCTTGCCCTGCCTGTGTGACGTGCGTTAAACCTCTACATAATTCATTCAAAATCTCGAAATGCTTATCTGTTGTGTTCTTAGATTTCTCAGTTGTCATGACTTTGACATGGTGTTTTGATAGTTGAGAACTTGCCTATACTTTTCTTGCTCATTATTAAACAATGAAAATATAGAATCCCAAGTCCTAACTTGAATTGATTATGGTGAGTGTTGTGATCAGCTGCTGTGTTGAGTTGTTGATCTCTCGCACCAGGTGAGACTTTGTCTCGGTGCTTTCAGGCCTACAATTTAACTTGGCCTGATAGAGGGCATGTATTCTATGTCACTATATCCTTGGATCTTTTATCTCCTCATTATCTGATAATCTGCTAGATTATCTGTTTTTCCAAAGCATTTTGAGTGGATTTCACCGCTCAAAACTCAACTTTTGATGTTGTTTTGACCTTAAGACAGTTTTATTTTATCTTTTGAGTTGATCCATTTCAGTTTATTAGATTGAGTTCATGTTGATTGAAATCATTGGTGCTTTAGCTCAATTGCTATTATTTTGTTTGCAGGCATCAAGGGAAACACTCAAGATAAGATGATTGAAGGCCTTGAAGGAAGATCAAGGGCATGTTTTCAGGATGTTAAGCGCCCAGGCGCTCTAGACGCAGCACCCAGGCGCCCTAGAAGAACTCAGCATATATTCTCTGGACATTGAGCGCCTAGGTGCTCAAAACGAAGCGCCTAGGCGCTCATGCTCATGACAGCAAAAATGCGTTTTGGACGTTCAGCGCCCAGGCGCTACAGACGCAGCGCCTAGGCGCCCATACCAGATTATAAATACATCTTTTTTGACCTAAATGAAGGGGGAGCTGCGTGAAGAGAAGCTTGGGGAGACGTTTTGGAAGCAGAGAAAAGCCCTATTTTGGAGCTCTACGGTGGATTTGAAGAGAAGAAGAGTGGGAGCTCAGATTTTCTTCAATCTTCCATGGAGTTTTGCATCTTCTTTCCTATTGTTTTAGTTTATACATTTATTTCTATGTCTAGCTAAACTCTCCCTTGTTGGGATTAGGTGGATTTTGATGGATCTTGATTGTTATTGACATTGGATTCAATTAATGTAAGTTGCTATCTCTATTTTGAGTTTATGATCTCTTCTCTTAATGCTTTCTAAAGATAAGTCCTCTTTAGAATGATTTTAGGGTTGTATGTTGAATGAAAATTTGATATATGATTTGTGATATGAGATTATGAACCTTGCCTATCTCTAGGCTAGGAATAGTCATTGATTTGCTTGTTACCTCTTTGAATTCTAAACCATACTGCTTGTTATCTCTTAGATTCACCTAAGGAATTAGGGTTTTTAATTGGGAACAAAGGGTCAATCGCCTAAGAAATTAGGATTTGATTAAATTAGAGAATTCGATAACAAAATAGAAATAGTAGCTTGTATTAATGCTAATTGATATGCAACAAGTGAAATCAAATGAAGCTTGATCTCAACTCTTTCATTAATTGATTGTTTTTCATCTCGCATACCAAGTGTTTGATAATTTGTCAACTAGAAAAACCCAAAAATATTGGCATTGCTTTTGTTTCTTTTGATTTTGTTATTGTTATTGAAACCCACTTTGATCCAAATCTTAGTTTAAATAGTAGCTAACTTCGTGAATTTGTACCTGGCCATCAATCCCTGAGAACGATATATGGTTTCTCACCGTTTTTATTACTTGATGATCCGGTACACTTCCCGTGGTCCCATCAAGTTTTTGGCACCGTTACTGGGGATCGATTTTACCAATATCAGTAATATCGAAGGTAGCCACTAGGTTAACATTTTTTTCTTTTTGTTTATTCATTGTAATTTTTAGTTTCTTTAGTTTACTTATTTCATTGAGTTATTTTTGCTCTGATATTGTGTGTCTAGTGTATGCGAGGTACTGTTCAACCAGATCATCTTCTTTTTGACTCGGAAATAGAAAGAACCGCAAGAGCTTTGA
Organism: Ormosia emarginata; assembly: GCA_029884605.1. Taxonomy (NCBI): domain Eukaryota; kingdom Viridiplantae; phylum Streptophyta; class Magnoliopsida; order Fabales; family Fabaceae; genus Ormosia; species Ormosia emarginata. The sequence goes on from JAQQTP010000086.1 coordinate 15,451,344, forward strand.
AGAAGCAAGCAAGAGAACGAAGAAGGAATTTGGGTGATACTCATATTGTTGTTGAAGATATAGCAGACAATGGAGAAAATCAAACCTACAACATGCATGGAGAAAATGTAGATCCTCCACCACCACAACCACCTGTTAGGACTCTCATGGATTACTCTATTCCTAACATGGATGGGTGTGGAGCAAGCATAACAAGACCTCCAGTTCAGGCAAATAATTTTGAATTGAAGCCAGCTCTACTCCATTTGGTTCAGCACAATCAATTTGGAGGACTTGACAATGAAGACCCATATGCACATATACAAGGGTTCCTTCAAATTTGTGATACTGTGAAGCTGAACGGGGTGAGTGAGGATGCCATTCATTTGAGATTGTTTCCTTTCTCCGTGAGGGACAGAGCTAAGAGCTGGTTGGACTCATTGGCAAGAGGAAGCATAACTACTTGGGCAATTTTGGTTTAGAAATTTTTAACAAGATATTTTCCTCCGTCCAAGGCCGCGAAGTTGAGGAACGAGATTACTTCGTTCAGGCAACATGATGGGGAATCTCTCAATGAGGCATGGGAGAGATACAATGAAATATTGAAGAAATGCCCACACCACTGTTTTGATTTCTGGATCCAAGTGCAAAGCTTCTATAATGGCATGTTGCCTCAAACTAGAGCAATGGTTGATGCTACAGCAGGCGGGGCCTTGAGCTATAAAACTCTGGAAGAAGCTTGGGAATTGTTGGAAATGATGGCCAACAATGATTACCAACGAAATGGGGAAAGAGTAGTGATGAAGAACGGGTATTTAGAGATTGATTCAATGAATGCACTGTTGGCTCAAAACAAGATTTTGACTCAACAACTTGAGAATCTCACGAAAAAGGTTGACACTCTTAGTGTAAATGCAGTGAGTAATACTCTTTTAACTTGTGATTTCTGTGGAGGTGAACATGGGAGTGTGGATTGTCCAGGAAATATGTTTGGACCTCTGGCTCAAGAGCAAGTGAACTTCATGAACAATCCTCCAAGGCAACAGAACAATCCCTACTCCAACACTTACAATCCAGGGTGGAAGAATCACCCAAATTTTTCATGGAGTAATCAGGGAAATCAAGCTCAACCAAGACAGCAGATGGGATATCCAGGACACCATCAGCAGTCATCATATCAAGGTCCTTCATCATCCCAACCTCAGTCTAATGAGAAGAAGGCTTCTTGGGAGTTAGCCTTAGAGAAGTTGGCTACACAAACCTCATCTTTTGTTAAAATCACTACTGATTTTATGAAGGAAACAAGAGCTGGGTTCAGAAATCATGATGCTTCAATCCGTAATCTGGAAACTCAGGTGGGCCAACTTGCAAAATAGATTTCGGAAAGGCCCTTAGGTTCCTTGCCAAGTGACACAGTCCCAAATCCTAAAGGTAATGCACATGTTTTCGCCATAACCACTAGGAGCGGGAAGGTAATTAAGCATCAACTCAGGAATGAGGAAAATAGTGAAAGTAAAGTTGAGGAACCTAGTGAGGAAGTGCCACATGAGGAAGTTGAAATCTCTCAAGGTGACTTGGCCAATGACTCTAATGAGAAAGAGTCACAAAAGGGACAGGAAGTGAAGATGCCACCACCAACTATCAAGTTGCCATTCCCTCAACAACTCAAGAAGGAGCAAGATAAAAAACAGTTTGGAAAGTTTCTAGAGGTCTTCAAGAAATTACACATAAACATTCCTTTTGCTGAAGCTCTTGAGCAAATGCCATCATATGTTAAATTCATGAAAGAGCTCTTATCTAGAAAGAGAAAGTTTGAAGACGGCATCACTGTGGCACTTACTGAAGAGTGCAACGCTATTTTAAAGAAGAAGTTGCCACCAAAGCTCAAGGATCCCGGTAGTTTCACCATTCCCTGTGAGATTGGCTCACAATTTGCAAGAAAAGCACTGCGTGATTTGGGAGCTAGTGTCAACTTGATGCCATTGTCTATCTATGAGAAATTAGGTCTGGGAGATCCAAAACCCATTTTCACTATATTGCAACTTGCTGATAGATCTCATTTATATCCTTGGGGTGTGGTTGAAGATGTGCTTGTAAGGGTGGATAAATTCATTTTCCCCATGGACTTCTTCATTGTAGATGTGGACGAAGATGCTGATATTCCTCTTATTTTTGGAAGACCATTCCTAGCTACTTCAGGAGCATTGATTGATGTGCCAAGAGGTGAACTGATTTTGAGGGTGGATGGAGACCAGGTGACCATCAACGTCTTTGATAAATCTGCACTGACATCAGATCTCTATGCCCCCGTCAATTGCATCCAAGGTAAAGCTCAAAAGGAGTCAGCTGAACACCTAGGTTCAAGTCAAGTTCCAAATGCCTTTGGAGGGGATTGCAAGGTCAGTGACCAAGTATGGAGGCAAAGATCTGACAGAAGAAAAGCGTCATCCTACTTCTCCTGTTTTAAGCCACCTTGATGAGTTGAGAAGCAAGATCGAGCTAATGACGTTAAACAAGCGCTTCATGGGAGGCAACCCATGCTCAGGCTCTTCTATCTCTACTTTTTCATTTTAGTGATTTTTGTATAATTTTTATTTGTTTAATGTATTTGTGTGCATTTTGCTTAATTGCTATGTTTAGTTTTAACTTTCTGTTAATTTGAGTTTATTGCTTTTTTTGAGTCAAGCCAATGTTAAACCGTTTAGAGTTTACTTTTGTGGGTCCCCATGCTTGATAGTATCTATGTAATGTTGTAATGTGAGCCAACCATGCATGTATCTCGTGTGCATTTTGCTTAATTGCTATGTTTAGTTTTAACTTTTATTAATTTGAGTTTATTGCTTTTGTTAGGGAAACTTGAAAGTTTTGTGGGCTTATTTATTAGATTGTGGTACTTGAATGAGGATTATAACTTCCATGCATAAATCTTATAGCTTATTGTTAATGTACTTGATGATTTTTGTGATTAGATTTCATAATTCATCCTTGGGAGTTGTTTTGAGCCTTCAACATTTTTGCTTTGATGAGAGGTTACTAGTGAGTTTCTATTCTCCTAGCTTTGCTTGAATCTCATTTGCATGTCGTGATTTGCACAATGTATCGACATGATAAAGGCAGTTTTGTTGTTAAGCCAGATAGCCATATAGCCAACCAAATGATGTTTGTTTCCTTTGTGTTGCCCCTTTGAGCCTAATACACTGAATTCTTTGTTTAACCCATACAGCATGTCATAGCCAAAATAATGAATGTCTTATCCACCTGAAAGGAGTAATTGAGCATTGAATTTATTGAAGGTGTGGGTTAGCAATGTACTAAGTTTGGGGTGACCATTGTTTTTTTTTAAAAAATGCCAGGAAGAGAGAGTTGGCTTGTTGAATAGGAACCCCTTTGAGATCGATGAGTTACTAGGAAATACTTGACTCAATGATCAAGTACCCCTTTGAGACCATGTAGGTTATAGGGGAAATATAAAAGAAAAAGAGAATGTGAAAGGTATGAGATTTGTGAATTGAAGATTTGTTAGAAGTATCAATGCTCACTTGCTCTCTAAGGTAGCAGTTTGTATGTTCATTTTATCTACCTTGTACCTTGGCACCAAAGCGACTTTAAATAAAGTTTTTTTGATTGTTGCATTTGTGAGTGGCGTGCATGCATGCATGAGATGAAAAGCAAATCCAAGGAGGGTGAGCTCAATAAGTGATAACTGAGGGAAACACAAGCCCAAATACAAGAGTTTAAGTGACCCAATTATCAGGTGTATTTTGCTATCATGTTCATTAACTTTCAAGCTTTAATTGTTCAATGCATGGTTATGATGATCCTTATTTTTGACCCTCTGAGTTTCAGCTACACAGTTGAGAGTTCTTCTTTCAAGAATGCATATATGAATTGATTTGCTGTTACTTTGATGCTTTTGAGTTATGGGACACTCTTAGTTTATTTTATTCAGTTCAGCGTTGGTGTTTGAGTTGTAGAGTTGTCGTTTTATTTAGCCCATTTGTTGTTTTGTTTTGCTTGAGGACAAGCAAAGTTTTAAGTTTGGGGTGGTGATAATCTGCTAGATTATCTATTTTTCCAAAGCATTTTGAGTGGATTTCACCGCTCAAAACCCAATTTTTGACGTTGTTTTGACCTTAAGACAGTTTTATTTTATCTTTTAAGTTGATCCATTTCAGTTTATTAGATTGAGTTCATGTTGATTGGAATCATTGGTGCTTTAGCTCAATTGCTGTTATTTTGTTAGTAGGCATCAAGGGAAACACTCAGGATAAGATGACTGAAGGCCTTGAAGGAAGATCAAGGGCATGTTTTCGGGATAAGATGTTCTCTAGACGTTGAGCACCTAGGCGCTCAAAACGAAGCGCCTAGGCGCTCATGCTCATGACAGCAAAAATGTGTTCGGACGGGCGTTCGGCGCCCCCAAGCGACTATGAGGGGACGCACAGAGAACTGCGTGGGGAGACGCCTAAGCGCCCATACCAGATTATAAATACATCTTTTCTGACCTAAATGAAGGGGGAGCTACGTGAAGAGAAGCGTGGGGAGATGTTTTGGGAGCAGAGAAGAGCCCTATTTTGGAGCTCTACGGTGGATTTGAAGAGAAGAAAAGTGGGAGCTCAGATTTTCTTCAATCTTCCATGGAGTTTTGCATCTTCTTTCCTATTGTTTTAGTTCTACTTTTATTTCTATGTCTAGCTAAACTCTCCCTTGTTGGGATTAGGTAGATTTTGATGGATCTTGATTGTTATTGACATTGGATTCAATTAATATAAGTTGTTATCTCTATTTTGAGTTTATGATCTCTTCTCTTAATGCTTTCTAAAGATAAATCCTCTTTAGAATGATTTTAGGGTTGTATATTGAATGGAAATTTGATATATGATTTGTGATATGAGATTATGAACCTTGCTTATCTCTAGGCTAGGAATAGTCATTGATTTGCTTGTTATCTCTTTGAATTCTAAACCGTACTGCTTGTTATCTCTTAAATTCACCTAAGGAATTAGAGTTTTTAATTAGGAACAAAAGGTCAATCGCCTAAGGAATTAGGGTTTGATTAAATTAGAGAATTCGGTAACAAAATAGGAATAGTAGCTTGTATTAATTCCAATTGATATGCAACAAGTGAAATCAAATGAAGCTTGATCCCAACTCTTTCATTAATTGATTGTTTTTCATCTCGCATACCAAGTGTTTGATAATTTGCCAACTAGAAAAACCCAAAAATATTGTCATTGCTTTTGTTTCTTTTGATTTTGTTATTGTTATTGAAACCCACTTTGATCCAAATCTTGGTTTAAATAGTAGCTAACTTCGTGAATTGGTACTTGGCCATCGATCCCTGAGAACGATATCCGGTTTCTCACCGTTTTTATTACTTGACGATCCGGTACACTTGCCGTGATCCCATCATTATCCTTCAATTTATCTTTTTTTTTTCTTTATTAGCATGATTGATTTTAGAGATAATTGTAATTGATTTAGTATATAATTATACTTTATTATTTTCCTTTTATGTACAACAATCTTCTTGTATAAATAAAGGTTAATCCTCTTGTATACATTCATTCAGAAATATACACAAATTACTAATATTTGTCTCCCTATTTTGGTTTCTAACTTAGTATCAAGAGTCTAGGCTCTCGGTCCAATCCTAGACTCGAGACTCCAAACTCTGTCCTAAATTCCAGACTCTGTTTTAGATTTCGTCCTAGATTCCAGACTCCGTTTCAAACACTATTCCATATCTCCGTTCAGACATTACTCTAAACTTCTGTTCAAACATCGTTCCAGACCTCCAGATACCGTTTTAGATCTCAGCTCAGACACCGTTCCTGATCCCCAAAATACCTCACTAGTAGAAACTTGACATTAGGATCTATGTGTGTATCAATGGGTTTGCACTCTAACATACCAGTTTCTTCCAAGATATCTAAGACATATTTCCTTTGGGAGATAGAAATGCCATATTTAGACTGTGTCACCTCGATATCTAGGAAATAACAGAACTTACCAAGGTCTGTGATCTGAAAATGAGTGAATAAATGTTGCTTTATTTGTTCAATGCCAACTCGGTTGTTTCTAGTATTGACAATGTCATCCACATAAACCACAAGGTAGATGCATTGATTGGAAGATTGATGCCGATAGAAAACAAAATGATCGACTTCACTGCGAATCATGCCGAAAGCTTGAACAACTATGCTAAATCGGCCAAACCAAGCTCGAAGGGATTGTTTTAGGCCATACAAGGACTTGCAAAGTTTGCACACCAATCCAGACTCCCCTTGAGCAACAAAGTCAGATAGTTGCTCCATATAAACCTCTTCCTGCAAATCACCATGTAAGACTGCATTCTTTACGTCCAACTGGTAGAGGGGCCTATGGCGAACAGTAGCCATGGCAAGGAAAAGATGTACAGAAATAATCTTAGTAACTAGAGAGAATGTGTCACTATAATCAAGACCAAAGATCTAAATGTAGCCTTTGACGACTAAACGAGTCTTCAATCAATCAATGGAGTCATCTGGATCAACTTTAATAGTAACCACTCATCTGTAGCCAATAATAGATTAGTCTGCTGGTTTAGGAACTAGTTCCTATGTGCCATTAGAATGTAAGGCAGACATCTCATCCATCATTGCATGACATCAACCTGAATGAGACAATGCTTCACCTGTGGTTTTAGGAATGGAAACAGAAGACAGACTCGAAACAAAGGTGTAATGTTGTGAAGAAAGATAGTCATAACTAAGAAAGACATAAAGATGATGAAGGTTACGAGTAGAACGTTTACCTTTTCGAAGAGCAATAGGTGAGCTGTCTGATACAGGAACCAAGGCAGAGGGAGTGATTGGCAAAGATGGTGAATCATCTAGAACTTCTTCTAGAACAGGGTTGGCACTAATAAATGGTCGTGGTCGACGTTGAAAAGTAACTAGTGGACGAGAAGGACCATGGATAGGCATAGAAGCAAGAACAAGAGTAGGATTACTGCTGGAATCAACAGGAGGACTGTAGATAGGAACAAGAAGGATTATGTTTACTTGGGAAGCATCTGTAGGTAAAGAATAAAAGGATTGCTAGTTAAAAAAGGTGACATCAACATGCACAACATTGCAACCTAAATATGGAGAGTAACATCGATACCCTTTCTGAAGATGAGAGTATCTAAAGAAAAGACACTTGAAGGCTTTGCCAATGAGCTTGTCCTTTCCTGGAGTAACATTATGGACAAAACAGGTACAACTAAACACATGAAGAGACACAGGATAAACCAATGTATCAGAAAATAATATAGTGTACGGGACTTGGTCATTTAGAACAGAAGAAGGCATGCAATTTATCAAATAACAAGATGTAAGAACAACATCCCCCCAAAAACATATTGGAACATTCATATGTAAAAGTAAAGTCTTTACTGTTTCAATTAAATGCCAGTTTTTGTGTTCAGCCACTCTATTTTGTTGTGGAGTATGAGGATAAGTTGTTTGATACAAAATACCCTGTTTAGCCATGAATTCCTGAAAATTAGAAGACAAATATTTACGTGCATTGTCACTACGCAGAACTAGGCATAACAAGGTGGTAAAGTCTTCGTGACTCACGACCGACTCTAATCGTCCTCCCCGTACCCTGATCCTGCACAAGAACAGAGTGTTTAGTGAAGGTAATGGAATAGTTAAGGGCGTGAACTAACTGACTAACATATATCAAATTGAAAGGAAAGCCAAGTACACAAAGAATAGATGTTAAGGGTAGAAAGGGACATGACTGAGCTTAGCCAATACCAGTGACAACAGTTTTGGTTCCATTAAAAAAAGTAAAATGGGATAATTTAGTAGAGTAGGTAAGAGGGGTGAGAAGATCATTATTACCACAAAGGTGATCAGAAGCACCAAAGCCGATTATCCAGCCCAAGAGATGACTGAGATAAACAGGCAGTGAGATTACCAGTTTGTTCAACTGAAATATGTGAAAATGCCTTAAAGCGAATGAAGGCCTCATAATCTACAGTAAGAATGGTCACTTTGGAGGTGGATGATGATGATTCAATCTAAGCAAAGTTGGCATATGTTGGTTTATCATGTTTCACCCAACAACGCTCCTCTAAATGTCCTAACTTGTTACAAAAAGAGCAATGTGGCCTATTGTTGCTGCCACGACCACGACCACTACTAGAGTTATTAACTTAGAAGACAAGAGTAACAGACTTTGGTATGGTTACGGAAGCCGATGAGTGTCCTGAAACACCTGAGACAACATCACCCATTGTGAGAAATCAAAGTAAGATGATTAAAAAAATAAATGAAACACTTGGAATAGGTCCAAAAAGGATTGGGCAGGTATAGAATCAACAAAACAAAGCAAATGAACTTAGCAAAACGCCTAAAAATATGGTGGCTGAGGCACCCACAATATGAAACACCACAAAAACAGCCAAGATGAGACCCGAAAAGGCTTGGGACATCTTCTACAGTGAATTTCGTCTAAGTCTGTGGAAGAACAGCGCTGGAAAGAGCTTTCACTCTCTTTCTCGCGCATCGGCGTGTGGATTTTGGTGCAGCAGCTTGCGACGACGAGTGGCAAGGCAGATGACAGCGCGGTTTCGAGATCTGGACAGTAAGAGTGGTGCGATTCTGATGCAGTGGGTTTCGTACCTAGATCTACAGGTTAGACGATCACCGAAAGTGATCGTTGCCAAAAAATCTACCTAAAAAAGGTGTGGCAGTGAGAGAAATTCTGTCGAAAGAGGCACGACAGTGAGGGCTCACCCAAATTGAGTCGCAGTGAGGAAGGGAAATTTTCTGCTGAGTAGTGGGCACGGTGGATTAGGATTTAGACAGAGACGGGTCAAACTCGACTCTGATACCAACTTGAAGAAAAATGGATTATTGTTGAATTGTGTGTCTAATTAGGCCACACATGATCTATATATATATATAGATGTTAATATTAATTACAATTAATCACGGTGATAAAATCTTGATATACTACAATCCTAATTTATTCTAATATATATACATGATATACTGCTATATTTTAAATATTCTAAACTATTCTAACATGAACTAAAATTAATGTAAGAAGAAAAAATATTCATTGTGGATTATATGTGTTTGATTTTTCTTTGTAGTTTTCTTACTTAGATGCTCTTTTTGGTTTCTAAGTGTAATAACACTGGTGTTGTTGATAATCACATATTTTATTCATTAAGAAACCCTTATGTTTAGTCATTTACACTCTCCATATTCTTAATTGATTGAGTTTGATATGATTTTGTGAGTTTGAGCTCAAATTGGTCCTAATTGAATATTTTCAGCATTATTGAGATTTGACATTGTTTCTGTATTTTAGCCATAACTTGAGTTCCTAATATCTGATGAACATGAATTTTACCTTGTAGGAAAGCTAAGAGGAAGCTCTACAACTTTGATGAAGAGCTCGAAGTCCCAAAAAGATGTCTAAAGGACCTAAGTTTACATGGAAGTCAGAATACGGGTTCTGTCAGTAGAATCCGAACAGTGTGCACTCATAAAATCATATCTCAAGTTGTAATAATGAAGATGGGCTCAAATTTGGACAGTGGATAGTCAAGATCCAAATAAACAACTTTCATGAAGAATACTTTTTGAAAAAAGGAAGTCTAGTAGGTCATTTTGAGCTTGCAAGTCGGAACAGAGGAGCTGAAGTTGGGTTTGAGCAACCTACGATATTTGGGACATATCTTGGGCTGAAGGAAGCCAAATTGGATGAACCAGCTATCCATTTTATAGCCAAGACAAGGATATACAACTTTCATGAAGAGCACTTTTCGTGGATCTGAAGTATAGTTGGTCATTTTTGGCTTCTAAGTTAGACACGAAATTTTCATCCTCAACCACCAACTCATCCATCCACTAATCCACTCATCCACTCATCCACTAATCCACTCATCCACTCATCCACTCATCCACTAATCCACCCACTCATCCACTCATACACTAATCCAACCACTTAACCACTCCACCCACGCATCCACTAATCCACCCACTCACCCATTCATGTCCATAATTTCTCACTCACCAAAAGTCCTTTGGCATTTTCCACTCAACCAACCCACTTAACCACTCCATTCACTCATCCACTAAACCAATCCACTAAACCAACTCACTCAACCATTCCACTCAAACACTCCACTCACTCACCCACTCATCCACTCACTTCCCTTTGTCATTTTGTTACCATAGACTTCTATAAAAGGCACCATTGGTTATCATTTCTTTCATGTATTCTCCTTCATTTCTCTCTAAGTTTCTTCTTGCTTCTTCATAGTTTCTCATAGTTTTGTATATTTTGATGCTCCCCTTCATGGTAATGGAGGGCTAAGCTACTTTGGGTCAATTTAGAACTCTTGAAGAGATTGTGGTTTGGATTCTTGAGACCTTGGTTATGCATTGTATTTGATTTGTAATTGAATTCCTCTTTTCTTCTTCTTTCTTCTTCTTCTTGATCTTGAATGCATGAATGGTGATTCTATTTATATTGATCTGATTTGATCTTGGTTTAAGATTGAGATTTGTGATGAAACTTAAAACTAATTGATCTAAACTAATCACATAAATGAAGATTGAGATTTGTGATGAAACTTAGAACTGATTGATCTAAATTAATCACAGAATTGAAGAGGTTAGGTTACTGATTTGTGCCTAAGTTAATTGAATTCGGTACTTGAAATTAACATAGATTTTCATGAATGGTGCGATTGCGGATTTGTGTTTATCACTTGTTAATTGAATTCTAGACGATCGTCTAGTATGAATTTTGGGTATGATGCAGAGATCTCGGTTAAATCCAAATTAACAATTCAATTGCGCTTCAAGTGTTTTATGAAGGGTCTATGATTGAATCCATCCAATCTTGGATAGGTTTCTAAATTGACTACTCTTTAATTGTCATTTCTTCCATTAATTTTGTTAAGTACGATCTTAAACTGTCAAACCCCCCTTTGCTAACTTTCACTTGATTTGATTAAATTGTATCTATAATCCTCGTGGAGATGATCCGGTGTTGTCACTGTGTTATAAGCTTAGATAATAACTTCGGTTAAAATTTTGACTGAGTTCGGCACTCGTCAGTTGTACACTTAGATTTGGGCAGATGTTCTAATCTTTGAGTAGTCTATAAATACTGTTGTTTCTTCTAGATGAACATATATATTAGTATTAACAATAGTTGTGATGACTTCTTCAATATTGCAGAGGGCACTGGGAGAGCTGATGAAGCAGGTTGTTTTCCTCTTGCAACTTGTAGATGCAAGAAAAAACCAACTAAATTTCCTTGTCATTGTGAGGAAAGAGTTGAAGGAAATTATGTGTGTTGTTGTGAGGAATATAACCATGGTCATGATACCTTCGGCATACTTTAAGAACATAATTAAGTTGCTCTACTATGCAGATAAAAATGTTGGGAAAAAGGGTATAATTTTAAATAATTTATAATATGATTACCAAATATAAGGATATATTATTAGGATCTTGCATTATTTTGATTAAGGATAGTGTAACCTATAAATGAGACAAAACCTTACAAATAAAATAATTCAAATAAAAAGCCCTTTATTCGAATAACCAAATGGTTATTCAAATAGAATGTTTGCTGTGCAAAAATATTAAAGGAAATATGTCACTTTATTCGAATAAAAGGTTTGTTATTCAAATAAAGTAGTTAAAAACAGAAAAAGGTGAGAAAACATGATACAAAATGAAAACTTTGTTTTCATTCCTCTTGGTTCTTCAACTAATCATAATGGAACCAGATGGCCATTGAATTTAGTTTCCATTAAGTTCCTTCTCTCTATTTGGTCTTGAATTCCCATGGTTCTAATGAAACTAAATGGATGAGGTAAGAATGATAAAAATGATCAAAGAATTAGAAAGAGAAATCCAGAACAGAGACATATGTCAGCAGAGGGATGAAACAATGAGACATTATTGAATCAGAGAAATCCAGAACAAGTAAGAAAATGAAGAAAACAACAGGAAAAGATTAAGCCAGCAAGAAAAAGATTAAGTCAAGATGATTAACAAGCAAGAAAAAGATTAAGCAAAATGATTAACAATGGTTATAAAGGAATAGAAATTTGATTGAAGGAGAAAGGAATAAGACAACAAGCAGAAAAATAAGCCAACCACGTAGGTGTTGCAGAAGAGAATTCTGGAGAATAAAGACTTGATCTTTTTGGAGATTTTCTCACAGATTGACAGCAAAGTAGCCAACCTCACCCATTGTATCACTCCCCAACATAAGATAAGCTTAAATCTGGTTCTATAAATACCTCTTTCCCCTCCCTAACTCATCAGAAAAACTCACCCAACTAAGCCACAAAACCTCCCCCTATTTTCTGCTAAACTATCTTTACCATCTTCAACCTCTTTTTCATCTCCCTTAACTCCGTAACAGAGGTAGGCAATAGTGAAAACCCCACTCTTTCTTCTTTATTTCTTCCAACCATGCCTCTCAGTCCATTACTTTGCATCCATACTTATTTTCTCTATTTTGGTTTTATAAAACAGTGGCATTACTAGTGTCTGTATTGAGTTGTTTGACCATTTTATTCGAATAAGCTTGGTTTTATTCGAGTAAACATCATCAAAATACTTTGAATATTGAAAGGTTTATTCGAATAAACTATGTGTTAATCGAATAAACCCCTACAGAACAAAACAAAGGGAAGGTTTTATAGAAATCTATTCGAATAAGACAATTGTCTATTCGAATCGACCAATTTCAGAATGAAAGAAATGAGATGTTATTCGAATAAACTAATGGGTTGTTCGAATAACAGACACCAGAATGCTAAAATTGAGATTTTAAACGTGAATGATTCTTTTTCCATTTTAAACTCTTTTTCACTAATTTTACATATATGATATTTTTTTATCAATTTAGTTACAATTCTTTTTAATCGTTGAATTAATTATTCCTATCTCTGATTATCTTGAGAAATTTTAAAGTGAATTATTTTTCTATGAATAAAATTTTTGGAATGTCATCCCATGGATATAAATGAATCAATGTGCAAAGAGAATTATGGTGGCCGTGATGAGAGAATTGAGAGACATCTCAATTAGAGATTATTATTGTGACCATGATGAGAGGATCAAGGGACGCCTTGGTAAAAAATTATTGTGACCATGATAAGAGGATTAAGGGATGCCTTAATCATTAATAATGATTTTAGTCATGATGAGAAGATAAAGGGATGCATTAATCAAAATTATTGTAGTCATGATGAGTGCATTGTGGGACGTCCTAATGAAGAGAAAGATACACATTTGGTGAAGAGTAATGAAATGGGATAATGATGTTAATGATGAAGACGATTACAATAATGATAAGAAGAAAAATATGGAATACTCATTTTTCATTGAATTACTTATTTTTTGAATTATTCATCTTTATCTTGAACTATTTACTCATTCTTATTTTGTAATATACTTCTCTTTGATTTTATTTCTCAATTATTGATTTATTTATTTAATATATTATTTTGTTGGACTCTCAGATATAGTATTAGAAATAGAGAATTGTAAAGAATGAAAAATGTATATTAGTTTTTACTCTTTCCTACTGAGATTGTATCTCACTCCTTCGTGGTGTAACATTTCAGATAATGCCAACAGTTAGAGTACTAGTATATTTTTGTATCGAGCAAGTTTATAGGTCAGAGCTCGGAGATTATGTGTTTTCAGTTACTTTTGGAGATCTGTATCTGACAATTTTACTTTTTGATGAGTAGTTATAAAAAATAATAATAATACTTATAAATATGTTTATAGAGGCATAGTGACACCTTGAGAAGGCTTTTATAAGCTTCACTTTTTGGGAAATATGTGCCTAATTTAGTAATGTTTGTAAGTATAAACTAACTTTGAAGGATGTATCCTTAAGAAAACTCTGTAAAGTATTGTACATAGCATCTAATGATAATATTTGTAGTACTTTTGTGATATCTAACTCTAAATTGCATTCAATTTATATAATAAAAATAATTAAAATAGAAAATAAGAAGTAGGACGTTACAGATAGACCATAATATGTACATGTCTTTATTTGCTTCATAGTATTAGACATCAGGACTTTAGAAATGTTCCCTTAATTAGTTTGGTTGTCATAGCTGACATTTATTATTTTTCGAGTTTTCTTATCTTTAGCAAATTGAGCAATACTTAATAAATTCTTGGTAATATAAGGAACATGCAACAAATTATTTAGAATGAAAGGATGATTGACAGAACTAGAGTTAAAACTAGAGTGTCCAACATATGAAATAGATAAACATGTACCATCTCCCACAAAGAATCTTTCTGCACCATCATACTCTACTTTGTGGTGTAGGTTAGATGAATTTTGAGTTAAGTGATGTGTGGCACCAGAGTCAGGGTACCATGCTGGATCACACAAAGTTGAGGGAGTAGCCAACATAGCTGTAGCCATAGAAGAGTTACTACCACTAGAAAAATTAGAATCAGAACCTTGGACTACCATGGCACTCATAGGGGCAGTGGCATTCCCTAATGGTCTGAAATTCTGAAAAGATTGGGAACTTGTAAATGACTGATCAAACTGAAACCAACAATCAGTAGCAATATGACCATTCTTTTTACAGAGTTGATACTGAGGCCTCTCACCAAAAGAAAATTTGCCTCCTTCTCTACCAAATCTTTCTCTAAAATTTTGTTGACCTCTACCATGCATAAAACCCATTCCTTGATTCATAGGAAAACCACGACCTTGACCAAAATTAAAATTTGTCCTCGGATCGAAACCTCCTCTATAACCAGAAGAGTTTCCATTATAACCACTACTGTTATTGTAACCTTTTCTGACCTGAGATTGATCAATATATTACCCTAAATTACTCCAAGCTCGGTCTTCCTAAACCTTTCAATTCGCTCTTCTTGAGCCATAAGAAGAGTTGCAAGCTCTCCAACACTGCAAGGCTCACTCCTAGAGGTGATTGCAGTCACAAACCCCTCATACTCTTCAGTTAAACCATCACGAGTTGCTTCAATATATTTAGATTCATCAACTAGTGATTGATCCCAAAGTATCAATTAATTTCTTGATTGCAAGCAGGTAAGAAGCTACAGAAGAAACTTTTCTTGTGTTTCTCAATTGATTCTTTAATTGTCTAACTTTTGCTCTAATATGATAAACAAAAAAACGTTTCCAATTTCTTCCAAATTTGAAAAGAAAATTCACAACCTACCATTCTTGTTGTGAAAGAGCTACTCATCGAGGACAATAACCATGACATTAACAGCTGATCTTGTTACTCCTAGTTGAGGTAAGCCTCACTGACCTTGTTTCTTACTGCATCATATTGTGAATCATACTTTGTTGGAATCAAATCTCCACTGATGTACTGAGAAAGTTTGTGGCCTTTGATCGTAGCTAGTGCCTGTTGTTTCCACGCCAAAAAATTATCTTCATCAAGCTTGAATGACACGCGATTAGAGAATGTTTATAGCACAAATTGATTGACAGTGTTTGCTGTTGCCATAGAAAAACCTTGAACGAAAGTCATGGATGAACACTGTGCTCAGATACCATGAAAGGTATCAAGGCCATGTTGATGTGATAAAAGAGAAAGAAGAAGAACTGAAACTGAAAACCAGAAACAAAGATGTATTGAAGTGAATTCATCACACACTAATTCTATTATACTGTATCAGTTATATATAGGAACTGTTACAACAAATAGCAACCACTAACAAACTAACTACCTAGTTGAGCTGGCATACTAACTCTCATTAACTAACTCAATCTTATCTCATCTCATCCTTTCTCTCTTACAGTCGGAAAAGACATATTATTCACGTATATTATATATTCCATTGGTTCCTATATCTACTGAAAGTGTTTTTGGTTAATTGGTCCTTGACACACCTATTTTGGTAAAATTTTTAATTGAAGTGTGTGAAAGAAAGACACAGAGAAACTATTTTTTGATACTGCATTTCTTGTGCTGCAGGCTCTTGGGCTGTTATGTGAGACTGCAAGAAATCATAAAAATGTCAGTTTAAAAGCTTAAAGACGGTAAAGGTTCAAGGTCAAATCCAAGTTTTCCTTGGCTTCATATGAATGAAAGTTCTCAAGAATCACTTAATAAAATGTGTTTAGAAATTGTTCGAATACTTGATGATTCATCAAATGCCTCCTTGAAAGTGGTGGCATTTTCAGCATTTGAAGTTTTGGTCGACAGGTTCCCTTCGAATAATTCCGTCTTCAGTGTATGCCTGGGACCTGTTACAAGAAGTATCACATCTCACAACGTGGCTGTCACTTCTAGCAGCCTTCGAACAACCGCTGCCTTGATGAATGTTCTAGGTCCTAAAGCACTGGCAGAACTTCCTAAGATTATGGACAATGTGATGAAGTCATCTCGTCAAGTATTTTGTAATTTTGATATGAAACCCAAAACTAACGATGTTTTATCAGCCTCAAATGAATCCCATTTGTTTTCTGTTCTCGTCACTTTGGAGGCCGTTGTGGCCAAGCTTGGTGGATTTCTAAATCCATATCTCACAAATATCATGGAGCTTCTGGTGCTTCATCCTGACTATTATGTCTCATGCATGGATGCAAAGGTGGAATCTAGAGCTCGTGGAGTACGAAAGCTTCTTGCTGAGAAAATTCCTGTAAGGCTTGTTATATAATATAGTATTGTGTTTTCTTTACCAAACACTTTTATTTTGTTACCGGTTCGACTTGCCCTGCCACCTTTGTTAAAATTATACCCTGCTGCCATTGAGGCGGGGGATAAAAGCTTAACAATTGTGTTTGATATGTTGGCAACCTTGGTTGGTACAATGGACAGATCATCTATTGTGGCATTCCATGGAAAGATTTTTGACCTTTGCTTTGCTTAGTTGCTCTTGATCTTCGCCGTCAAAGTCCTCTTTCGGTTCAAAACATCGATGTAGTAGAAAAAGGTGTGATGAATGCAATGATTGCTCTGACCCTAAAACTTACCGAGAGCATGTTCAAGCCTATTTTCATTAAGAGTATTGAGTAGGCAGAATCCGAAGTGGATGAAACTGCATCTGTAGGAAGCATTGATAGGTCCATATCTTTCTATGGCATGGTAAATAAACTCTCTGAGAACCATCGGTAAGTCAATTTTTATATGTACCACATTTAATTACCTAGTTATTATTCTTTTTAGATAATCTTTCAAATAAGCATGCTTTATGACTTTTCGGAATTCAAAAGACACTTGTTCAGGTATCTCTAGAATTTATGTTGTGTTTCGTTCTTGTAAGAAGAGTTTAGCTTTATATATGTTTTATATACAATTTGAAAGTTATTGTAAATCGAACTGCAGTAATTATATGTCAAGTACTTGTGACAGTTGATATAGTAGATAGATAACTTTATACAAATTTGTAAAAATTAGTTTCAATGAGATTTTCTTAATTATTTATTATGTATACATACACCAATAAATGCAGCAATATAATCAGTTATTCTGATGCTACTTTGTTTTGTTTTCCCAAAATAATGATTGAATGACAACCATTTACGATGCTGCTATATTCTTATTTGTAGGTCATTATTTGTTCCATACTTCAAACACTTGCTTGGTAGCTGTGTTCATCATCTTAGTGATGGTGGAGATGTGGAAGTGTCTGGACTGAGTAGGAAGAAAAAGAAGGCCAAGATTCAGGACAATGGCAATGTAAAAGAAGGGGGCAGCTTGTCTATCAAGGGCTGGCATCTCAGGACACTAGTCTTGTCATCCTTACACAAGTGTTTCCTCTATGACACCGGGACCTTGAAGTTTCTTGACTCCTCAAATTTCCAGGCTAGTGAATTCTTTACAATAGACCATTATTTATTTTCATGATCTTGAGTAGTTATGAAAAAAATTGAGGATGATTTTTTTCATCTTATTGAGTGATTGGGAATTTTTCCATTCCATTTAAAATGGATTTTTTTTACTCTTGTTGATTGATTGGGGATTTTTCCATTCCAGTTAAAATTATTTTGTATTATATCTTCATTCCCTTTCCTGCCTTTCCGTTGAGCAGTAAAATATTCATTTTAAAGTTTCAGCCTCCTTCAGTAATGTTCTTGCTTGTTATATCCCTTCACTGACTTTAATATTATGCTTGTTGCAGATGCTGTTGAAACCTAATGTTTCGCAACTTGGCATAGATCCACCAGCTTTGCTGGATGACAGCATGAATATACCAAGCTTGAAGGAAGTTGATGACCTACTGGTTGTGTGCATCGGTCAAATGGCTGTGACTGCTGGATCTGACCTTTTGTAGAAACCCTTAAACCATGAGGTGAATATGATTTCTAGACTTTCTGCTACTTTTCATTTGTGTTGTGTGAGTAATTCGACACTGAGATGATCAGGAGTCTTCATAAACCACTGTCTTGTTGCAAGGTTATAGACTGTAGCTTTTATTCTATGTCCATCAGACTTGATAAATAAGGTTCAAGAGTGAGGAAAATATACTTTAGTTGGTTAAGTTTCCCAATGCCAAAAGATCTGCTTTGCATGTGACAATTTTCTATATATTTTTCTATGCATGACATTATGTACTTTTTTCTTATCTTCAAATCCTTTGCGTCTTCCATATTTTTCCACAAAAACTTATAGGACCATGAAAGTAATAACCATGTCAATCTAAGCTCTGTATGCCTATGCTTCTTTTGATCCACAAGTTAGTAATTTTTAGACTTCTATACTGACTGATTTGTGTGTACTCTCGCATCCTTATTATATTTATTCTATATACATACCTCATTTGTCATGTGTTTTATTGTTCTAGTTTTTGGTATTCTGAAATCTATAGACCGCTAGAATGCTATATGCTTGTACCCCGCACATACCAGTATTTAATCTCATTTCTATCACTAATAGCCTTTGTATCTTTAATTGTTACGCAGTTACATATCTTTGAGCCTCCTTTATTTTGGTTTAGCAGGTGTTGATGCAGACACGCAGTGAAAAGATGCGAGCTAGAATATTGGGCCTCAGAATTGTTAAATATCTTCTGGAGAACTTGAAAGAAGAATATCTAGTATTCCTGGCTGAAACAATCCCCTTCCTTGGTGAACTGCTTGAGGATGTGGAGCTTTCAGTTAAATCTCCTCCTCAGGAAATTCTGCAGGAAATGGAGTCTCTGAGTGGGGAAAGCCTTCGGCAATATCTATGATGTAATATGGGCAAGAGCTAGAAATGTATGATCAAATATATGGAATATGATCTGTATGCCAATGTATATTGTGGTTTTATAAGGAAAAGTATCATTTATTCATTTATTCTGATAATAGTGAAAGTTCAGTTATTTTCTTGCGTAATTTTTAAGTTGTAATTCTCCTTTCTTGTGTAATTTTTAAGTTGTAATTCTCCTTTATGCGCAGGTGGGTTGGCTTATCTGGTCAACTTGCTGTCACGATGATAATATGATTTGGGTTTGAATTTTGAGTTTTTTTTCTTGGCAGGTATAATCTCATTGTAAATTATTGTTAGGTTGGTACTTGATAATTTGTCCTAACCTTAGAATAAAGAGAACCTCTCTTCATTTTAAACTTTTTATTCATAAAAAAAATCACTAAAGCACAAATAATGATACTTTGAAAATCATTAAGACACTTAATAAAATTATTTTTTATGAGTTGATTGTGTAGGGGTCTTTTTTTTTTTGTGCTACTGTAGGGGTCTTTTTATTCTCCATAATGTTCCTGTTTGATGTTAGTTTCTGTTGGGCTTCGGCCCCTTTTTATACCAAAAAATAGTTATTTTATATACACATTAATTTAATTATATATAAATGGTTGAATGACTTAAATTGACTTTTGTCACCACAAAAACATTTAAACTGTTAAATAAAATGCCAAAAAATGCTAAATAAAGTAAATAAAAATAGCATAGCTCATGAGTCATGTCAGAAAGTGTTAGATCATGGAAGGAAAATAGTTATGAAATTATCATTTGGATAAATAATTTTAGATAGTGTAATGCTGAGATGACGAGTTAAAGCAAGATATAAAGATATAAGGGTATATACTTTCTCATCAAGATAATTTTTCTTCAGACTAACCGAAGATTTTGATGTCACAAATTCAATGAATTATATTTTTTTCATTAATATTTTTTTTATGTTAACCATTTATTAAGTGGCAAATATAAATTATATTTTAATGTTGTCTTGTTGTCATTATTAAATCATAAGGCAGAGAGAAGTTTGTAATATGTCTCACTCTCTACTTGCTGACTCTTATTTAAGGGTTAGAATTTATGCAATTCTTGAATCTCGTTTTACCGTTACACTTTACTATTCTTTGGCTCCCTTGTTTTGTCGTCATGATGCAGCAACCAACGCGAGTTCAGTTGCTAGTCACAAGTGAGTTTGTGGTCATGGATCAATTCATGGATGCTGATTGTTAGTTGAGTTTCTTTATTTAAACATCTAGAATACGTTATATAGATGATATTTTACTCACATTGATGTATGATATAAAATAGGAAATTATTTATATGGTATATGAGAACAGTGAGTCATATTCAACATTTTTGTTGTCAATTTTGGGTCATAGGTGGTTTCTGGCTTTTTGCAAAGTTGATTTGTAACAAGAAAAGAGGCATGTCAGTAGCAGTGCATTTGCTACGACCGAATCAATCAAATTGTGAATTGAATGTAATATATAAAAAGAAAAAGGGGTTTGTAAAATTTTGACAAGTTACTTTTATTGTGATATTAATGGTTTATTACAAATTTTAATTTTTTTTATTCTTCTATGTAGTATCCCTCCTCCAAAAGGCGAAAGACTAATTTACTACAGTATTGTTGGCTCCGTAGAAGATAGGAATGACAATTTTCCCCGCATTTCGGAAATTCCTGCAGGGACCACCCAGAATGGGGCTCGAATCTTAGGGTTTTTCCCATGATTGGACGGGGAGAAAAATCTCACAGTGGCATATTCGGGGAGACAGGAGATTGTTATCGACCATACTCTTTCACTGTCATAATCTCCGTCAAAAAAATTATTAAATTATCCTTTATAATATATATATATATATATATATATATATATTATAAATAAATATATAATTTATTAATTTTATTTTTAATTAAATTTTATATTTATTTAAAATTAAAAATATTAAATAATTTATTTCATTTATTTTTTATTTTTTCAATTTTTTATTTTTATTTTATTTTTTTAAATATAGTGGGGAATCTCCATGGTATTCGCAGGATCGAGGAACGGGGATAAGGAAAAGATTCCCCGTGGACGAGGAAAGCCGGGACAGGGACAGGGTCTTGCAGGACGGGGACGGCGAGCGAGGAGATTCTCGCCCGCCAAACTACGGTGCCATCCCTAGTAGAAGATGACCACTCTCAACTACATTTTTTTCTATACACATGAGTTAGAAATCAAACTCTTGATCACATACTTAAGATGCTCAAGTCCCTTACCACTTACTCTAACGCAAGTTAGTATTACAAATTTAAATTTAACTACTTTTATCTTATTTTAAAAAAATATAAATTATTTAAAAATTCTTTTCTTATTATTTTCAAGTTTCATCTGCAGATTGTATGATTATTACCGAA
Organism: Ormosia emarginata; assembly: GCA_029884605.1. Taxonomy (NCBI): domain Eukaryota; kingdom Viridiplantae; phylum Streptophyta; class Magnoliopsida; order Fabales; family Fabaceae; genus Ormosia; species Ormosia emarginata. The sequence continues at coordinate 15,472,946 of JAQQTP010000086.1, forward strand.
TACCTTTTTAAGAACAAATAACCTAGTTGCATGCATGGTTGTTAATTAACAATTATTTCTTTTTTTAAAAGAAAAGACGTGATTAGAAAGTTCATTAGCTTGTATACCTTCTAATTTTTATGCTTATTTTTATCATCTTTGAAATAATTTTTATAAAATAAAATTACTTTTATTATAATATCAAACCATGTTATTATATACACATGTGAAATTAAGGGAGTTGACGCTGGCTGTGACCCATAAAACTCAAAGCATTTTTTCAATAATCTTTGAAACTTTTTAAAATATTTTAAATTTTTTTATATAAACTTGATATTTGACTTCCTCAAAAAATAAATATTTGAATCCCAACATAAAATTTTTGCTCAACTCATGATTATCTATGAAAATAGTATAAATGTATTTTCTTATAATAATAAATAATTACCATATATTCTTTCTAAAGTTTTAATTTTTTTTATAATCTTGTACATCACACGAGCACGAGTTTTAGTTAGTATGAAAGAGTTCACCAATAATGTGACGTGAGAATGAGACATGCGAGACTTAAGTCAGTCATTTGACTCTTTTTCATAACTGAATTCAATCACTTATATTTAGTCATGAGTCGTAAAAATATATTTGTAATAATTAGCATTCCTTAACTATTTTTTGCTGAACTTAATTTGGATTGGAGCCATAACACACTGAGGTTCTTTCATGTAATAAGGGAAGCAGTACAAGATGGAAGGTTTGAGCAATCTCAGCAGAAATTCATGGAGAGCAGGCGTGACAATTTCAAAGTGGAAGCTAGTTCTGCTTGGACATAATATCTAGCTATAGATAAAACGAATGGAGAGGAATCTCTAGAAACATTTACTCATCGGAAATACTATCATCTTCATTCTTCTCCCGAAAAAGATGAAGTTAATTGAGTTGATCTCCTGCAAGTGCAAGTCATAAAAAGGATACAATTAAATGAAGTTAAGAGAAAAATCATTAAAAATCATTAGCTTATGCAAAATAATCAATTAATCAGTACGTCCAAATTCAACCACCTTTTTGCCCAATTCTATTATCCTTTCTTGCTCCACTTTTAGGCTGAGCTTTCTTAGGTGGATTATTATGAACTATAGATGGTGTTCGCTTCAATGGATAGGAACACATGAATCGACTATCATCCATGTTTGTTTCTTGCTTGTACACCTAAGCTCTACAGTAACTTACTGTCGAAAATGGTATGAAAAAGAAACTACATTTAGTGTGTGTTTGGAAATCTGTTACACATCCCAAATGTACGTTCACTTGCATAGAACAGAGAAAAAAGTTCATTTGACTAAAATTTGATAAAAGTTAGTTTGCACTATTTCAACGTAAATTTTGCCTCTAATTGACGTTGAAGTGAAAGCAAGAAATTTTTGTTTTTGTATTTTGTGTTTATAATTTTATCTCTATCATTCATTTTGTCAAACTTTTAAAATAAAAGTTGTCAAACATAAATCATGTTAATACAAATTCACTTTCAACTAAACATAAATTTACAAACACACTTTTAACCAAATTTAAGTTTACTAATTTCAATCCAAACACACACTTACACTACAAGAATTTTGTGATTTAGCAACAGAAATTTGTAAGGAAAATTTTCCTCAAGTAATTTCTCTGCAAATTATAGGAATCATGACAGGATTGCAAAGGAAAACTTATCCCTCGCTAAATTTCAAAAATAAATTCAAGGAAAAAATAGCAAGTGAATACCGAGAGAATTGCGAGGGATAAAATTCCCTTGTTAATTTTAGCGAGAGAATTACGAGAAATAATTTTTTTCATTAATTTTAGTGAGGGAATTACAAGGAATAAAATTTTCTCACTAATTTTAGTAATTTTAGCGAAAAAATTACAAAAAATAATTTCTCTCGCTAAAATTGACGAAGGAATTGCGAAGGATAAATTCCCTCGTTAAAAAATAATTTACTTATTTTCATCTTCCCTCACTTTTCTTATTCGTCTCCCGCGAATATCTTCCCTCACTTAAGCTGGGTTATTTCTCAATAGGGATAATTTCTCTATTATTACCCTCCTCCGCCTATAGCCCCCATAACCAAGTCACTACCCCGTCTCCGCCCCCCACAGCACCTAGTCACCATCACACTAAGCAGAACCACCTCCTTACCTCGTCAACCAGCATGAACCAATCAAGAAACCGAAACAACCACCATCAAACTCGCCTGAAATCCACGAAATCTGTCACACCGTCGTCACCTGGATCCAGATCTGGCCAACACGAGTCTCAATCGCAATCTTAGTCGCCCCACCAAGCCATTACCCAAGATCTAGGACCAGACCCGCGACCGCCAAAGCCCCGTCACACCGAACCACGACCCGCAGCTGCTGCATGCCCCACCAAGCCACTACATCCATTTCTTCTCCGCGAACACCTAGAGCCCAGTCACCTTCCCCTTTTTCTGTCACCGAACACTAGACTCGCAACCACCAAAGCCCCTCTGTCTCGCCCCTTGTCGATCCGCCACACCACTGCGCCATCCAGACCACACAAACCTGTCACCACCTGCAGAGCATCGTGTACACTGGAGCCACAATGCCGCCATCACCCTTAGAGCTAGATTCGCCAAAACCCATGTGTCAGCAACTCACTCCAAATAGTAGAAACCCCTTTTCTTTCCCATTTTGTTTGTTTTTATCATTTTTATTTTTATGAGTTTTGATTTTGAGTTTTTTGATAGCTTAAGTTAACTTATTTGAGTTTGAATTCAGGGGAAAAAAAAAGATATTGTAGAAGCATTACAGGACTAGTAGAATGAGATCATATGCTTCAGGACATTTTGGTTTAAATGTAGAATTTTTGCTCTATGATGGTCTGAAGACGAATGAGCATCATATGCTTCAAGATTTTTATATATATCATTTCCTAGTTTTCTTTTTCACTGCTGCAGTAGTATTGGTTTTGTTCTTAACTTCCAATAAAAATTGACCAAGTTAATTTGTTAATTAGATACTATCAGTTGTGGTATCCTATCCTTTTGATATCTCTGTTCTCTTTAACCTTGTCAATCATGAATTATGTCTTTACTCTACTTATAGCCATGCCACTTCTTTGCTGTTGTTGGCCCTCATATCTTATTTGCATGTTGTTGTGTTTACCTTTATTGTCAATCCTGTTGTTGTGTTTACAGGTTTTCTGCAATTCTACTTACATGCTTACATAGGATAAGACAACACATGTTCCTACTCCTGATAAGCCACCTGAAGAAGATCTGAATCCATTCTTGATATTCCCTAACCCAGAGGAAAATTTGAAGGTAATTAGTGTGCTCTTCATGTTGATATTCTTGATAAGGCAGAATTGCTTGTTTGGTCGAAAAAGGCCTCTTCATGTTGTCCTAGGTTCAGGAAAAAGTATGCTCTTCCGATTCTTTCACATTCCTTCATATATGCCATGCTTTGCAAGTTTCATTTGTCTTACATTTTACATTGACTCTATATTAAGGATATTTGAGGGTGTGAATTAGAGAGTATAGTATCATTTTCCATTGAACAATTGAAAAAGTTGTTCAAGTTATGATAAAATTTATGGTAAACTTGGGTTTTTGTCTGCTTAGTTGCTGATATTATACTCTGGAGAGACAAGCAGATCTCAGCTAGCATTCTCGCTGGTGTAACTTTCATATGGCTTCTTTTTGAGGCGATGGTGCTTAGTTTCATTTGTGACTCTCTTATACTCCTATTGGCATTGTTGTTCCTCTGCAACCATTTAACCTCCTTCATCGACATGTGAGTTCAATTCACTCTATGAATTAGTTGTTGAATAACATGATAATGTTTCCTTTCTTCAGATATTTATTAGTATTTTTTTTTATTTTTCAATTATCATTGTTGTATGCTGCATTTCATTGCTTGTTGACTTGATTTGGGCAATTGTTTTTCTTGTTGGTTTTGTTTCCATGTTGCAGAATTTAATGCATTAACAGGAAGCAAGATTTCTGCTCTTGACATTGGTACGCCTATTGTTCGAATGTCTTACAGTCCTACAAGTGGCCATACTGGGATTGCAATCCTCCAAGTTGGCCCTACCTGAACTTTTCATGTGTGCATATGACCCCCTGCTACTTCTTGTTATTTATTCATTTCCTGTTACTTGGGAAGTAGAACTATTTAGTTCCTGTTTCTGTTTTTTTGAAGTAATTCCTTCAGTCATGTTCTGTATTAGACTATTAGTTTATATATTGTGATTGGAAAGTTGTTTTATTCTTATTACACCTGTTTCTTTTACATTTTTAGCTGTAGGATTGTACAATTCAGTCTTGTGATTTTGACTTAGAGCAAACATGTGTATTGCATTCACCAGAGAAGAAGACAAAGCAAATTTTTTCTGATACAGAAGTTCATTTGGCTTTGACCCCACTACAGCCTATTGTGTTCTTTGGGTTCCATAAACGAATGAGTGACAGGTTGGGTTTGGTTTATCATGTAAACGTGTTTGTATTGGTTTGATTACTAATAGTGATGATTTTTGTTTAATACATTACCTGGCATTGGTAGCTGCGTTGCTTTTTGTTTCCTTTAATAATATTTATTAATTTATTAATTAATGATTTAATGGTGAGTAAATTGGGAAATAAATTAATTGTTCTTCTCAAATTTTAATTTGTAGTACAAATTGGAAGAAAAGTAAGGTAAATGATTTATATTTGGTAAAAAAATAGGAAAGAGAGCAAAATAGACATGATGCATATTTTTCTTTCTTTCTTTTTTTCTTGTTGTGACTAGGATTAGCGAGGGAATAGCGAGGGAAATTAGCAAGGGATTTGCGATGGATATTAGATCCAAATTTTTTTTGTTATTGTGACTAGAATTAGCAAGGAATTTGTGAGGGAATGACGAGGGAAATTAGCGAGGGATTTGCGAGAGATTTTAGAATCCAAAAATTGGCAAACTATAGCAACGAAATAGTGACGGAATTTCCATTGCTAATTTGCAAGGGAACACAGACTTAAAATTAACGAGGGATTAATGACGAATTAGTGAGGGATTAGCAAAAAAATTATTCTGTCGTTACTTAGCAATGAAAAAAAAGTGATGAACATATCCTTCTCTAATTTCTCGCTAATCTCTCACAAAACATTTTTGCGAAGGCTTAGCGAGGAATAATTCTCTCGCTAATTTGTTAATTTCGCGTAGTGTTAACTTCCACGTAATTCCACTCAGACATAAGAAACATGTCGAGTATTGGCCACACTTCATCATGGAGCTGAGATCGTACATCACATATAGTAACACATGATCTCCGTCAACTTCAAACGAATGGGTAAAGTTAAATGCATCGAGGACATTAATGTACAAGCGGATATTGATTAAAAATGTAAAAGAGAAAGTAGTCTAACCTGAAACCATAACATTATTGTTGTTTCTGATGTCAAGGATGGACAGCACCTTGCTAGTACTTTCTGAATATTTAATGGCAGCTCTGGAATTTCCTTAAGGTTCAAGCAATAACCCACATTAAGAACTCTCAACTTAGATGATTCTTTAATGTCAGTCGGGAGAGACACAAAATTATTCATTTGTACATTTAGCTCTTCCAAATTTGGAAAACAGCTAAGAATAACATGGAGATCATCATCTGTTAAACCAGAATTCACACAAAGCAATTTTCGTAAAGGAGAATAATATGGTTTGTTTAAATTAGAGCAGTCAGTCGTTGCTGTTATGTAACTGATTCGGAACCTTATAAATGATTCTCGAACTTCATGATTACCTTCTAACATTAACTGTGTGGCAACATGAACAAGTTACTCGGTAGAGACATATCCATCAAATAAATAAATAACGGTATATCCATCACTCCCACTATATCTGGGAAGAACTCAATAATTGTACAACTAAGGCCAAGATGTTGGAGAGATGGCAACCAGACTCTTGGACACAAACTTTTGAGCTTGGCGCATCCACTTGCATCTAAAGTTTTAAGCTTTTCAACAAATCCAACAGAGTCATCAACCGCAATTAGATTTTCACATTCACTAAGATTCAGATTTCTTGAATTTGGAACTCTAGACACATCAGGCATATGAGTTACGAATTGACAATTCGAGAAATTTATGTCAGTTAAATGCACGAGCTTCTGCCAAACAAAAACAAATTAAAATGATTAGTAATTATGAAGTAATATTAATTAAAATGATTTTTACATTTTTGAATTGCATAAGACTATAAGAGTTAAAAACGAAAGAGAAAGCAACTTTACCGGCAATAGCTTTTCCTTTCATGTAATAAAGGAAGCAATACAAGATGGAAGACATGAGTTTATAAAAAAAAAAGAAAGATGGAAGGCATGAGCAAATTCAGCAGACATTCATGGACAGCAGGCATGACAATTTCAAAGTGGAAGCTAGTTCTGCTTGGACATTTTATCTACCTAGCTAAACCATAGGAGAGAAATCTCCAGAAACATTTACTCAATGGAAATACTATCTTCTTCATTTTTCTCTTCGAAGATAAAGTTTGAAATTGAGTTGATCTTCTGCAAGTGAAAAAAAGTAAATAATTAAATAAAGTTAAGAGGAAAATTCATTATAAAATAATTTTCTTCTGCATAATAATCAATTAATCACAACGCATATTCCACCACCTTCTTGTCCTTCTGTTACCCTTTCCTCCACTTTTAGGCTTGAGCTTTTTCACTCGCTTCTTTTGGGGATTATGACTTATTGATGGTGTTCGCTTCAATGGATTGGGACACGCGAATTGAATATCCTCCATGTTTGTTTCTTGCTTGTACACATAAGCTCCACAGTAACATACGATCAAATATCTAGGATCGCATTTAAACTCCACATAATTCCACTCAGACACAAGCAATGTGTCGAGGATTGACCACTCGTCAGCATCGACCTGAGATCGTACATCACATAGTGCCACATGATCTCCCTCAACTTCAGACCAATCATCGACATTTTCACAAAACTGATCCACCTTGAGGCCATTAATGTACAAGTGGATAGCAACAACAGAATAAGGTAGTATTCCGGATGGTGGCTGCATCTGTTTGAAGATAAAAGCTAAAACAACGACGGGAAACTTTCCACGAGCCCAAAAAGACACATTTCCTCCTTCACAACGATGGTCAAACCAATTTGGAATCGGGGTTTGGGGCATAACGACGTGTAATCTATAGACTTCTTTCATTGCCTGAGACATTTTAAAAAAAAATGACAGCTAGTCATCATCTAAGTGAGATCATAATGTTTCAATTTTCTAATCAAACTCCTTTTTTTTCAGTGAGAAATTAAAAAAGTTGACAAGAAAAAAAGTAATAAAAATAACATAAAAATGGAACAATTAAGATGAAACTTGGTTTGTTTGAAATTTTTCAACTTCTGTGGTACAAAGATTGTATCCAAGAAAATCAAATAATGATTATTGTTTAAAAAAAAAAACAAACAATTGACACAACATGTCTATAACAAATGGTATGCATAAGTTGTCAAGAGTATTTATATGATATGAAAATGTGAAAGAGAAAGTAGTCTAACCTGAAACCATAGCATTCTTGATGTTTCTAAAGTGATGGATGGACAACGTCTTGCTAATACTTTCTGAATGCTTAATGGGACCTCTGGAATTTCCTCAAGGTTCACGCAAACACTCACATCAAGAACTCTCAAGTTAGCAGATTCTTTAATGCTAGTCGGGAGAAACACAAACTTATTCTCCCGTATTGATAGCTCTTCCAAGTTTGGAAAACAGCCAAGAATAAAGTGGAGATCTTCATCTGTTAAACCACAATTTATACATAGCAATCGTCTTAAAGGAGAATAACGTGGTTTGTTTATATTAGAGTGGCCAGTTGTAGCTATTACATAGCTATTTCGGAACCTTCTAAATGATTCTCGAACTTCATGACTGCCTTGTAAATCTAAGTCTACAATCTTTGGCAACATGAATAAGATACTTGGTAGGTCTCTTACTCTTCTGCATAACGACATACTTACACTTTCAAGCCTCGTAAGATTATCCACAGAATGTGGCAACTCCTTAATTTGAGTATCCATCAAACCAATGCGTCGTAGCTTATCCATCACTCCCTCTATATCAGGGAAGAATTCAATACTTCTGCAATAATCGAAGTTAAGAAGTCGGAGAGATGGCAACCAGATTCTTGGTGAGAAAGTTTTGAGCTTCTTGCAACCTCTTGCATTTAAAGTTTCAAGCTTTTTATGAAATCCAACAGAGTGATGAATCGCAATTAGATTTTCACATCCAATGAGTTTTAAGTTTTTAAGATTTGGAACTCCAGACACATCGGGTACATGAGTTATGAATCGACAAAGCGAGAAATTCATGTCAATCAAATGCTCAAGTCTCTGCCACACAAAAACAAATTAAAATGATTAGCAATTATGAAGTGATATTAATTAAAATGATTTTTACATCTCTGAATTACATAACAATAAAAAAGGAAAAAAGAAAGTAATTTTACCGGGAATGCCTTTTCCTTTTCTAGCCTGAGATGACTATTAAGTAAACTTAAGGCAACAACATTACTGGGATAAAAACCAAGTGGGAGAGATTCTGAAGGGTACCCCTTCCAATCAAGCAACCTTAGACTATCTGGTAGATAATTAGCTGCTGATGAAAAATGTGCATTCCGAACAATGAGAATTCGAAGATTATTCATCTTCTCGAAGGCAGTACCACTCCACTTTATTTCTACTTCAACTTCTTTAGGGGGATCCAGAATTATTCCTTCAATATTATTGCTTCCCTGCGAAGAAGTAACATTAGTTACTCACAAATATTTTTTGGGTGGATACATAAAGAAAGTTTTACAGACAGCTTCTAACGTTTGAGAAAAATAAAAATCATAAGTAAGATTCTTACCGTATTTCCTGTTAAAACACTAAGAACATCTTCATGAAAACATAACCTGCCGCGTTCACCGGGCTTTTTAGGTGCTTCCTGCGTAACTACTTCTTTACCCATGTCTTGTATTAGATCATGCATCCTTAAGCGACCATCTTTAATAGTTAGAAGAGATTTGTCAACAAGTATTCCAATATTGAACGTTGGGTAAAAATCACATCTGTCTAGAATATTTTCAACATATTCCTGTCTCTCCCCTTTAAAAAAGCAAGCAATGTCTAGGAAAATATACTGCGCATTCTCTGGTAGGCAATCATAGCTTACCTTGAGCATGTCTTGTATCTTTCTTTCTGGAATCCTCTCATATTGTTTCAATGCACATTCACATTCTTTTACAGATTTGCTAGCCAAATTGGAGCCTATTACTTTTAAAGCCAATGGAAGGCCATTGGCATATCGAATTGCACGGTTACACACGTCTTCATAGTTCGATGCAGGTTGACTCATTTTGAAGGCTTTCCAGCAAAAAAGTTGAAAAGCTTCTTGATCATTTAGCTCCTTCATTTCATATCTCTGTTCAATCTCATGAACATTTAGCACATGTTTATCTCTTGTTGTTATAATGATCCTACTACCTGAACCAAACCAATTACACTTTCCTGCCAGCTTTTCTAATTGTTCCTCCCTATCAACATCATCAAGCACCAGAAGAACTCTCCTATGATGAAGCCTATCTTTTAATCTAGCGGCACCTTCATCAACACTGCCCAACTTGATTATTTTCCCTTCAAGCAACTTAGATAGAAATGCCTCTTGGAGATGTACAAGGCCCATGTTTTTTGATGTTTCTCTAACACCTTCAAGAAAAATTGCACATTCAAATTGATCAACAATCGAGTTATAGAGTGCTTTGGCAAGTGTTGTTTTGCCTATTCCACCAGTTCCGTGAATTCCCACCATGCAAACTGTGTCACGAGATTCAATATCTAAAAGTGACTTCAGTTTTTTTATGCGAGACTGGTGTCCAATTATGTGTTCACCAACTTCTAGTTGCTCACGATGTGATTTAGCAATGGCCATTTCAACAATCCTTTGGATAAATTCATATTCGTACCTACAAAATACAACGCCTTTTAATTCATGAGGACGAATTTCTGTTCATGCACAATTTTCGTTTTCTTTCTATATATTAATCAGAATTTATTTAATCATAATAATGAAATTAAACTTGACTAGTTAATATGCTCAAAAACAAATTGTCACATAAAATACAAAACTTCACTTAAACTCAGAAACAAAACGTTAATAAAACACACAATAAATATATCCCATGTCTTCAACAATATACCTTATCAACAAAGTCACGTTTGAAACGATAATTCGAAGACTGGACTCGCGAGTTAAGTAACCAATAGTCATATTAACAACTATTACTAGTAGTAGTAGGCGGCTCAAGATAGTTAGTTGCTTAAAGTCTAACTCTTTAATATGGCGCCTATAATAATTTATTTAATAAAATCAATATAAATTTTTATTAAACATATTTTTTGTACTTTTTAAAATTCAAAGTTGCTAATTAAATTTATCTAAGAATGATTTGAACATAAGGAAAAAGTGAGAAAGAGAAAAAGAACATTAATTCAACAATGTCGGGAAATAATTTTAAAAAATAAGAGCAAAATAGATTTTTTAAAAAAAATTTGGTTGTTTAAGAAAAAAGATTTGAAAATTAGTATATTGGAAAAATTTAAAATAAAGAGAAGGGTAGTTGATCAACAAACAGGAAGAAAAAAAAATAGAGATTTGACTAATTAATATGAAAGAAAAATTTGAGATATATTAAATATTACATTAAAATAATTAAGAGTCTTAATTTATTATATAAATAATTTTTTAATTAAATAAATTATAAAGATAATATTAGTAAATTATAAAACTTAAAATTTATAAAGAATAATGCTACATGTAGGTATTTATACAGACATTAGATAGATGTGACATATACGAAGGATGTACTGATGGAGAAATTCATAGTGGCTGGTGTGCTCCAACATGTCAATCATATTATTAAAGCAAATAATTATTTTATATCTTTTTTAGAATTGTATATATTATTTATGTTATTTTTAAGAAATATAATTAAATAAAAAATGATAGAAAAAAAAAAATATAATAAATAATATTAAATAAGATATAAAAAATATATATATTATTTGATATAAGAATATAAATGTTGTATTATTAATTATAATAATTAATTTAAATTATTATATTATTAATTAATTTTAATAATTATTTATTAATTAATATTATAATTAATTTAATACACTAAAGTTGAATATACAAATTTAAATAAAAAAACTAATATTAATAATATACTCTGTAAGACACTTTTTTAATATTTATTTTATTATTATTAATCTACCTCGTATAGTTAAAAATATCATTAAAAAAAATACTAACAACATTAGCTTGTGAGCCAAATTAAGTATTGAAAAGAATTTCTATGCATTGTTGACATTTTTCTATGCAAAATTTTTTGTATTACATGCGTATGAAGCATTTTTCATTTAAAAAAATGAAAAAAAAAATTGAGGATCACAACTCAAGTAAGGCGAACCTGCTGGCACTGATTATGGAACTGAAACTCGATAAGTAAAATTGAAAATATAATACATACCCAGTTTCGAAATGCCATCCTTTCAAGTTGGCGACTTCAAACAAAGCTGACCTCCATTTTTGCACCTTGTCAGATTCATTTCCAAACCTATTTTCATGTTTAATCATGGCTTCGCCATAACTGTTTCTCTGATGCCTTACATCGGACGGTGCGACCTTGTAAAAGATTGGCCAAACCAGTTGGTTTTTTATCTTCATACACTCAACAATCTTAACAAGTTCATCAAGACACCACGAGGAAGATGCATAATTTTGAGAGAAAACAACAATTGAAATCCTTGACTCTTTAATTGCTTTGACAAGAGAAAGTGAAATTTGATCGCCACTCTGCAATACCTCATCATCCATGAAGGTGTTAAATCCCTTCCGACGCAAAGCATCATAGAGATTACCTGTGAAGGTGTGGCGAGTATCTAGGCCTCTAAAACTGAGAAAAACATCGTAACAGCAATTGGATCCATGTGTGGCAATGGCCTCTTCATTCGCCATAGCCATGATGAACAGCCCAATTAACAGCCTAGGGTATTAACACTAGTCAGAGACTCAGAGAAATAGGATAAGAAAATGTCATGCCAGTGTCATGCAAGGAAGTAAGGGATCCACGCGAATTATGCTTTTTGACTCCTCCTTCGGCTTTCCTTTTCCCCAACTCAGCTTCGCCGAAAGGCATAACAACATCAACCTCTTTTTCTTGTATTACTTTGCCAGTTAGATGCTCGTGCGTCTATCGCACGCTGCATTTAACATTAGTGCGTGTATATATATATATATATATATATATATATATTTGTTGTGATGGTTGTCTTTTGTGCTTATATATCCCACTTTATTAGGCATTTGAAAAAAAGCAGTGCAACTTATTTTTATTATATTAATTTTTTTTTCAAAAAATTAGTATATTAATATATATGATCACTTTAATAAGAATTAATTTGATTAAAAATTAGTTGATGTGAGAAATTAATATAATTGATTTTTTCATATTTAAAGATTAATATGTTAATTTTCTCAAGTTATGGACTAATATGAATGTTGTAAACAACTTTAAGAACAAAAATCGAGAGTTCACTAAAAAAAAGGTACATAACCTAACAAAATTTTAGAGTGAACGTTGATTTTAATTTCTGAAATTGTAAGCATTAGTTATATTAATCTTTAGTTTTAGTAAATTAACATATTAATCTTTGAAACTATAATATGTTCAATAAAAACTAATTTGATTGAAAGATAGTTGACATGAAGGACTAATATGACTGACTTTACATGTTCAAAGACTAATATGCTGATTTCTTAAATTCATGGACTAATATAACTGTGATGACAATTTTAGTACATCTATCCTAACTAACCATTGAGAACTAATGTGCTTAACCAAGAAAAGCAACCAAGTTCTCGCAGCTAATCATAAAGAAGATGCTTGATGCACATGCTTATTTATATCATGATTGTTTTAATGCTTTATCTAGTTATGCAGTCAACAAAAAAATATTTAACAGAAGAAAATCTAGTTTTGGGGCATATATTTGATATTCTTGCAGTTATTGGAGAATCAGCAGCCACACAGGTTTGTTAGTATAGGTTTTCCCTGTATTAAACTTAATACATTCGGTGGGTAGAATAGCTTATTATATCCTTTTTCTATGGGGGACAAATGTTCTGTCCTTTTTTTTTTTGTCCCTGCTTTCTTCTATCATCGCTTTTCAGTCACCATTTGAGATTTGACTTTGAAACTTTGAGTAACTGAAGTGCATGCTTAGATTCTTATTAACACTTGCAACTTCTGTAGACTTTTAGTTACGAAGTGTTTGAGAGTATGATTCTTCATAATCCAATTTATCAGGGATAACTAATTTTGTATATCAGTTGTAAAGTCATCATATGTGTTTATGTACTTGTAGATTGACACTCATTTAAAGCATGTTTTTAAGGATATTATATCTACATTTTTTCCTTGTTGACTGTCTAAGGCAGAGGATGTCGAGAAATTACTGAAGGTTGTTGGTTTTTCAGGATAATGCTTTTGGGCTTTCATGTCTCTTCTACATGAATGGGAAGTAACTCTTTGCAGATCAATGTTATGATGTGGTTTTTCTCCCTTTAGATTTTCATGGATATACATTGCCTAAAATTGTTGAGCACAGAAGGCTGTCAATTATTTTATATCTGTTAAGGTATTTTCGTTCTACATCTTGATCTTATTATCTTGAATTTAAGTCTTTAACCATTGGTTTGTGATCTGCATCTTATGATGGTAGCTGTTTTGAAGAACTCTGGGTGAGGGTAAAAGCTTGGCCTCATTGCTTATCCTGCTTTATCATTTTATACCAGAGAGTGGGAATATAAATTTGCAGTGCAAATTTGTGAACAAAATACGAGTATGACTTGACTTCCTTCTTTAGTCATGCTGCTTGAACAGAGGGGAAAAAGTAATGTTGACCAGGGACAGTTTCTGGAGTTGTTCCTTGCAATTCAATTTACTTTACAAAAACTGCAAGATCCAGCATTTGTGTTTAAGCTGGAATCAGGAGAAGATACAGATTTCATTCAGGTATAAATCCAGATCAGATAAATGATGCAAGAGACTTTTACGCCTTTTTTAACATCTTTCTTTATTCAGCTCTATTAGGCAAGGTCTTGATGGTAACTTTAATCATGAATCAAATGATTCTTCTGAAAAGCATAAACATTTGAATGACCAATGTGCAGTAATCAGTGACAGAATTGCAGGTTGTTTGCCTCTTGCACTTGTAGATGCAAGAAAAAAGCAACTGAATTTCCCTGTCATTGTGAGGAAAGAGTTGAAGAAAACATTGCGTGCTGTTGTGAGGAATATAAAAATGTTGAGGAGGATTTTTCATCTTATTTAGTAATTGGGGATTTTTTTATTCCATTTTAAATGATTTTTTTTTTTTTTCATCTTGTTAGAGTGATTGGGAATTCTTCTGTTCCATTTAAAATTACTTTGCATATTATCTTCATTCCCTTTCCTGCCTTTCCATTGAGCAGTAAAATATTCATTTTAAAGTTTCAGACTGCTTCAGTGATGTTCTTCCTTGTTATATCCCTTCAATGACATTAATATTATGCTTGTTGCAGATGTTGTTGAAACCTATTGTTTCACAACTTGTCATAGATCCACCAGCTTTGCCGGATGACAACATGAATATACCAAGCATGAAGGAAGTCGATGACCTACTGGTTGTGTGCATCGGTCAAATGGCTGTGACTGCTGGATTTGATCTTTTGTGGAAACCCTTAAACCTCAAGGTGAAGTTTATACTTCTCTGCTACTTTTTGTTTGTGTCGTGTGGGTAATTCAACACTACGATGCTAGTAACATACCAGGCTTCAGTATCTTGTTTTTCATTTGAGTTGAAAATGCATGTGATCAGGAGTCATCAGAAACCACTGTCACATTGCAAGGTTGTAGACTGTAGCTTTTCTGCTATCGATCAGACTATATGAGGAAAACATACTTTAGTTGCTTAAGTTTCCCAATGCCAAAAGATCTGCTTTACATGTGACAAATTTCTATATAATATTTTCTATGCAAAACATGATGTAGCTTTTTCTTATCTTCAAAACCTTTGCGTCTTCCATCTTTTTCCACATAAACTCCTAGAACCATGAAAGTTATAATCACGTCAATCTAGGCTCTGTATCATCTGCTTCTTTTGATCCACAAGTCCATAATTTTTAGAGATCTACCCTGACTGATTTGAGTATTCTCTCGCATTCTCATTAGATTTATTCTCCATTCTTGTCGTTTGTTATATGTTTTATTGTTGAGTTTTTCCTCATTATTAGTTTCTTGTTTTAGTTTTGGGTATCCTGAACTTTGTAGAGAGCTAGAATGCTATATGGTTGTAACCTGCACATTCTAAAATAGCCGTGAGAGATAGTAGTCAATCGATTCTCGAGAGAATGAATTTTACTAGTTGAATGATCTATGCACTTACAAAAATTTACACATCAAGGAAGCAGGATGTGCTTTACAATGAGCATGCGCCGTGAGTGACAAGTCAGAGAAATAGGACAAGATGGGAGTATGCGACCCACACGGTTTTGTTTTGTTTTCTTTTTTACTCTAATTCTGTTATTTGAACACTTAAATACAATAATAGCATCCAACTTACATCTTATGGTACATTTATTTTAAATTAGATACAGTATATTAGAATAATAAACCATATTCACACGTGATTCAGTGTGTATTTTGAATGTTCAAAAAATATATATGTTTTTACTCCTTCGTCTTTCCGTGAATTCCTTCTCCCAAACTCGTTTCACATAAAGTCGAAGGCCTCCTTCTTTGTCTTTTCTCGTCTACTTCTTCCTTTTATCACTTCACTCTTCTTCTCAATGCTCAGTTTTAATGTCAAGATCTGATAAAAATCATTGAAGTGATGGGGAAGAAGCCTGATAGTACTCAAAGGTAGGAACTTTTCATATAGTGAAATATATGTGATACAAAACATCTATACTAATAATTTGAGTCAAATATTATCGTAGTACACCCATTACTAATCTATCTAAATGATGATTCTCCATGTTTCTCCAAGCAATCAAGGGGCAGGAAATTATGATTCTCCATGTTTCTTGAAATAGGAATTTGGTAGATTAAATTTGAGAAATCAAGTGGCCGCAAAATTCATTTTTCATAAGACTGCTCTTAATAAGTTTCAGAAAACTGCTCTATTTTTCACATGCTTTTGCTATAAAAAAAAAATGCCATATGGGTGAAGTATAGAACGGCCTTTTATAGCCTTCTTTTTTCCTTAAAAATTTGATGTTCTGCATATATGTATATTATGATGACAAAACTTGGCTTTTGGTGTTTGGTCTCAATTGTTTAAATGTTGTCTTGAAATGTAAAAAGTTAGAGTTAGTGAGAAGGTAATTCTATTATTTCTTTTTTTCTTAATAAAAAATAATAATTCAAATTGACTACTAAATGAGTAGTTATTTAGTTGTTTAAAATTTTGAATATTTAAATAAAAAAAAGAAATAAATGACATCAAGATGCTAGTTTACCAATATTGAAAAGGGCGGAGAAGGTTGTCATTCTAACTTAATGATATAGGCCCATTTTTCACACTCATATTTCCTTGTTTAATTTAACTTCCAAAAACAAAACAAAAACAAAAACAAAAAACAAAAAACAAAAACAAAAAACCATAACACATAGGATACAGATTAGTGTTTCCAATCAATTTTTAAAAGACAAACACTAGAAAAGAGAGAGATTTGACATAGACATGTGCGTCAACATTCTAGCTAACTAATGCAATTGATAATATTAAACGTACATGAGAAAGATTTACCCATGCAACGTTGTTCCTATTATCCTAGCTCCAATTTGCAATTGGATAAGTAGGACATATACCTAGGTCAAGCAGCATTGTTTCCTTGCCACTTTGCGTGTCAGCAATCCTGCAGGCTAGTGGAGGAAGTGTGTTGCCTACATCATCAAATACAACACTAGTCCCCAGTGATCTTTGTACATTGATCTTGAGCTTCTTTTTCTTCAATACATGAGTTGCTGGTCTGCATAGGAAAGAACCAACTCAAATTACAGTGGTTTCGGCAAGAACAAGAATGGAGGAAGAACCTTGGTGCTTTTATATCTTATAAAGGTTACTGCACAATAAAATGGTGTGAGGAGATAGTGAAAGTGTTTCAAAGAAATTAACTGACGGAAGTACAATTTCAATAGACTCACTACTCACCAGTAACAAGTTCAGATTCCTTTAGTCCAATGATGAACACTATGTAGTACCTGTGAGACACTGACTCCTCAACAAAGTTAGATGCATAATGATAGACTTTCTCATAGAGCAAGGCAATACTTAAAAGGAAAGAGACATACATAAGAAGAAGCAGAGAGGAATTGTGCACAATTCAAGCATGAAAGATAAGAAATAAACAAGGCATTTATAACCTTCATTACAAAAGGGAAAAATATCTCCTTTTTTCTTATATTAATAAATACACATATAAGGGTAATGCTTACCAAGCATACAATTTTAACAAGGACTTGACTAGATGTCAAACAGGCTTAAACACAAAAGGAGCATCTACAAATAGTACTTGAGCCAATCGCCTTGGATATATAGTAATAATAGAACACATCAAACTGCCGAAAATGAGCTTAATATTTTTGTATTGCTCTTATTAATTCGTACATTTTCTTTCTAGCAAGGCACCATATATATATATAGTTCACAAACAAACATTAGGCGATGACAATTATACAAACTGCTCAACTAAAAGATATTTGGAAGCTAGATAGAAAACATTACCAAAAATATCCAAGAATTATTTCAAGCCTTTTCATACTGCCAGTACTAACTGCAAAATGTTTAATTAAGAGACAAAAAAGATAAGTAGTTAGTAGAACCAATTACCCCATTAATAAAAGATGGAAACTAAAATTTAATAAAGCCTTAATTTTAATAGGTGAATAGGAATTACCCCATGCAATGAGATCTTTGTGAACTCAACCAAGGAGAGGGTCTGAGTGGCAGCAGGCGAAGAGGTACATGAGTCGCAGATATTTTTTCTTATTTGAACGGGCTGGCGAGACCATCACCCTTTTTGTGCTGACATCAAGAATTTTGATTTTACTAATGCTTGCTGGGAGATTTACAAAATTATTACCTGGTGCTAATAGCTCTTCCAAGTTTGGAAAACATTCAACAATAGCGAGGAGATCTTCATCTGTTAAACTGCCATGTCCGAAATACAATTTTCGTAAAGAAGAACATGGTCCGTTTAAGTTGGAGTTGCCAGTCCTAGCTATTGCATAGCTGTTTCGGAACCTTCTTAATGATTCTCGAACTTTATGATTACCACTTAAAATTAATTGCGCAATCTTTGGCAACATAAATAAGCAAATCGGTACATCTCTAAGACTTTTGCAGCCTGCCAGATTTATAATAATAGCTCCCGTAAGATTGCATACGGAAGGTGGCAGCTCCTTGATTTGAGTACCCATCAGACCAATGTGCAACGGCATATCCATAACTCCCACTATGTCTGGGAAGAACTCAATGTTTGTGTTGTTGAGGTTTAAACTTCGGAGAGATGGCAACCAGATTCTTGGCAAGAACTTTCTGAGCTTGCTGCAATTTAATGCATTTAAAATTTCAAGCTTTGCAAGAAATCCAGCAGAGTGATGAACCGCAATTAGATTTTCACAAGCATTAAGATTCAGTTTTCTTAAATTTGGAACTTCAGACACATCAGGTATATGAGTCAGGAATTGACAATATGAGAAATTGATGTCAGTTAAATGCACGAGTTTCTGCCAAACAAAAACAAATTAAAATGATTAGCAATTATGAAGTAATATTAATTAGAATGATTTTCACATTAGAGTAAAAAAAGAAAAAGAAATCAATTTTACCAGCAATGGCTTTTCCTTTTCGAGCTTAAGTTTACTATTAGGTAAACTTAAGACAACAGCATTCTTGGGATAGAAACTTGGTGGGAGAGATTCTAAATGGCACCAATTCCAATCAAGCAGCCTTAAACAGTTTGGCAAACAAGTAGGTGCTGATGAAAAACGTGTATTTCGAATAATGAGAATTCGAAGATTATTCATCTTCTCAAAGGCAGTACCAGTCCACTCTACTTCTTCTTGTTTAGGAGGATCCAGCATTATTCCTTCAATTTTACTGCTTCCCTTTAAACAAGTAAGGAGTAGTAACGTTAATTAGTTAATGTAAAATTTCTTTTGGTGTATACTTATTGCCAATTTTACGCACAAATTCTAGTGTTTGAGAAAAAGAAAAAAAAAAGGTCATATGAGTAAAGTTCTTACTGAATTTTCTGTTAATACTCTAAGAATATCTTCATGAAAATATAATCTGCTACGTTTACCAAGTTCTTTTGGTGCTTCCTGTCTAACAATTTCTCTGCCCATATCTTGTATCAGATCATGCATCATTAATAGACCAAGCTCAACTGTTAGAAGAGATCTGTCAACAAGTAGTCTAATATTGTATGCTGGTGAAAAGCAACCATTGTGTAGAACCTTTTCAACATATTCCCGATTCTCTCCTTTAAAAAAACAAGCAATGTCTAGGAAAATATCTTGTGCAATCTCCGGTAAGCAATCATAGCTTATCTTGAGTATGTCTTGTATCTTTCTTTCTGGAATCCTTTCATATTGTTTCAATGCATCTTCACATTCCTTTACAGATTTGCTAGCCAAATTGGAGCCTATTACTTTTAAAGCCAATGGAAGACCATTGGCATAACGAACTACACGATCAGACAAGTCTTCATAGTTCGTTGCAGGTTGACTCATTTTGAAGGCTTTCCAGCAGAAGAGTTGAAGAGCTTCATGATCATTTAACACCTTCATTTCATATCTCCTTTCAACCAAATGAACATTTAGCACATGTTTATCCCTTGTTGTTATGATGATTCTACTACCTAAACCAAACCAATTACACTTTCCTGCCAATTTTTCTAATTGGTCCTCACTATCAATATCATCAAGCACCAAAAGAACTCTATGACGGCGAAGTCTATCTTTTAATCTAGTGACACCTTCATCAACACTGTCCAACTTGATATTTTCCCCTTCGGATACCTTCGATAGAATTGCCTCTTGGAGATGTACCATGCCCATGTAACTATTTGATCTTTCCCTAACGCCTTCAAGAAAAATTGGACATTCAAATTGATCAACAATCAAGTTATAAAGAGCTTTTGCAAGTGATGTTTTGCCCATTCCACCAGTTCCATGTATTCCCACCATGCAAACCATGTTACGAGATTCAATATCTAAAAGTGACTTCATTTCTCTTACGGGAGTCTGGTGTCCAATTACGTGTCCATCAACATATAATTGTTCACAACGTAATTTGGTAGTAGCCAATTCTACAATTTTTCGGATAAATTGATATTCGTACCTACACAGAACCACAAGGCCTTTTAATTCATGAAGTCTATTCAAGAAAAAAAAAATCAACAAAACTATTCCATTTCTAAATCAAATTATCAAGACTTATTCCTCTCCTTCCATTATCCAACAAAGTCTATTCAAGTACTTTTTTTTTCCTACTAATCAGAATTTATTTCATCAATATAATAAAATCTAATTAAGCTTGACTAGTCAGCACAAAAACATATTGTACGTCACACACTAATACTCGAAACAAAACATTAACAACACACATAATAACCCATGTCTACGACAACATCCCTTATTAACAATGTCATATTTGAAGATAATTAATTTGAAGACTAGAATTTCAGCTTAACATCCATGGATCTTCAAGAAGACAAGAACGAGGTATATATTAAGTATTAATCACATTAGCAACTATTAAACAATAATTATACTTGGAACTTGATCAGCTAAAAAGTAATTGAAAATATAGTACGTACCCAGTTTCGAAATGCCATCCTTTCAAGTTGGCGACTTCAGACAAAGCTGACCTCCATTTCTGCACCTTTTCAGAGTCATTTCCAAACTTATTTTCATGATTAGTCATGGCTTCGCCATAACTATTTCTCTGATGCCTTACATCGGATGGTACCACTTTGTAAAAGATTGGCCAAATAAGCTGGTTCTTCAACTTCATACACTCAAGGATCTTGACAAGTTCATCAAGACACCATGAGGAGGATGCATAGTTTTCAGAAAAAATAATAATTGAAATCCTTGATTCTTGAATTGCTTTGACAAGAGAGAGTGAAAGTTGGTCACCACTCTGCAATCCTTCATCATCCATGAAGGTGTTGAATCCCTTCGTGCGCAAAGCATCATAGAGATAACCAGTAAAGGTATAGCGGGTGTCTTCCCCTCTAAAACTGAGAAAAAAATCATAACGACAGTTGGGTTCGTGGGTGGTAATGGTTCCTTTATTTGCCATCATAGTAATAACCACTACAAGGATGTGATACGGTTATGTGCTTTACAATGGACATGTATGCATACGCCTTGAGCACTGGTCACAATAAATACAAGTATTAGGTGGGGTAATGGGATTTAAATAAAATAACTAAAAAAGAGATAAAAAATAAAAACAGATGATCTCCATCCTTGCTTTCGTTGCTTGCTTGTAGACTTCTCCTTCCTTCTCATAAGTCGCAAGATCGTTTTCCTTAACCAAGTTGATATAAAAAAAAATGATGATGGTGTCGTCAATACCCTCATTTTCTTCTCTTTTGTCTTTTCTATGCAAGTATATTCCCTACATAATACCTCTGCCGTCGCCACTCTTAAATAGAGACTATTTAACTAGATAAATTTGACACAATTCAATTAGAATTTATTAAAAGATTTAGGGGATAGTTGTTGATGTTATGGTAGTCTATTTAAGAGTCAATACCAATACCATTTTATTCTGATAAAGTTTCTGAAAATAAAATTTTAGCTATCTAATCTATTTTTTATTTAAAAAATTAACTTAGGTTTGTTTAGTGTTTACACTCTGAAAAAATGTATAGACAAGATAAAAATAAAAACTATTATATGATATTATGGTAATTTGTTTTTCTTTTTTCACAATTCTTGCCCTGCCTATATAATGTGCGTCAAACCTCAACATAATTAATTTAAAATCTCAAAATGCTTGTCTGTTGTGCTCTAAGATTTCTTAGTTGTGTTGACTTTGATATGATGTTATGGTAGTTGAGGATTTGCCTATACTTTTCATGTGTTCATTATTAAACAATGAAAATATAGTATCCCAAGTCTTAAGTCAAATTGATTCGGGTGAGTTTAGTGATCAATTGCTGTGTTTAGTTGCTGATCTCTGGCAACAGGCGAGTCTTTGTCTCAGTGCTTTTAGGCCTGTAATTTAACTTGGCCTTCTGGGAAAGGGCATGTGTTCTATATCACTATATCCTTAGATCTTTGATCTTCTCATTATATTTATCTATTTTTTTCCCCCAATAAGTTTGTAAATTTTGGTCCTTAGCGGGTCTTGCTTGAGCATGACTGTTGTTCTGTATGAAACAACTAGCTAGAATAAACTATCAAATTATGTAACATATATATATATATATATATATATATATATATATATATATATATATATATATATATATATATATATATCAAATTAAAGATTAGCTTATCATCATATTAGTTTTCTAAAAATTTGTTTACTAAATTAATTTCTCAAAAACATAAAATGTTATTAAATTTTTACTTATATTGTCCACTAAGTAAATCCTCAAATGACAAATTTAGCGATATTTTATATTTTTAAGAGATTAATTTAGTAAAAAAAATTAAAAGACTAATGTAATAAATACACTAATTTTTAGAATACTCAAACAACTAAACAAGTATACTGTATATAGTTCATTGTTGCATACTTCAGTGTCAGATTGTAGCTTGATTAGACCTTGATAATAAGGGTCGAACTTCACGTTGCCAATTTCCATGTGTACTGGAGGAGAGAGCACATGTTCAAGCTTGCTATTAAAATTATTTAAAATTAAATTAAATTTGCCTCAAAGTAGTTTAAAACTAACTCTAAAATAAATTTTGTTTGACTTACAAATAATTTTTTTTTATCTTTCATCAATTACTCACGCAATTTCAAGTTGACGGTGATGGTTTGATAAAACTCACCCTAATGTGAACTTAAAATTAATTTAATAACAAACTTTGAATTATGAATAAGTATTAATAACTAAACAATTAACATACGACAAAAAAATATTACACACATATATTAGAATCGTATTAAAATAAAATAAATGAATAATATAATTAACTTATAAATACCGGAATAAAAATATTAAAAAATATTCATAATTAAATTATTTTTGGAATAGATTTTGAAACCAAATAACAAAGTCATTTTTTCTTTAAATATCATAATGGGTTATTGAGTGAGTTTTGTGAGCATGGTACTAAAAAAAAGGAAAATGTTTTTTGTAAGTCCTTAATACAACACTTGTGTGAGACACCGTGCTCGATGTGAGTGTGGTTAAGTCAGTGAGGTGTCATATTTTGAGTATTCAAACAATAAAATTATAAGAAAAAACTATTACATGATAATATGGCAATTTTTTTTCCATAATTCTTGCCCGACCTATGTAATATGTATTAAATCTTTAGGTAATCTACCAACTTACATTAGTTCAAGTAGCAATGAGTTTGGACACTTTAAGTATGTAGTCAATGATTTAATTCTTAACTCGTGTGTATAGAAAAAAATGTAGTTAGGAGTGAGAACTAACAGTACTGAGAGATTAGTTCTCCTCCTTCTGGGGCATACATGCGTTCTATATCACTATATTCTAGGATTTTTATTTTTATTTTGTTGACTGGTATATTCTAAGATCTTTGATCTTTTCATTATCTTTCAATTTATCTCTTTTCCTTCCAATGAATTGTGGTCCTTAGTGGGTGTTACTTCATGCATGACTCTGTTCTTCTGTACCAAACAACTAAATATCTAGTTTTATATAGATCTTTGTTGCATACTTCATTTCAGTGTCTGATTTTAGCTTACGTTTCCAATTTTCATTTGCTGGAGAGAGCACATGTTCGAGCTTGCTATTGACTGTTATCCGCAAATAGGAAGCACTAAAGACTAAAACGAGGTAGCTCATAGTTTTTGACCAACAAGTAATCAAGGGTGAGTTTCTTAGAAAAGTGGTTTTTATCCCTTGATAATCCTTATTCATCATTCCAAAAGGACTTTACACTTACTTATCTACCTTATGAGAGAGAGTCTTTATAATCCATTAATTGTAGCTCATTCGTAACACTAAACAAAATTTGAGAGTTAAACTATTGTTCTAGTCAGATTAAGATTTTCGTATCAATTTAGTACTTTTTAGGGTGATAACCAAGAATATGAAATAAAGATGATTAATAAAAAAAAAAGAACAAACAATTAAAAATATGTCTATAACAAGTGGTACATATGTCAAACAATAAATGTATGAAATGAATAAACTTAAAATATCACGTGCTTATCCAATATTTTCCCAAAAAAAATAAAATTGCAAGCCACTTTTGTGTTGTGAAAATTTAACTATTTTGATTTTTAAGCAGGAATTGGTCTAATTCAACCCATCAAATGTAAAAGAAAAGTGTTAATATCACTTCACTTCCAGAAAAAATTATCTCACATTTACTTACGTAGTAGAATCATAATATACATATGCAAAAAATGAAATGGACTAAATTCTAATCAAATGATAAAAATTATACAAATGTAAGATTATATGTGTAAGTAATATTGTGGAATATAAAAAGAGTAAATTAATTCTATTCTACCAGAAAAATAGTGATGCATACATCATTTTTTCTTTCACGTCACTTTTTACCTTACTTTTAAATAGTTGTGATTAAGTGAAAGAAAATAATAAAAAAAGTAATGTGATTAATGGTACAGAAAGTAGTATAAAAAGTAAATATGAGAGAAAAATAATGTAAGAAAATCGGGGTTGTTATATATATATATAGAAAAAAAAGTGATATGATCAATGGTACAAGAAGTAGTGTCAAAAGTAAATGTGAGAAAAAAATGATATAAAAAAATCAGAGTTTATATATATAGACACACACACACACACACACTATATATATATATATATATATATATATATATATATATATATATATATATATGAGGATCGGTTCTACTCAAATGTAAGTTTTTTTTTGACTTACACTCATTTTTAACCATGAGATCACTTTCATCTAATGATTGAGATTATTTTATTAAAAGTAATCATTAGATGAAAGTGGATCTAACAATTAAAAATGAGTGTAAAAAAAAAACTTACACCTACAGAAGTTGATCCTCTATATATATATATATATATATATATATATATATATATAGACACACACTAGCATTTTACAATTATTTTTCTATCTTATGCCATCTTTATGGCCTTATATATGTCGGGAATATAATAAAACTAGTTGGGTTGGCTTCGTGATTTTTTATATATAACTCAGGATTTTGTCCAACTATAAAAAGTATGAAATTAATTTAAAATATTTCTTGAAGTTTTTTTCTTGTTATTGTTATTGCTAAAGCATATTTGAGGCATCAAAAGTTGAGACTGTTTCTCTCACATATCATTTTTTTAAAATTATTCTAAGAATTGATAAGATCTTTTAGAGTTTCAATCTTGATCTAAATGTGTAGAATTATATCACAAATTTTCATATAAATAATGACCAAGGAAATTCATTGATTTTTTGTAATTCTACATGGATGCTTTATTTTTTGCTTTTGTGTAATCTCAAAATTAATAAACTACAATGCACAGTTTCTTTTAAAATTTATTAAGGTCAATAAATTCAATATAAGATAAAATATGTTAGTCAAGAATATTTAATAATAAAGTATTCATTAATAAAACACAAAAGATATTTCTTAATAAAAGAATGAAAAGAATATGTTACTGTTTAATATAACTTCCATGTTGATATCTTGTTATAAAAATAAGGATAAGTAAGAAAAAATAAGAAAAGAATAATATAATTGATCAATATCAAAGATATATATTATATAAGGCACAATAAAGAATATTTACAATCCTAGTATCCAAAACTATATTAAATCTTAATTAGATATAAGTTTTTCTATAATTAAATCCAACCAAATACAAATTTTCTTATAAATCAAATATTAAGATGTCAAAATCAGATAATAATACTTTTTTATAATACTTTCATTTCTAATAATATTTCATAACAACGAGAAAGTGTTAGGTGGTAGCAAGGTAAGAACTTAGAAAGAACTTCTATGATAATGTCATACGCGCTTCAAATGGTGGGTCATTCCATAGAAAAAATTTAAAATACTTGTACATTCATTTTCTAATAATATTTCGTAACAATGAAAAAGTGTTACCTACGGAGAAAGCTAATATGAACTACCAACACTTTTGGTGCATGAATGCACCAACATTTTACTTATGATGACTGATTATTCGATTTTTTTGTTTTTAAATTTTTTTACACACCTATTAATCATCTCTATCATTAGAGTTGTTAAAATGGGTTGGATCGACCTATTCGGGTCAGGTTAGATCGGGTCATGTAAGTTTTAAGTTGATATTTTGTCAGTTAAGCTCGCCTATTTTTAATGTAAATGGACCAGCCCATTCAGACTGGGCCAGATCGAGCTATTTTTAATTTCGATCAGCCTGCCCATCGGGCTTGACCCATTTTGATGGCTCTATCCACCACCACCTCCTCTTCCGCCTCTCCCACCACTGCCTGAACCACAACCCCTACCCCAATCCCACACCATTGCATCACAATCCCCATTGTCGGATATCTGCTACCAACTGAACTCAAACCCAACAGCATCCATCGAACCCCATAGCCTTTCACCCAACCAGATCTTCCCCAGGCCACACCACCACGCGTAAGCCACCGGCCACCACTGTGTCCCAAAAGCGTTAGTCGTCACCACAATAGCACCCTCTGTGACATCCCCATCCTGTCGTCCTGTTGCTTAGATCTGCAAGTCCTGCTCGAGCATTGCGGGGCCTTCGATCAGAACATTTACGAGTTAGAATCGGAGGTGCCGATCCTTCAATAGAGATGGCTCGTGGGTTTTGGGTCGCTACGATCTGGTGGCTGGTGAGAACTAAGGGTTGCTGGACGGAGGTCGTGCAATAATGCAGTGGACAACGGTGTGGTGGTCTGGTACTGGGTCGTGATTGGAGTGCGACGACGAAGTACGGGGTTGAGGTGATCATAGGTTTGGGATCAACGACTTGGTGGCGGGTTGGGTGGCGTATGATGGATTGGTGGTTAGGGATCGCAAGTTCTGTGGTGGTGAGCGGACAGTTGCGGCACGAACATGGTAGCCAAGCACAGACCCGTCAGACGGAACCCATTAGACTTCCTTCGTTGTCGCCACCGTCTAAAACGTCTTAGCACAGACCTGAGGATGCCTCTATGACCGACCATGAGCTCTCCTTCACAGCCATTGCCGGATTAGGGTAATCTGGTGGGTGGGTGGGTGGGTGATAGCGAATTTGCGTCAGAAAAAAAAATCCTGGAAAAGGGGTTACTTACTTTTGATCTTGATCCTTGAATTTTTTTAATAATAAATCAATGACTCATAATCAATGGTACATCAATACACCACAAAGCTAATGGTCCATATTAACCTTCTCCGTTACCTAGGGAAGGTAAGAAGTAAGAACTAAGAATGAGCTTCTATGATCCTGCCCTAAGCGCTTCAAATGGTCTTATGAAAAAAATTTATAATACTCCAAAAGACTTACATGAGAAGTTTTGTAATTGTTTTTATTTAATTTGATAATATTTTATTTTTAAGTTAATCTAAGTATAGTTATAAATTGGCACATATTACAATTTAAATAAAATAATGTATTAATTGTAGTTCTTTTTTGGTGTAAATCTTTTAGTATTTAAAAGTCGTATTGAATCTTGATTAATTTAAAATCAAGGTCGGATTACAAAAATGTAAAGTTCTCTCAACATTGATTTTTTTTTATTTATAAGACTTAAATTCAAAACTTTACTTAAAAAATAAGTAACAAATCATTTGAACTAACAAAACATTGATATTAATTATAATCCTAAAATATGCAAGACTTCTTCGTTTCATGGAACCATGCGGTTTTGCTTTCGTTGCTTGCCTCCAGACTGCTCCTTCCGTCTCCTAAGCTACAAGATTGTTTTCAAAACCAAGTTGAAAAAAAAATTAGAGTATCTTACCTATTAAGTAAGAGAATAGTTTTTTAAACTATGATCTGACATCTAAGTGGAAGTTTATCTTAACGATATTATTTCTATACATATAAATTTTAAAATTAAATTTAAAATTATATATTTAAGTGACTCAAATTCTTTTCATATAGACCAACACACTTAATAAAAAAATAAATTCATGATGGTGTCGTCTATAGTCTATACCATCATTTTCTTCTCTTTAGTCTTTTCTATGCAATAATGCAAGAAGTTTTCCTCCCCATTACCTCACTGTCTTAAATAAAAGACTATCGATTGGGATGGGAAGAACTAATATATATATATATACACTTCGGTTTGGTTAGCGTTCCCACTCAGATCAAATGCATTGCCAAGAAATGTTTTTTACATAATTATTATCATCAAGTAAATAAGAAATTTCTGTAGTTTTTCTGTTTTTGCATTAAACAGTTAATTTATATTCAAAATAATAATAATAATAATTTGTATTCATTATTCATGTGGGCATAAGTTTGAAACTACAATAAAGAAGATAAGTGTGAGTTTGAATTTGAAAATGTAGTTGTGTTAAGATATAATATAAAAACTATTTTAAAATGTGAATAAAATGCTGCCAATGTTTTACAACTTTATCCTCAGATAAAAATGTGAAAATATGAAAGGTAATGATAAATATGGGAAAAAAGGTTGATACCAAAAATGTCTAGCTCCTTTATATTAGTATAATAGATAATAGATATAATAGATTAGAAAAAAAAAAACTTATTAGTTTAAGTGGTTTTGGCCATTTCGAAACCCGTTGAACATTATATAAGTTTTTTTTTTTTTTAAAAAAAAAGTGAACATGATATAAGATAGAACTAATGACATAAGTACATATAAAAATAAAATTCAAAATAAAATTTAATTTGATTCAAACTAGTTTAAAATTAACTCTAAAATAAAATTTGAATTATGAATAAGTATTAGTAACTGAACTCCCGTAAAAAAAAGTATTAATAACTAAACAATTAACTTTACAATCACGAAAAATAATATATTATGCACATATATTAGAATTGTAAGAAAAAAAATAAATGAAATAATATAGTTAACTTATAAATACAGGAATAAAAATTTATTAAAAAATATTTATAATTAAGTTATTTTTGGAATAGATATTGAAAACAAATAAAAAATATATATATTTTTTAAATGATATATCATGATGGGTTTTTTTTTTCGGAAACATCATGATAGGTTGTTGAGTAGTGGGTTTTGTGAGCATGGTACTCAGAACGAAGTATTTTATTATTTTATGGCAATTTGTTTTTCTTTTTTTTAAATAATTCTTTCCTGGTCTATGTAATCTAAATTCAAAAATCTCAGCATGATTATCTGTTGTGTTCTTGGATTTCTTAGTTGTCATGACTTTGACATGGTGTTTTGATACTTGAAGTTGAAGATTTGCCTATACTTTTCATGTTCATTAATTATTGAACAATGAAAATATAGTATCGGTACTTTCATGCGTGCAATTTAACTTGACCTTACTGGGAGAGAGCATGTGTTCTATATCACTATATTATAGGAACTTTGATTCAATGTTTGTGGTCCTTAGTGGGTGTTACTTCACGCATGACTCTGTTCTTCTGAATGAATAAATATCAAGTTTTACTGTTTATAGTAATTCTTTGTTGCATACTTCAGTGTCAGATTTTAGCTCGATTTGACCTAGACTAGGGTCTAAATTTACGTTTCTAATTTCCATGTGCTGGAGAGAGAATAATGTTCGAGCTTGCTATTAATTTTTGTACGCATATAGCAAGCATTAATGATTAAAACAACGTAGCTCAAAGTTTTTTATTTGACCAACAAGGCAACAAGTAATCAATGGTGAATTTCTCCTGCAAAAGATTATAGTTTTGCTGTGATAACTAACGTAATACTATTTGATAAGGTAATAAATCTCCCTTTTATTGTCTATTTTTTTTTCCTTAAAAACTTGGTGTTCTGCATATATGTATATTATGATGACAAAACTTGGCTGTTGGTGTTTGGTCTCAATTGTATATGTTATCTTGAAATGTAGGAAGTTACAGTTAGTGAGAAGGTAATTCTATTCTTTCTTTTTCTCTAAATAAATCAAATTGACTACTAATTAAGTGAGCAGTTATTTAGTTGTTTAAAATTTTAAAACAATTTTAATTATTTAAATAAAAATAAGGATGAAAATGACACCAATATGCTAGTTTGCCATTACTATAAGAAAGGAGGATTCAACCAGAAAAATTAAAAAAAAAGGAGAAGTTTGTCATTCTAACTTAATAATCTTGGCCCGTTTCTGACAGCCATACTTATTTCTTTAATTTAACGTCTTAAGTCATGGGAAATGAAATGGAGAAGATAGTGTGAAAGTGTTTCAAAGAAATTAACGGACGGAAGTACAAGTTCAACAGATTCACCAGTTGTAACAAGTTCAGATTCCTTTAATCCCATGATGAACGGTATACAGTGTCTGTGAGACTGTGACTCCTCAACAAAGTTAGAAGCATAATGAGATACTATTCCATAGAATAAGGCCATATCTCCTTTTTCTTATATTAATCACTTTTAAGAAGGGCTTGACTAGATGCCAAATTGGCTTAAACACAAAAGGAGCATCCACAAATAGTACTTGAGCCAATCGCCTTGGATATAATGTAATAATAGAACACATCAAACTGCAAAAAATGAGCTTAATAGTTTTTGTATTGCTCTTTGTACATTTTCTTTCTATTGAGGCACTATATAGTTCACAAACACACATTAGGTGAAGACAATACAGACTGCTCAACTAAAAGATATTTTTCAGCCAGTTAAAAACCATTATAAAAAATATCAAGAATTATTTCAAGCCTCTAAATACTGCCAGTACTAACTGCAAAATGTTTAGGACAAAAAAATCAGTAGTTAGTAGAACCAATTACCCCATTAACAAATGATGGTAACTAAAATATAATGAAAGCCTAAGTTTTAGTAGGATAGGAGAACAGGAATCACCCCCATTAATTAATAGATGATGGTAGAGAGATTCTTTGTGCTCTTTCACTTCGGATATTTGATGGCATGCACTGGAATCATAATTGGCAGAACCAATTAATAAAAGTTTTAATTTCTCTCTCTTTTTTTATCTTCTATAATTTCTAATATAGCTATATCTCTCCAAGTTCAACAATTGTTTCTAATTGGTTTTAGAGTCATGTTAGTATCGGGTTCACGTTGAACTCTATACGTGACTGTATATTTACCACTTAACATATAATTTAAAATTATAAATATATACCGTGAATCCGAATCTATATAACATTTCTCATGGTTTTATACAAATTCGTAAACCAATTTCAAATACTGAATTAAAAAAAATACTTCAAAAGGAAGGGGGAAAATTAATTAAGAGAAAAAGTGGCTTACAAAGTCCATATCGAGGACCAAGGTGTGCTAAGGTCGCATACTAGCATACCCATTGCTCTGCATTGAAAGTTGAAACCAACACTCAGAACTAGAGAAGACAACCCCTATTCCTATCTTAAATGCTTTCAACCAAACAAAAAACTGTAATTCACACTACGAAAAAATGCATGGACAAAAAAAAAAACTATTGTAGGATGTTATGGCAACTTGTTTTTCTTTTTTCATAATTCTTGCCCTGCCTGTGTGACGTGCGTTAAACCTCTACATAATTCATTCAAAATCTCGAAATGCTTATCTGTTGTCTTCTTAGATTTCTCAGTTGTCATGACTTTGACATGGTGTTTTGATAGTTGAGAATTTGCCTTTACTTTTCTTGCTCATTATTAAACAATGAAAATATAGAATCCCAAGTCCTAACTTGAATTGATTATGGTGAGTGCTGTGATCAGCTGCTGTGTTGAGTTGTTGATCTCTGGCACCAGGTGAGACTTTGTCTCGGTGCTTTCAGGCCTACAATTTAACTTGGCCTGATAGAGGGCATGTATTCTATGTCACTATATCCTTGGATCTTTTATCTCCTCATTATCCTTCAATTTATCTTTTTTTTTTCTTTGTTAGCATGATTAATTATGATTGATTTTAGAGATAATTGTAATTGATTTATTGTATAATTATACTTTATTATTTTCCTTTTATGTACAATAATCTTCTTGTATAAATAGAGGTTAATCCTCTTGTGTACATTCATTCAGAAATATGCACAAATTATTAATATTTGTCTCCCTATTTTGGTTTCTAACTTAGTATCAGAGAATCTAGGCTCTCGGTCTAATCCTAGACTCTAGACTCCAGACTCCATCATAAATTCCAGACCCCGTTTTAGATTTCGTCTTAGATTTCAGACTCCGTTTCAAACATTGTTCCATATCTCTGTTCAGATATTACTCTAAACTTCCGTTCAAACATTGTGCCAGACCTCCAGATACTGTTTTAGATCTCAACTCAAACACCGTTCCTGATCCCCAAAATACCTCACTAGTAGAAGCTTGACATTAGGATCCATGTGTGTATCAATGGGTTTGCACCATAACATATTAGTTTCTTCCAAGATATCCAAGGCATATTTCCTTTGGGAGATAAAAATGCCATATTTAGACTGTGTCACCTCGATATCTAGGAAATAACGGAACTTACCAAGGTCTTTGGTCTGAAAAGGAGTGAATAAATGTTGCTTTAATTGTTTAATGCCAACTCGGTTGTTTCCAGTATTAACAATGTCATCCACATAAACCACAAGGTAGATGCATTAATTGGGAGATTGATGCCGATAGAAAACAGAATAATCGACTTCACTGTGAATCATGTTGAAAGCTTGAACAACTATGCTAAATCGGCCAAACCAAGCTTGAAGGGATTGTTTTAGGCCATACAAGGACTTGCAAAGTTTGCACACCAATCCAGACTCCCCTTGAGCAACAAAGTCATGAAATTACTCTATATAAACCTCCTCTTGTAAATCACCATGTAAGAATACATTCTTTACGACTAGAGAGAAGGTGTCACTATAAT
The DNA here is from genome assembly GCA_029884605.1 of Ormosia emarginata. Lineage (NCBI taxonomy): Eukaryota > Viridiplantae > Streptophyta > Magnoliopsida > Fabales > Fabaceae > Ormosia > Ormosia emarginata. Next base: position 15,506,187 of record JAQQTP010000086.1, read on the forward strand.
CAAGACCAAATATCTAAATATAGCCTTTGACGACTAAATTAGTCTTCAATCAATCAATGGAGTCATCTGGACTATCTTTAATAGTAATCACTCATTTGTAGCCAACAATAGATTGGTCTACTGGTTTAGGAACTAGTTCCTATGTGCCATTAGAATGTAAGATAGACATCTCATCCATCATTGCATGACATCAACCTGAATGAGACAATGCTTCACCTGTGGTTTTAGGAATGGAAACAGAAGACAGACTCGAAACAAAAGTGTAATGTTGTGAAGAAAGACAGTCATAACTAAGAAAGACATAAAGATGATGAAGGTTACGAGTAGAACGTTTACCTTTTCGAAGAGCAATAGGTGAGCCATCTGATGCAGGAACCAAGGCGGAGGGAGTGACTGGCGAAGATGGTGAATCATCTAGAACTTCTTCTAGAACAGGGTTGACACCAATAAATGGTCGTGGTCGACGTTGAAAAGTAACTAGTGGACGAGAAGGACCATGGGTAGGCATAGAAGCAAGGACAAGAGTAGGATTACTGCTGGAATCAACAGAAGGACTGTAGATAGGAACAAGAAGGATTATGTTTACTTGGGAAGCATTTGTAGGTAAAGAATAAAAGGATTGCTAGTTAAAAAAGGTGACATCAACATGCATAACATTGCAACCTAAATAGGGAGAGTAACATCGATACCCTTTCTGAAGATGAGAGTATCCAAGGAAAAGACACTTGAAGGCTTTGGCAATGAGCTTGTCCTTTCTTGGAGTAACATTGTGGACAAAACAGGTACAACCAAACACATGAAGAGACACAGGATAAACAAATGTATCAGGAAATAATATAATGTATGGGACTTAGTCATTTAGAACAGAGAAAGACATACGGTTTATCAAATAACAAGATGTAATAACAACATCCCCCCAAAAACATATTGGAACATTCATATGTAAAATTAAAGTCTTGACTGTTTCAAATAAATGCCAGTTTTTGTGTTTAGCCACTCTATTTTGTTGTGGAGTATGAGGACAAGTTGTTTAATGCAAAATACTCTGTTTAACAATGAATTCCTGAAAATTAGAAGACAAATATTTACATGCATTGTCACTACGCAGAATATGGAGAGTTTTCCTAAACTAAGTACGAATTTCAGCACAAAACCTTTCAAATATTGAAAATAATCAAAACGATTGTTTATTAAAAAGATCCAAGTGCAACATGAATAATCATCAACAAAAGTTACAAAGTATTGAATCTTAAACTAGAGCTGACACGACTAAGTATATATTTGAATGAACAATGGAAAAGGTTGAATCAGCTCTTTTATTGACTTGATGAGGAAAGGATGCATAAGTGTGTTGCCTTTTTTTACAAGACTCACAATCTAAAGACTGTAAACTAGACAAGTGAGGAACCATCTTCTGGAACTTGGAAGGACTTAGATGTCCAAGATGACTGTGAATGAGATTAGGAGAATCTATCATGGTATATGCCATTGGAGAACTAGGCATAATAAGATGGTAAAGTCTTCGTGACTCACGATCGACTCCAATCATCCTCCCCGTACCTTGATCTTGCACAAGAACAGAGTGTTTAGTGAAGGTAATGGAATAGTTAAAGGCGTGAACTAACTGACTAACAAATATCAAATTGAAAGGAAAGCCAAATACATAAAGAACAGATGTTAAGGGTAGAAAGGCACATAATTGAGCTTAGCCAATACCGGTGACAATAGTTTTGATTCCATTATAAAGAGTAACAGAGGATAATTTAGTAGAGTATGTAAGAGAGGTGAGAAAATCCTTATTACCACAGAGGTGATCAGAAGCACCAAAGTCGATTATCCATGGCCCAAGAGATGACTGAGATAAACAGGCAGTGAGATTACTAGTTTGTTCAACCGAAATCTGTGAATATGCCTTAAAGCGGAGGAAGACCTCATAATATACAGTAAGAATGGTCACTTTGGAGGTGGATGATGATGATTCAATCTAAGCAAAGTTGGCAGATGTTGGTTTACTATGTTTCACCCAACAACGCTCCTCTAAATGTCCTAACTTGTTACAAAAATAGCAATGTGGCCTATTGTTGCTGCCACGACTGATGATCACATATTTTATACATTAATAAACCTTCATTTTTAGTCATTTACTCTCTCCATTTGCTTAATTGATTAATTCTGGTTATGTTTTATAAGTTTGGACTCAAATTGGACTTAATTGATTTTTCTAGCATTATTTGGGTCTTACACTGTTTCTGTATTTCTGCCATATCTTGAGTTCTAGATGTGTAAAACTTATGTTTCTTACCTTGTAGGAAAGATAAGAAAGAGCTCTACAACTTTCATGAGAGCTCCAGGTAAAATTCGGACATCTAGTGAAGCTAAATGGGCTTGGAAGTCAGAGCACGGGTTTTGTGATTGGAACCTGAACAGTGTGCAGTAATTAGAGCATAACTCGGGCTGTAAGAATTATCTTGGGCTGAAATTTGGATATTTGAAAGTTAAGACCCATATCTACAACTTTCATGAAGAACATAAGAGCTCATTCGGATAGCTTGAAGGTGATATTGGGTTTGGAATTCAAAATAGAGGTGCTGAAACTAGGCCTGAATAGTCTGTAGTAATTGGGTCATATCTTAGGCTGTAGGACGAATTTTTGGTTGATCTTGGTGGCATTGGAAAGTTGAGACAAAATGCTACAACTTTCATGAAGACCACGTTGCTTCATTCTGATGGCATCCATGAGATCAGCACTAAATGATTTCAGAGACAAAGAATCTCAATAATTTTCCACTCACCAACTCACCATTTGACATTTTCCACTCATTCACCCACTCATCCACCTACTCTTAATCAGCCCCCTTGTCATTTTGTATCCCTAATCCTCTATAAAGGCACCATTGGCTGATCATTTGGTACTCTTGGTGTTAGGCTTAGTTTTTAGAAGTTATGGTTATGCTTGTTTATTGTTTTCCTTTGTTGTAATTTTCTCTTGCTCTAAATTGAAGCTATGTTCATCTTTCTCTTCTTCTCTCTTTCTTTCTTCTTATCTATGAGTAACTAAATCTTTATCTTGCTTGGGTGAAAGAGTGAAGCGCTTAGTAATGAAATAAGGTTAGATTATTCTATTTCTTGTGCTTAAATGATATATTATCAAATGGACATTATATGTGTTGTATTTTGTTTCCAATCAATTTAGAAACCTTCTTTGTATAATGGAGATCTTGATTTATTGTAGATAATAGAATTGGCACAGTAAATGCTTAAACTCATTTACAAATGTTGGTAGATAATTAAAGGAATCATAATATGATTGCATATATAATTGAATTTTGAATGTTATATTTTCCAATTAGCTCCTCCGTTGTGTGTGGATTTCAATGGAGTTATAAAGAGAAATAATCTTGCCTTTAATTTATTACCAAGAGTGGATCTTCTAACCCAAGCAAGTTCTTAAATTCACTTATGAACATCTTTTATTACTTTTGGTGTAGTGACAAATCCTTTTCTTACCTCAATTAATTTTTCTTCATCAATTCCCTGTAGATCGACCTCGGATTCCCGATAAATTTATTATTTGAGATAACATGCACTTGAGTTTGCATCTTTTAAATCCCACAATCAAGTTTTTGGCACCGTTTCCGAGGACTTGACTTGAAGTTTTAATTTATTAAGGTTCTCATACTTTAATAAAATCTATTCTCTCTTCTCCCTCACCGGAGCAAAAGATCGGCTTGCCGATCCTTCGGTTTCTTTACTAACTCTCCAACTTTCTAACTATCTAACTTACTAACTAGCTAACATACTAACTTTCTAACTTTTAATTTATGTTATTTATTTTCTCGCTTACTAACTTTTATTTTTTGCTCTCTAACTTTTTAATTTATGTCTTTTATTTTCTACACACTAACTTTTTAATTTCTGTTATTTATTATTGCTTTTTAACATAACGAAATAATCTTTCTTATTCTCTTTTCTTTCGCCGACTCTGGTGGAGCTCTGTTGATGTGTGTGAAACAACATCATATTTTGTTCTTGTGTTTGCATGCATTTTTTATACATTCTAGGCATTTTAGTTTCCCTTTTTATTTGTTTTTTCATTTAGTTCGGATAACTGCGGTGTTTTTGGTGTTATTGTGCATGATTGGTGCTTAATTGGCCTTGAAATGGATGAAAAACTTGCACAATTGAAGTTGGAGCTTAAAGGGTAGCATTTTAGGACAAAAAGCTCGCTCCAGAGGGAACCACGGCCTGCCCGTGGCCTGAACCACGGCCATGGATCGAACAGCTACGTGAAAAAGTAAAAAAGGAGAGTTCAGAGTCAACCACACCCTGGCCATGGTCTGGACCACGGCCTGGCCGTGGTCTGAACCACACCCGGCCGTGGTCGAAACACGACTATAGTTGTCAAACAGAGACAACCATGGTCGGCCGTGGTCCCCACCACGGCCGTGGTTCGGTGTGCGTGTCAGATTTTTAAGTCCGTTTTTCTCTTTTCTGATGGGTTTGAACCAGTTTTAACCCATGGGGTATTTATAGATGTTCTGAAGAGAGCATTAGGGTTCGTTTTTTGGTTTGGAAGGAGACACATTGGAGGCTCTTGATCTTCATCTTTCTCTCTTCCCTCTTGGATTACGGGTTTGGAGGTTCTTGGAACATGATTTCTGGTTTCTTCTTCTCCATGTCTGAGTAGTTCCCTTTTGTTTCTAGGATTGGGCAATGCCCTTTGATACATTGATGATGATTAATTGATATTGTTTACCCATTTTATTAATCTTGAATGTTGTTGATTCAATCCTTATTGCGATTATTCATGTGAATTTGCTGGCCACTTATGTGCATCTCATAGATATCTAGGGACGTACTGAAAGGTGAACCTAGGTGTTGGAACTATAAGAATTGAACTTAAGGTTTAAATCACGAGAGTAGGTTTAGCCTTTCGAGGATTAATGAATTACCAAAAAATGTAATGGGTTCAATTTAAATTCAATTACCACGAGAGTAGGAATTGATTTAATTGGGCACGGTTCTTGTATCTTGAAAGGGAACATTAACTAATTTAGGGTAATTCACCTTCAATTGAATTTCAAGTGTTAATAAGAGGATTGTCAATTAGGAGTCTTGTATCATTGTGGTTAACCTCAATCCTGGAAGCTTTCTTAAATCTGAAATCTTTTCTCAACAATTTGCTATTTTTATTCTCAATTTTTGCGTCTTAACTTTATTTATTTAATTGTTTTGTTTCTACGTTCTTGTTCAACAATTATATTCTCTTTTGTTTAATTTAATTGAATTAATTAGTTAATTGGTATTCATAAACATAGTCCCTGTGGATTCGATATTTTATTACTTGACGATTTAAACCGTACACTTGCGGATTTCACCCCAATCAAGTTTTTGGCGTCGTTCTTGGGATGTTGTGTTCTTCTTGAATATCGTTAAATTTTTAATTTAATTATTTTAAACCTTTTTACTACTTTCTTGTTTTCTCTTTGAGTGTCTACAAGTAATTCTCTTGTTTATGCGAAGAACTAGATGTTTTGGGACTCTTGAAGAAGTCGATCCCGAAATTGAAAGAACCCTTCGCAGAAGGAGAAGACAACAAAGCCAAAGAGCAAGAGATAGACTTGAGCCAACGCTTGTCATGGCTGCACTGCGATAATAGACCTCTTAAAGAGTATGCACCCCTAATGCTCGGGGTTTGCGTTCTGGAATTGCTCGGCCAGACATTGAAGCTAGACAGTTCACTATACCACCTGCTTTACTCACCATGATAAGGCAGAACCAGTTTGGAGGATTGCCATCAGAGGACCCAAACGATCATGTGGATATGTTCTTGGAATTCTGTGAGACCCTCAAGATTGAAGGTGCCTCTGTTGATGCTATTCGCCTTCGCCTATTTCCATTATCATTGAGAGATAGAGCTAGGGCGTGGTTGAGGTCAATTCCCGCTGAGACCATAACTTCTTGGGACCAATTGGAGCAAACTTTCTTGAACAAATTTTTTCCACCATCCAAGACTGCTCATCTGAGGACCCAAATCACAAGCTTTGTTCAGAAAGATGGTGAATCATTGTCGGAAGCTTGGGATAGATATAAGGCTTTCTTTGGAAGCCTTGCCACACCATGGGTTAGAAAAATGGTTGATTGTCCACACCTTCTATAATGGGCTAGAATATTCTTCGAAGGTGTCTCTAGACTCCGCAGCTGGTGGAGCTTTGATGAATAGAAGACTGACAGAAGCCTATGAGATTATTGAGAGTGTTGCCACAAATCGTCACCAATGGGCAAATGAAAGAGGTAATAACCCGAGAAAACTCTCGGGAGTAAGTTTGAGGTAGACGGAGTTGATTTAATTATGTCAAAATTTGATTCTTTGAATAAACGTTTTGACATGCTTGAAAAGGCTCATGTAAATGTCATAGGTGCCTCTAACAATTTTTGTGAGATTTGTGGAGCACAGGGACACATAGGTGTTGAATGCTAAGTTGGAATTGGCTCCTCACAAGGTGCACCGGTGGAGCAAGTGGAATCATGCCACAATTTCCATGACTTCAACCAAAAGGGGAGGAATGATCCATATTCTCAAACTTACAACCCCGGTTGGAAGTCATATCCCAACTTCTCCTACCGGAATAGTCAACACCAAGCAGGGCAAGGTAGTGCTAAACCCTCTTCTGGACTCCAACAGGTACAAAACTCTAAACTTGAGTCTCTTCTTGAGAATTTTGTTGAGAGTCAAGCTAAGCAAAATGAGGAGTTTAGGCAACATGGGCAAGTTGTGACTGAGGCCATTAGAGAGTTGTCATCTAAAGTTTAAAATTTGGTCATTCATAATAAATTGTTAGAAACTCAGATTGCCCAACTTGCATGTGCACTTCACATAGGCAACAAGGTAAATTTCTGGTCACCGAAATGAATCTAGGTAATGAACACCTGCATGGCAGTTAGTTTGAGAAGTGGTAAGACATTAGAGGATCCCATGGGTAAGGAGGTGAGTGACAAAGATGAGGGGAATGAGGAAAAAGACACTAAGACACAACCCTTAGAGGAAGAGAAAATTAATGAAAAGGTGTCTAAGTATGTACCCCCTGAACCATACCAACCCCCAGTGCCATTCCCTCAAAGATTGGCTAAGGCCAAGCTAGATATGCAATTTGGGAAGTTCCTAGAGGTCCTTAAGAAATTGTACATTAATGTACCCTTCACTGAGGCGTTGAAACAAATGCCTACCTATGCTAAGTTTCTTAAGGACATTTTGTCTAATAAGAGAAAGCTTGATGAATATGAGACCGTAGCTTTAACTGAGGAGTGTAGTGCTTTAATTCAAAATAAATTGCCTCCTAAGCTAAAAGATCCAGGTAGCTTCTCTATTCCCTGTTTGATTGGTGACACAAATTTTGATAAAGCTCGTGTGACTTGGGGGCTAGTGTCAATCTTATGCCCTTTCTCGTGTGCAAGAAGTTGGAGGTGGGTGAGTGAAACCCACAACTATTTCACTCCGGTTGGCGGATCGGTCCGTCAAGTACCCGTTGGCATCTTGGAAGATGTTCCTATTAGAGTGGGTAAGTTTTTTATACCTGTTGATTTTGTTGTGCTTGACATGGAAGAAGATCTTTGAAATGCCGCTCATACTTGGGCGATCATTCCTCGCCACTGGAAGGGCAATTATTGATGTCCACGAAGGGAAATTGACTTTGCGATTGAATAATGAGGAAGTAGTTTTTAATGTTTTCAATTCTGAAAAAAATCTTAATTCCTCTAATTCATGTAATCGCATAGATGCTACTGATGATGTGGACAGAGTTGTACTTTCAGATATGCAGGAATCTGTGACTCATGCTATGTTAGAGGAGACCTTGCCCAAGGTTGCTTCCAAGTTCGAGAAGGTCAAGCCCTGCAAGAAAGGACCAAAGAAGCGGGATGACAAATGTGTCAAGAAGCGTGAATTTAAACCAGGAGATAAAGTTCTTGTTGATAACTCGCTTCTACGTTTTTGTCGTGTAAGTTGTGGTCGAAATGGTCCGGACCATATGAGATTATTCGAGTCTTATCCTATGGTGTGCTTGAGGTGAAGATAGAAGGCCGAAGACATTCATGATAAATGGCCAGAGAGTGCAACACTATGAAGAAGGAGTGGGGACCGAGGACCACTCCATTGACATCACCTGAGCATAGAACCAGCTCATAGTCAAGCTAATGACTATAACTTAGCGCTTCTTGGGAGGCAACCCAACATTTTATCTCTTTTCCTTTATTTTCTTATTTTTATTGATTAACATTTTTTTATTTTTATTTTTATTTTTAGTTAGCTATTGTTGAGTCGGCTTTGGTGCCTCCCTGAGTTCGGAGCCTTTGTAGGGGGATGTATATAGCTGTCGGCCACAAAAAAAAATGGAGTTTTAAACCGGATGTTTGAGTTCATGGCTACACGTCTCCTTTTTCCACCACCGCAGTGAGTTCTTTTCATTTATTCATTCCATAGTTTTAGATTTTTACATTGGGGACAATGTAAGGTCTAAGCTTGGGGGTATTTATTTTTCATTTTTATTTTTATCTTCATTATCATGCATTCCCATATCTCATTTTGCATTGCATTTTCACACCATCTTATATTTCTACTTTTTGGTTGAACCTTGTCCCCCTCTCTTTTGGGGATTTAGAGATGATAATTGATTTGGAACCCAATTTATTGAATCTTGTGGTAGGCAATAGGCATTGTCTTTAATTGATAGTGAGGTAATTTCTTGATAGTTGATAATTAGCATATGTTCTCTGAATTTGTGCTTCTCATTGATTTTTGAACCTCTAAAAGTGAGTTTTGAGCTTGCATGGGATTTATGCACTATATGATTTTTCATCCCATTCTTTGTGTTGAGTGGTCATTCCTCATTGATTTTGTGCTCTAGAACTTGATTTGAAACCATTTTGAGGCGAAATCTTGGTTTGCATGCTTAAATGTGATTAAGGCATCTTAGGTATTTTTCTCGGCCTTGAATTTGTTACACTTTCATCCACTAGTTGCCCATTTTGAGCTTATTGTATAATTATTTTCTTGATGCCTATGATGATACATTGTCGGTGATCATTTAGAATATTGAATGGAGCAATCTGAGTTTGAATGTTGTATTGAGAGTCATGTGTTTTGAAAATGAGGTCTCTCCCCTCAAAAAAAAATGAGGAAAAAAGGAAAACAAAATAAAAGAAAAGCTTGAGATGAAAGCTTGAAAAGAAAGGGAGAAAATGTGGAATTATGCCTTGATTGAAAACTGTCTTTGCTCCATGTATGTTCTATTGGGTTTCTTGTGCTTGTTGAAAATGTTGTTAGCCCTTTGTGCATACCCTCCTTTCTTTATCCTTCCTGACATCATTCCCATGGCCCCATTATATCCCTTGAAAGACCTTTTGATTCTTGCATTCATGCTGATTATTAGTGGAAATTTGGTTTCTTATCAAGCTTATGGAAGTGCATTTTCTTTGAGGAATATTGAGCGCATTGTCTTCATCCTTAAACACTTTAAGTGTGTTAGTTGAGTGATCCTAATTTAGTGAGGAGCACGATTTCTGAGAACTTTAGCCTCTAATTGGACTTGATTTTGATTACCTCTCTAATTATTGGTTTGTCTTTGCCTATTGCTTGGTTAGATGTTTTCTCGGGTTCCTCATTCATTATTGTCTCATAATCCCATTTCTTACTTGGTCCTAGTTATTGCTTGGGGACAAGCAAAATCTTAGGCTTGGGGGTACTTGATGTGTGTGAAACAACATCATATTTTGTTCTTGTGTTTGCATGCATTTTTTATACATTCTAGGCATTTTAGTTTCCCTTTTTATTTGTTTTTTTATTTAGTTCGGATAACTGCGGTGTTTTTGGTGTTATTGTGCAGGATTGGTGCTTAATTGGCCTTGAAATGGATGAAAAACTTGCACAATTGAAGTTGGAGCTTAAAGGGTAGCATTTTAGGACAAAAAGCTCGCTCCAGAGGGAACCACGGCCTGCCCGTGGCCTGAACCACGGCCATGGATCGAACAGCTACGTGAAAAAGTAAAAAAGGAGAGTTCAGAGTCAACCACACCCTGGCCATGGTCTGGACCACGGCCTGGCCGTGGTCTGAACCACACCCTGGCCGTGGTCTGAAACACGACTATAGTTGTCAAACAGAGACAACCACGGTCTGGCCGTGGTCCCCACCACGGCCGTGGTTCGGTGTACGTGTCAGATTTTTAAGTCCGTTTTTCTCTTTTCTGATGGGCTTGAACCAGTTTTAACCCATGGGGTATTTATAGATGTTCTGAAGAGAGCATTAGGGTTCGTTTTTTGGTTTGGAAGGAGACACATTGGAGGCTCTTGATCTTCATCTTCCTCTCTTCCCTCTTGGATTACGGGTTTGGAGGTTCTTGGAACATGATTTCTGGTTTCTTCTTCTCCATGTCTGAGTAGTTCCCTTTTGTTTCTAGGATTGGGCAATGCCCTTTGATACATTGATGATGATTAATTGATATTGTTTACCCCTTTTATTAATCTTGAATGTTGTTGATTCAATCCTTATTGCGATTATTCATGTGAATTTGCTGGCCACTTATGTGCATCTCATAGATATCTAGGGACGTACTGAAAGGTGAACCTAGGTGTTGGAACTATAAGAATTGAACTTAAGGTTTAAATCACGAGAGTAGGTTTAGCCTTTCGAGGATTAATGAATTACCAAAAAACGTAATGGGTTCAATTTAAATTCAATTACCACGAGAGTAGGAATTGGTTTAATTGGTACACGGTTCTTGTATCTTGAAAGGGAACATTAACTAATTTAGGGTAATTCACCTTCAATTGAATTTCAAGTGTTAATAAGAGGATTGTCAATTAGGAGTCTTGTATCATTGTGGTTAACCTCAATCCTGGAAGCTTTCTTAAATCTGAAATCTTTTCTCAACAATTTGCTATTTTTATTCTCAATTTTGCGTCTTAACTTTATTTATTTAATTGTTTGGTTTCTACGTTCTTGTTCAACAATTATATTCTCTTTTGTTTAATTTAATTGAATTAATTAGTTAATTGGTATTCATAAACATAGTCCCTGTGGATTCGATATTTTATTACTTGACGACGAAACCGTACACTTGCGGATTTCACCCCAATCAAGTTTTTTTGGCGCGTTCTTGGGACTCGTGTTGTGTTCTTCTTGAATATCAGTTAAATTTTTAATTTAATTATTTTAAACCTTTTTACTACTTTCTTGTTTTCTCTTTGAGTGTCTACAGGTAATTCTCTTGTTTATGCGAAGAACTAGATGTTTTGGGACTCTTGAAGAAGCTGATCCTGAAATTGAAAGAACCCTTCGCAGAAGGAGAAGACAACAAAGCCAAAGAGCAAGAGATAGACTTGAGCCAACGCTTGTCATGGCTGCACCTGCTGATAATAGACCTCTTAAAGAGTATGCAGCCCCTAATGCTCGGGGTTTGCATTCTGGAATTGCTCGGCCAGACATTGAAGCTAGACAGTTCACTATACCACCTGCTTTACTCACCATGATAAGGCGAGAACCGGTTTGGAGGATTGCCATCGAGGACCCAAACGATCATGTGGATATGTTCTTGGAATTCGTGAGACCCTCAAGATTGAAGGTGCCTCTGTTGATGCTATTCGCCTTCGCCTATTTCCATTATCATTGAGAGATAGAGCTAGGGCGTGGTTGAGGTCAATTCCCGCTGAGACCATCACTTCTTGGGACCAATTGGAGCAAACTTTCTTGAACAAATTTTTTCCACCATCCAAGACCGCTTCATCATCGAGGACCCAAATCACAAGCTTTGTTCAGAAAGATGGTGAATCATTGTCGGAAGCTTGGGATAGATATAAGGCTTTGCTGGAAGCCTGCCCACACCATGGGTTAGAAAAATGGTTGATTGTCCACACCTTCTATAATGGGCTAGAATATTCTTCGAAGGTGTCTCTAGACTCCGCTTGGTGGTGGAGCTTTGATGAATAGAAGACTGACTGAAGAAGCCTATGAGATTATTGAGAGTGTTGCCACAAATCGTCACCAAGGGCAAATGAAAGAGGTAATAACCCGAGAAAACTCTCGGGAGGTAAGTTTGAGGTAGACGGAGTTGATTTAATTATGTCAAAATTTGATTCTTTGAATAAACGTTTTGACATGCTTGAAAAGGCTCATGTAAATGTCATAGGTGCCTCTAACAATTTTTGTGAGATTTGTGGAGCACGGGGACACATAGGTGTTGAATGCCAAGTTGGAATTGGCTCTCACAAGGTGCACCGGTGGAGCAAGTGGAATCATGCCACAATTTCCATGACTTCAACCAAAAGGGAGGAATGATCCATATTCTCAAACTTACAACCCCGGTTGGAAGTCATATCCCAACTTCTCCTACCGGAATAGTCAACACCAAGCGGGGCAAGGTAGTGCTAAACCCTCTTACGGACTCCAACAGTACAAAACTCTAAACTTGAGTCTCTTCTTGAGAATTTTGTTGAGAGTCAAGCTAAGCAAAATGAGGAGTTTAGGCAACATGGGCAAGTTGTGTCGAGGCCATTAGAGAGTTGTCATCTAAAGTTGAAAATTTGGCCATTCATAATAAATTGTTAGAAACTCAGTTATTGCCCAACTTGCAGTGCACTTCACATAGGCAACAAGGTAAATTTCTGGTCACCGAAATGAATCAGGTAATGAACACTCGCATGGCGTTAGTTTGAGAAGTGGTAAGACATTAGAGGATCCCATGGGTAAGGAGGTGAGTGACAAAGATGAGGGGAATGAGGAAAAAGACACTAAGACACAACCCTTAGAGGAAGAGAAAATTAATGAAAAGGTGTCTAAGTATGTACCCCCGAACCATACCACCCCCAAAGTGCCATTCCTCAAAGATTGGCTAAGGCCAAGCTAGATATGCAATTTGGGAAGTTCCTAGAGGTCCTTAAGAAATTGTACATTAATGTACCCTTCACTGAGGCGTTGAAACAAATGCCTACCTATGCTAAGTTTCTTAAGGACATTTTGTCTAATAAGAGAAAGCTTGATGAATATGAGACCGTAGCTTTAACTGAGGAGTGTAGTGCTTTAATTCAAAATAAATTGCCTCCTAAGCTAAAAGATCCAGGTAGCTTCTCTATTCCCTGTTTGATTGGTGACACAAATTTTGATAAAGCTCTGTGTGACTTGGGGGCTAGTGTCAGTCTTATGCCCCTTTCTGTGTGCAAGAAGTTGGAGGTGGGTGAGCTGAAACCCACAACTATTTCACTCCAGTTGGCGGATCGGTCCGTCAAGTACCCCGTTGGCATCTTGGAAGATGTTCCTATTAGAGTGGGTAAGTTTTTTATACCTGTTGATTTTGTTGTGCTTGACATGGAAGAAGATGCTGAAATGCCGCTCATACTTGGGCGATCATTCCTCGCCACTGGAAGGGCAATTATTGATGTCCACGAAGGGAAATTGACTTTGCGATTGAATAATGAGGAAGTAGTTTTTAATGTTTTCAATTCTAAAAAAAATCTTAATTCCTCTAATTCATGTAATCGCATAGATGCTACTGATGATGTGGACAGAGTTGTACTTTCAGATATGCAGGAATCTGTGACTCATGCTATGTTAGAGGAGACCTTGCCCAAGGTTGCTTCCAAGTTCGAGAAGGTCAAGCCCTGCAAGAAAGGACCAAAGAAGCGGGATGACAAATGTGTCAAGAAGCGTGAATTTAAACCAGGAGATAAAGTTCTTGTTGATAACTCGCTTCTACGTTTCTGTCCAGGTAAGTTGTGGTCGAAATGGTCTGGACCATATGAGATTGTTCGAGTCTTATCCTATGGTGTGCTTGAGGTGAAGATAGAAGGCCAGAAGACATTCATGATAAATGGCCAGAGAGTGCAACACTATGAAGAAGGAGTGGGGACTGAGGACCACTCTATTGACATCACCTGAGCATAGAACAAACTCACAGTCAAGCTAATGACTATAACTTAGCGCTTCTTGGGAGGCAACCCAACATTCTATCTCTTTTCCTTTATTTTCTTATTTTTATTGATTAACATTTTTTTTTATTTTTTTTTTGTTTTTTAGTTAGCTATTGTTGAGTCGGCTTTGGTGCCTCCCTGAGTTCGGAGCCTTTGTGGGGGATGTATATAGTGTCGGCCACAAAAAAAAATGGAGTTTTAGACCAGGATGTTTGAGTTCATGGCTACACGTCTCCTTTTTCCACCACCGCAAAGTGAGTTCTTTTCATTTATTCATTCCATAGTTTTAGATTTTTACATTGGGGACAATGTAAGGTCTAAGCTGGGGGGTATTTATTTTTCATTTTTATTTTTATCTTCATTATCATGCATTCCCATATCTCATTTTGCATTGCATTTTCACACCATCTTATATTTCTGCTTTTTGGTTGAACCTTGTCCCCCTCTCTTTTGGGGATTTAGAGATGATAATTGATTTGGAACCCAATTTATTGAATCTTGTGGTAGGCAATAGGCATTGTCTTTAATTGATAGTGAAGGTAATTTCTTGATAGTTGATAATTAGCATATGTTCTCTGAATTTGTGCTTCTCATTGATTTTTGAACCTCTAAAAGTGAGTTTTGAGCTTGCATGGGATTTATGCACTATATGATTTTTCATCCCATTCTTTGTGTTGAGTGGTCATTCCTCATTGATTTTGTGCTCTAGAACTTGATTTGAAACCATTTTGAGGCGAAATCTTGGTTTGCATGCTTGAATGTGATTAAGGCATCTTAGGTATTTTTCTGGCCTTCTGAATTTGTTACACTTTCATCCACTAGTTGCCCATTTTGAGCTTATTGTATAATTGTTTTCTTGATGCCTATGATGATACATTGTCGGTGATCATTTAGAATATTGAATGGAGCAATCTGAGTTTGAATGTTGTATTGGGAATCATGTGTTTTGAAAATGAGGTCTCTCCCCTCAAAAAAAAATGAGGAAAAAAGGAAAACAAAATAAAAGAAAAGCTTGAGATGAAAGCTTGAAAAGAAAGGGAGAAAATGTGGAATTATGCCTTGATTGAAAACTGTCTTTGCTCCATGTATGTTCTATTGGGTTTCTTGTGCTTGTTGAAAATGTTGTTAGCCCTTTGTGCATACCCTCCTTTCTTTATCCTTCCTGACATCATTCCCATGGCCCCATTATATCCCTTGAAAGACCTTTTGATTCTTGCATTCATGCTGATTATTAGTGGAAATTTGGTTTCTTATCAAGCTTATGGAAGTGCATTTTCTTTGAGGAATATTGAGCGCATTGTCTTCATCCTTAAACACTTTAAGTGTGTTAGTTGAGTGATCCTAATTTAGTGAGGAGCACGATTTCTGAGAACTTTAGCCTCTAATTGGACTTGATTTTGATTACCTCTCTAATTCTTGGTTTGTCTTTGCCTATTGCTTGGTTAGATGTTTTCTCGGGTTCCTCATTCATTATTGTCTCATAATCCCATTTCTTACTTGGTCCTAGTTATTGCTTGGGACAAGCAAAATCTTAAGCTTGGGGGTATTTGATGTGTGTGAAACAACATCATATTTTGTTCTTGTGTTTGCATGCATTTTTTATACATTCTAGGCATTTTAGTTTCCCTTTTTATTTGTTTTTTCATTTAGTTCGGATAACTGCGGTGTTTTTGGTGTTATTGTGCAGGATTGGTGCTTAATTGGCCTTGAAATGGATGAAAAACTTGCACAATTGAAGTTGGAGCTTAAAGGGTAGCATTTTAGGACAAAAAGCTCGCTCCAGAGGGAACCACGGCTTTCCCGTGGCCTCGAACCACGCCATGGATCGAAGAAAACTACGTGAAAAAGTAAAAAAGGAGAGTTCGAGTCAACCACACCCTGGCCATGGTCTG
Organism: Ormosia emarginata; assembly: GCA_029884605.1. NCBI lineage: Eukaryota > Viridiplantae > Streptophyta > Magnoliopsida > Fabales > Fabaceae > Ormosia > Ormosia emarginata. Next base: position 15,522,036 of record JAQQTP010000086.1, read on the forward strand.
GACCACGGCCTGGCCGTGGTCTGAACCACACCCTGGCCGTGGTCTGAAACACAACTATAGTTGTCAAACAGAGACAACCACGGTCTGGCCGTGGTCCCCACCACGGCCGTGGTTCGGTGTACGTGTCAGATTTTTAAGTCTGTTTTTCTCTTTTCTGATGGGCTTGAACCAGTTTTAACCCACGGGGTATTTATAGATGTTCTGAAGAGAGCATTAGGGTTCGTTTCTTGGTTTGGAAGGAGACACATTGGAGGCTCTTGATCTTCATCTTCCTCTCTTCCCTCTTGGATTACGGGTTTGGAGGTTCTTGGAACATGATTTCTGGTTTCTTCTTCTCCATGTCTGAGTAGTTCCCTTTTGTTTCTAGGATTGGGCAATGCCCTTTGATACATTGATGATGATTAATTGATATTGTTTACCCCTTTTATTAATCTTGAATGTTGTTGATTCAATCCTTATTGCGATTATTCATGTGAATTTCTTTGGCCACTTATGTGCATCTCATAGATATCTAGGGACGTCTTGAAAGGTGAACCTAGGTGTTGGAACTATAAGAATTGAACTTAAGGTTTAAATCACGAGAGTAGGTTTAGCCTTTCGAGGATTAATGAATTACCAAAAACGTAATGGGTTCAATTTAAATTCAATTACCACGAGAGTAGGAATGGTTTAATTGGGCACGGTTCTTGTATCTTGAAAGGGAACATTAACTAATTTAGGGTAATTCACCTTCAATTGAATTTCAAGTGTTAATAAGAGGATTGTCAATTAGAGTCTTGTATCATTGTGGTTAACCCCAATCCTGGAAGCTTTCTTAAATCTGAAATCTTTTCTCAACAATTTGCTATTTTTATTCTCAATTTTGCGTCTTAACTTTATTTATTTAATTGTTTGGTTTCTACGTTCTTGTTCAACAATTATATTCTCTTTTGTTTAATTTAATTGAATTAATTAGTTAATTGGTATTCATAAACATAGTCCCTGTGGATTCGATATTTTATTACTTGACGACGAAACCGTACACTTGCGGATTTCACCCCAATCATCTGTCTCTCTCCGATTTTCATATTTTAAATTTATTTTCTGCAATTTACTTTCTGCAATTTACTTTCAACACTTTATTTTTTGCAATTTACTTTCTGCACTTTATTTTCTGCATTTTACTTTTTGCACTTTCTAACTTACTAATTATTAACTCTCTAATTATCTAACTTTTTACTTTATTAATTATCTAACTTTTTACTTGTTAATATTTATTGGGTGGTTGGTTTATACCACATCTTTATTAATATTTATTGGCTAGTGTAAACTATAACATCCTAAAAATCATGTTAGACTTGTAATTAGTTACAAAGGTAATATATTACTTGTTTAACATGTCTCTGAAGTTTTGTGACAAACTGAGTTCGTTTATGCACTTAGTTACAACACAGAAGTTGAAAAGTAGCTTAAAATGACTCAGATAATAGCATAAATTGCTAAGTTGAAAGAAATAAACATAGAGAGTTTATTTCTAGGTCACAAATAAGCCAAGTAAGATGTGATAAAAGTTTCAAGAGAATCAGAGTCAATTTGGTATTTTTAGGTATACTGGTTATACATTTGAATACCGAATGACTAGCAGCAGATATAGAAAATCATGAAAATGGTGAAACAACAATTTAGATGAATCCTATGATTTATTCTAAAGTTGTTGAAATCTGAGAAACTTGAATTAGCACAATTCGGATGTCCTTAGTAGATATAAGTTTCAGTGTAGAAACTTAAGTTAATCTTTTTTCGTATTTCCCTCCACGTCCTACCCCCCTATTTCTCTCTTCTCCCTCGGCAGAGAATCGAAAAACAAAGAAAGAAGAAAGAAAAGAAAGAAAAGGGAGAAAGGGGAGAAGAAGAAGGGAAGGGGAAAAGAGGAAGAGGGAGATCAATGATCAAGTTCAAGGCTTCAAGAGGTAAGGAGATTTCTATTCATTTCTCCCACTTTGATTATCCATGAATATAGTTTGGGGTTTTGAATAGAAATAGGAATTTGGATAGCCAAATCCATGTTCTTAACTTGGTTCTTGATTCCAAGAACTAGGTTAGGATAACTTAAGCTTATATAATGCTAGATGGCTAGTTATGGTTCAAGAACAACCTTAGAATCCATAGAAAATGGATTTGGAGAATAGTTAAAGTTATGTGATTTTGGACCTAGATCTATGCCCCAAGAGAATTAATAGGTTGTAAAAGAGTTACAATAAGTTTAGAGGCCTAGATTGGTGTTAGAAATCACATAGAAAATGATCTTGAATGATTGGAATTGAGAATTGTTCCAAAGGAACCATTTTCGGATTCTGCAGAATCCAGTGAGCAGTCAGCGATGTTTGCTGCATAACTCGAGCTGTAGATATCAGAATCACTTGATTCTAGTGCCATTTTAAAGCTAACACATAAGGCTTCATATGATAAAAATTTCAGAATTTTTGAGCAAGCCAATCAATACCAATTTCAGTTTGAATCCAAGGAAAATTCTGCAGAAAAAGGCATTCTGGAAGTCAGTAAACCAGATTGCATAATTTCTTGCTCTGATGTCGTATGGACATGAAACTGGTGCCATTTGAAAGCTAAGACATAAGGCTTCATGTGGTAAAAATTTCAGAATTTTCCCACATGTAGTTTATTCCCAGTTTCAGTTTAAAGTTAGGTCAGAAATGGGTAAATCAGAGAATGCTCTGTTTTGACCTCTACAAAATGGTGCATAACTTTGGCTACACTTAGCCAAATGAAACAAGGTTTATGACATTGGAAATATATGAGAAAGAGCTATGTACTCATAAAATTTCAGAATTTTAGAAGTAATGATGCATGTTTGGTGCAATCTTGAAAATCAGCCTTTTTAGACAAGATTTGAGGTGTTTTTGAGAAAGTTGGACACTAGAATTTTTAGTAGCACCTTAGGCAACTTGGTGTTGCATTAGATATCACTTAAGATGTGATGAGATGGTGCAATGAAGATAAGTATGCTAGTAGACATAATAGTATTCACTCTAGTAGAGAATTAGAAATGTGTGAACCTTAGAATATCCAAGAGAAGTATATTTAAAGTTGTATGAACGTTCTCATAGAGGTAGAGCTAGTAGTGCAAGTATAGAGATTATGTAGTGGTTATACAAGAGTTAGGCATAACACCACATTATGCATAGACATTCATACATTTATACATTTGCATTTCTAAGAAAAGTTAAGGCAAGGAAAATTGAGAAAAAGGTTAGTTCTCAGTTCAGAAAGTAGGTTAAGGAGGTAACATATTCCCTCCCCGCTGTAAAGAGGAATAACATATTCATGACATTCATGACATTGTATTCACAGAAAGAGAAATGGTAGGTTATAGGAGGTTATATATTCCCTCCCTACCATAAAGAGGAATGGTAAGTTCATGACATTATAAATCTCTGAGATGGAGATTCATGACATTATTTATGACATTGCACTTACACCATCACATATTCTTGTTTGAGCATAATCATACCTCATATTCTGCATCATAATATCATTGCATTACTTGACGTATGATTATTATTGTATTTGGTGATTCCTTGTGTTTGTGCATGGTTGCTCAATGTTATTGTTCCATTGTATGGGCGGTGGTTCAATATCATTGATTATTACCTTTTGAACATGTATTGATAGTTGTATGGGCAACTGTCTTATCTTGTAAAGAGGAATTAGTTCAGAGTTATGGCTAGACTGAGAACATTACATAAAGAGAGAATGTGTATGTTCCTAGAGTAAAGAATAGAAATTCGAAGGATTACATTGATTTATTTATGATGTTATGATTGAGTAAGGAATAATGATTTAAGTGCTAGTTAAAGTTTTATTTCAGATATTATGGGTTGTATGATATTATACGACTGCTGGTATTGGTACACTTATACTGAGAATTATGAATTCTCACCCTGTGTGTTCATGTAAATCCAGGTTGTAAATTCAAGAACTCAGAGAAGGTGAAGAATGAAGAATAGTATAGTTAGATTTTATTTTGAGTAGATAGATTTTTTTTTTATTTCCATGTATATGAGATTAAGGATGTAAAAGAAAATCAGGTATGTAATAATGAAAAATTATGTATATAAGTCGATATTGTTTCCACAAGGCTCTCCATGATGATTTATTTGTATAAATATTATGGATTAGTTTGTGAATAAGTTAGAAGTAGCATAACTAATACTGTTTATCCAGGTATATGTTAGGTATACTAGGATTTCAGTATTAGAATATTACATAAACTACCGACTTGTACATTATTTTTTTTATTTTAAGTCATTTATTTATGCTTAATTGGTATTATGATTTAAATTCTGGTCGTTTAGTTAAAATTAATCATGGTACTTTATATATTGATTTATTTGAATCACAATCACATACAATTGACACAATGACTGAAAATGAAAGTGTACATGATGAACATGAAAATCAACCGTTGCGAACTATGCGTGAATATTTGTAACTACCTCGAAATTCTAGTTCATCATGTTTTATTTTTCCACTCAACGCCAACAATTTTAGATTTAAGCCAGGTATGATTTCTTTACTTCTTAATTTTCATGGTTTAGAATTTGAAAGTCTATATTTACATTTGAAAGAATTTGAGGAAGTATGTATTGCTTTCAATGACCAAAATTGCACTGAAGAGATTGTTAAGCTTAAATTGTTTCCTTTTTCTTTAAAAGATAAAGCAAAATCTTGGCTTAACACTTTGAAACCAAGATCAATTGGCACATGGCAAGAAATGCAATGTGAGTTCTTAAAGAAATTTTTTTCAACACATAAAACCAATGCTATGAAAAGATAAATCTAAATTTTTTTCTAAAATTCAAATGAAGCATATTTTCAATATTGGGAACGGTTTAAAGATTTGTTAAATTCTTGCCTACATCATGGTTTTAAAAAATGGCGCACTATAAGCTTCTTTTATGAAGGTTTAACACCTGAAACTAAATAATTTATGGAAACAATGTGCAATAGTGAGTTTCTTGATAAAGAACCTGATGAAGCTTTAGACTATTTAAACCAGTTGGCTGAAAATTATCAATCTTGGCATAGTACTAACCCTTATGAAAATTCAATTAGATCTAACCTTACAAGTGCTAATAAAGGAAAATATCACCTTAGTCAAGAGGAAGATCTAAATGCTAGGTTTGCCAGTTTGACTAGAAAGGTTGAAGCCATGGAATTAAGAAAAGTAAAAGAAATCAAATCTGTGCAAAATGGAAAAATTTGTGGCATTTGTGATGACTTAGGACACTCAACACATGAATGTCTCAATATTCCTGTTTTTAAAGAAGTTGTACATGAGCAAGTAAATATAATGAATAATTTTAAAAAGTCATTTACTTCTTCTTTTTTAGATACATATAATCCGGGATGGAGAAATCACCCAAATTTCAACTGGAGGAATAATAATCAGTCACAATTTGTGCAACCACCACTTCCTCAGGCACAATAAGACTCTCAAAATTCTCAAGGATATGTACCTTATGTCCCACCATATAGGAAAAATCTTGAAGAAACACTACATGCATTCATAGAAAAGCAAGAGACCATTAATAAACAAAACAATCAAAACATGAATGACATAGAAGACACTCTTGCTAAACTTTCTTCTGCATTCACCATTCACGAGAAAGGAAAATTTCCTTCTCAACCTCAACCAAATCCCAAGGGTCAGTACAGTCTAAATGAGGGGAGTTCAGAAAACCAACAAATGGACTAAGTCAGTGATAACTCTTAGGAGTGAAAATATTGTTGAAAAATAAATTCTCAAACCTTGTGAGAAAGATGATAAACCAATTGCCTAAGAAAATAAAGAAGGTGACCAAAAGGAGACTAAACTCTCGCATTTACCCCCATTTCCTCAAGCATTAAATAATCCAAAGAAATTGAACCACCACACTGAAATTTTTGAAATTTTGAAACAAGTAAAGATCAATATTCCTCTATTAGATGCTATCAAACAGATTCTTTCTTATGCCAAATATTTGAAGGACTTGTGCACTATTAAAAGGAAACTAAATGTGAAAAAGAAAGCATTTTTGGCTGAACAGGTAAGCTCCATTCTTCAGAATAATAATGCGTTGAAATATAAAGACCCTGATTGTCCTACAGTTTCATGCATTATTGGAGAACATAAAATTGAAAAAGCTTTACTTGATCTTGGTGCTAGTGTCAATTTGCTTCCATATTCAGTTTATCAGCAACTCAACATGGGTGAGTTAAAATCAACTTCTGTAACTCTTCTACTTGCCGATAGATCAATTAAAATTCCAACAGGAATAGTGGAAGATGTGTTGGTTCAAGTTGATAAATTCATATATCCTGTGGACTTTATTGTCTTGGATACTGAAACTATGGTTGATAGTTGCAAGTCGATTCCTGTTATTTTAGGTCGTCCATTTTTAGCAACATCAAATACTTTGATAAATTACAAAAATGGAGTGGTGAAGCTAACATTTGGAAATATGACACTGGAGCTCAATGTTTTTAACATGTGCAAGCAATCATAGGAAGTCCTTGATGAAAAGGAGGAAGTTGAAGGAATTGAAGCCATTATCGATGATCATCTTCAAACAAGGAGTTCTTCTGACCCATTAGAAATTTGTTTAGTCAATTCATTTGAGTCAGACATGCAACTAGAAGATGATATCTCTGAAATATGCTCTTTGCTTGATTGTACACAAGTAATGTAGTACAAGGGATGAAAGCCAAGATTTGAAGATCTAAAACCCATGAATGATAATGCCCATGAAGAAGTACCAACACCGGAACTAAAGCCATTATCTACTGGGTTGAAGTACACATTTTTGGGAGAAGAGCAAAACTTTTCAGTGATAATTTCCTCATCTCTTATTGAAGAACAAGAAGGTATGTTAACAAAAGTACTTAAAAGGCATAAAAGTGCAATTGGATGGACATTAAAGGATATAAAAGGTATTAATCCATTAATTTGTACACATAGAATACATTTAGAGGATAATGCTAAAACTTCTCAACAACCTCAAAGAAGATTAAATCCACACATGAAAGGGACAGTTAGAGCTGAAGTCTTTAAATTGCTTGATGTTGGAATTATCTATCCTATCTCTGATAGTCAATGAGTAAGCCCTACACAAGTTGTGCCTAAGAAATCTGGAATAACAGTGATTGAAAATGATAAAGGTGAATTAATACCTACGCGAGTCTCATCTAGTTAGCATATGTGTATTGATTTTAGAAAATTAAATGCTGCTACTAGGAAAGATCATTTTCCCTTGCCATTTCTTGATCAAATTCTAGAAAAGGTAGCAGGATATCCATACTACTATTTTCTTGATGATTTTTTAGGTTATAATCAAATACCAATTGCATTGGAAGATAAAAAAAAAGATCACTTTTACATGTCCCTTTGGTACTTTTGCATATAGAAGAATGTCTTTTGACCTTTGTAATGCTTCGGCAACATTTCAAAGATGCATGTTAAGCATTTTTAATGACATGATTGAGCATTATTTAGAGGTTTTCATGGATGATCTAACAGTTTTTGAAAATTCTTTTGAAAATTATCTTAATAATTTGGAAAAAGTTTTTAAAAGATACGAAAAAAAAAGGATTTGTGTTAAATTGAAAAAAATGTCATTACATGGTTACCTCAAGAATAGTGTTAGGTAATGTGATATCTTCTAAAGGAATTGAAGTTGATAAGACCAAAGTTGAATTAATTGCTCATTTGCCTTCCCCAAAAACAGTCAGAGAAGCTCGTTCCTTTTGAGGACATGCAGGATTTTACAGAAGATTCATAAAGGACTTTAGTGCCATATCTAGACCATTATGTAATCTTCTGTTGAAAGATGTACCATTTGATTGGACTTAAGAATGTCAAAAATCTTTTGAAAAATTAATTGATCTTCTGACATCTGCCCCTATCATGCAATCTCCTGACTGGTCTTTGCCTTTTGAGTTAATGTATGATGCTAGTGATTATGTTGTGGGCGTTGTTTTAGGCCAAAGAAAGGAAGGTAAGCCTCATGTGATTTGTTACGTAAGTAGAACTTTAAATAGTGCATAAATGAATTACACCACTACTGAAAAAAAAACTACTTGTTGTAATTTTTGCACTGAACAAATTTCGATCTTACTTAATTAGTTCTTCTATTATGATTTTCACCGATCATGTTGTTGTTAGATATTTGATGTCTAAGCAGGATGTCAAACCAAGATTGATATGATGGATCTTGTTGCTTCAAGAATTCAACATCACAATAAAAGATAAGAAAGAAGCCGAAAATGTTGTCATTGATCATTTGTCCAGACTTACAATAGGCACACCTTTTGATAGCACACCTATCAATGATTCTTTTCTTGATGAATTTTTATTTTCTATTAATTCCAAGCCTTGGTTTGCTAACATAGTCAACTTTCTTGTAACAGGAAAGGTGTTGCCTCAATGGACACACTAAGATAAAAAAAAATTGATAGAGGTAAAATTTTTTTATTGGGATGACCCATACTTGTTCAAATATTATCCTGACCAAATCTATTGGAGATGTGTGCCCTACAGTGAGGTAGATAATGTCATTAAATTTTGTCACTCAGAAGCATGTGGAGGTCACTTTTCTTCAAAGAAAACAGCTGTGAAAATCTTGCAGTGCAGATTTTATTGGCCTACTTTATTTAAGGACTATTATACTTTTTGCAAAAGTTGTGAAAATTAAAAAAAAAATAGGCTCAATTTCAAAAAGAAACATGATGCCTCTGAACTCCATCCTTGTCACTAAAATTTTTTATTGTTGGGGAATTGATTTCATGGGTCCATTTCCATCCTCATTTGGATTTGCATATATTTTAATTGTAGTTGATTATGTCTCAAAATGGATTGAGGCGATTCCATGCCGACACAATGATCATAAAATTGTTCTCAAATTTTTAAAAGAAAATATCTTGTGTCAATTTGGAATCCCTCGAGCTATCATCAATGATGAGGGAATACATTTTTGCAATAAACTATTTGAATCTTTAATGAAGAAATATAGTATTACACACAAAATTATCACTCCTTATCACCCTTAGACAAGTGGACAAGTTGAATTGGCAAATAGGGAGATTAAACAAATTTTAGAAAAAACGATTAACCCAAATCGTAAAGATTGGTCTTTAAGACTAAACGATGCACTTTGGGCTTACCGTACTATTTTCAAAACATCTTTGGGCATGTCACCCTATCGGTTAGTCTATGGAAAACTTTATCACTTTCTTGTAGAATTGGAACATAAAGCATTTTGGGCCATTAAAGCTTTCAATCTAAATCTTGATGATGCTTGCAAGATACGAAAATTACAATTAAATGAACTTGAGAAATTGAGAAATGATGCATATGAGAACTCAAAGATTTATAAAGTCAGAACAAAAGATTTTCATGACAAGACAATTTTGAGAAAATCTTTTGAAATTGGTCAAAAAGTTCTGCTTTATAATTCTTACCTGCACCTATTCCTTGGAAAATTGAGATCTAGGTGGAGTGGTCTTTTTGTTGTCGAACATGTGTATCCTCATGGGGCCGTAGATATTGAGAATCCTAGGAATGGTAATGTGTTTAAAGTCAATAGATAAAGACTCAAACCATTTCTGGAAAACTAAGTTGATGATGTAGAATTCATCTCTTTTTTTTATCCTTGTTATGAATAAAATTCACTCTAATTTTGTTGCCTTGTTTTTGCAGTTCTTTGTATTTCTGGTTAAGTGGCGGATAACGGTACTCCGTAACTCTCAAGTCGATTTGTTTTTCAATTTTTCAAAATAACTGAATCATTTTTCTCCTTTAAAATGGATGTCATTCTTTCAAACCTGAGAAAACATTTTCCTTCTCTCCCTCAAAATGCTCTAAAAAAAATCTACAATGTTAGATGTGAAAGATTGAGATTGTTAATACACAAGGGTATACCAAAAGATGTACACTAGATAATTGAAGCAAAGGTCCGACTAGCAGGTAAGTCTTTAATTTCATTTGACCCATACATGCCAGGTCTTGGAAGAAGTTCGTATTCTAAAAGGAGAAGAGCAAAAAGACTACAAGGTTGTCACAAATGTGGATGTTGGAATTGTAACAAGCGATATCGTTCTTTGGGAATGGTTTACACAAAAAGAGAAGATCAAAAAATTTTCATTAAGAATGGACTGAGTAAAGAGTCATTAGATGATATCTTATTGACTCTTGAGACGTATTCTTGTGGATTGGTGTATCGTGAATTTCTTAATTTGTGGAATCTCTTCAAAGATGAAGAAAAACACTATAGTCTTGGGAATATGACTCTAAAAGACCCTGTTTGCCAATTTATAAGAAAATTAGATGGGAAGCTTATCCTCGACTCATAGAAGGCAGTTAAGTCGTTACTGGATGTTTAAACCAGAGGCAGATGTGAGCTATATCCACAACAATCTGTACATATTATCTTCTTTTTCTTCTTCTTCTTCTTCATGTTTTCTTTAAAAAAAAATATTTGAACAAGGGCAATCCGAAAGGAGTACCATGACTTTAATTAGTTGTGGAGCCCCAGCCTTTGGCTGACCCGTCATTGACTCAGGTGGACCTTTGCACGCTAGTCCTTAAAAAAGGTTCATGTACCATGTTCTGTAGAGAATCGCATTCCATAACCCAATGTTTACCATCTAGGCACTGTGGAGTAGATGGACAGCTAGAAACGTCCCACTCTAGTTATTAGTAAGAAGTAACCCGCGGCTGCCAAAGCGTATGAGGCATCTGAGCTTGATCCTCTCTTTTATTAGAGGGGGCTCTCAACGCCTTGGGATGGGACGTTCTGGATCTTAGACATTACGAGTTTCAGATTTTAGCAATTTTGTTGATGTTACGAGCCTAAGTGTAAGCTCTCCAGGTTCCAGACCCAGGATGGAAACCCACGATGGTTTCTTCTTTCTCTTTTCTTCTAATAAACGGACATGAATGTCTACTACACTGGTGACATGCAGTATAAAGATATGCCACTACTGCACTCATGATGCGTAGTATAAAGATACGCCATGAAAACTGTACACAAAGGTATGTCATTATTTACTATTATATTTCTTTTATCTTTGTATGATTTTGTTATATTTTAGTTTTGGACAGACGATCCTTTGAGCAGGGTCCTTCAGGAGTTTCTAAACTTTTTTACCCTGATGGTTTTCTTGAAGTAAAAAAAAATATTAAAAAAAAATTTATGTGTTTCTTAATTTCAAACTTTTCTGACAACAGCCAACCTACCCTTATAGGTGTTATTATTACCCTTTTCATTCTTTTTCTTATTTAAACACTCTATTTTCTCTATTTTCTTCTAACTCATAATCATTCAAGGGGAAGGTGAGTATAGAAATGGAAGGTGTTTCTGTTCGTCAACTTAAAAATATCTATATATTTTGTGGGTCTAAGTATGGGAAGGGTTTTGAGTTTGTAAACGCAGCTACCACTCTTAGTCGATCACTTGCTGCGAGGAATATTCATCTTGTATATGGGGGAGGTTGCCGTGAGTTAATGGGGGTTATATCACTTGCTGCATATATAGGAGACAGTCAGGTTTTTGGTATCATTCCTGAACCTTTAGCTCAACAGAACATCACTGAAAAGACAATTAGGGAGGAACTTAAGGTATCATCAATGCATGAACGAATGAAAATAATGCTTGAAAACTCTGATGCATTCATTGCCTTACCAGGTGATTTTGGTACCTTGAAGAAGTTTTTCAAATTGTCTCTTGGGCCCAACTGAACATCCACCATAAACTAATAGGTTTGTTGAATGTAAATAATTTCTTTAATATTTTGTTACTTTTTCTTGACCATGATGTGGAACAGAAATTTATCACACATTCGGCAAGACAACTTCTTATCTCTACTTCCACTATTGATGAGTTGATTGATAAATTAAAAGCTTTTGTTCATAAACCTGACCCAGCAATAGCTCAGATAGATTAGTCAGCAAGAAGTAGTGAGGGAAGTAGTATGCATCGCAAGCCCGATCAGACACTTCAGTTATTTAAATAATATTAAGCTTTGGTTTTATTTATTGTACTTTGTTTTTGTTTAAATTTGTGTCAGGTTTCTCTTTTCAGTAATTTCTCCAACAGGTAATATCTTCTATCCTTTATTCATCTATATTTTAACATTGTGGACAATGTTGTGATCTGGTTGGGGGGGAAGGATAGTTGAACATTGAACAATTTTTTTTTGAGAAGTATGATATGATTGTCATGGACTTACTAAACTAATGAATAATGGCAGAATAAGGAGTAATTTCACTCCTGAGACGCATTTAAATTGGGAAGTATGTTTAGTGATATGACTGCCAGAAACTTATTCGTAGTAAAACCAATTAAGGATGGCAGAGTAAGGAGTAAATTTTGAAAACAATTTATTACTCTTGAGATGCATCTTAGTTAGAGTAGTAACTATTTAGTGTTTATTTGTGGAAGTAACAAAGTTTTGCTGTTTGATTTCCTTTGAAAGATTCAAGTGAATGCACTCTCACATCCTTTGAAGCAATTAAAATTAATGAATCATAGCATGATTGAATAAATTATCTTCTTTCTTAAATTTCACATGCTTGGTTATGGATGTTGAATTGGTGGATTGAGAATGATAGAAATATGTCTTGTGAGATTTTGAGCCTATTGATGAATGAATTGAATATCTGTACCATTCTCTTATTTCTTGTGTGATTTTCACTCATGGAATTGTTACTCTAGAACTTGCTTTGATTCTTTTTTAGGCTACATTTTCATATGCATACATAAATATGATTAAGGCATTTTGAAATAGCTACTTTGACTAAATAGTCATCCTTGTATATTTTTCCTTGTATAACCCCTTTGAACTTATTTGACCATTCCTTGCTTTTAGCTCATTTCGTGCCTTAAAAAAAAAAAGAGAAAAAAAACATGTTTTTACCTAATCTTAGGGAATAAGAGAACATTGACCTTGTTCTTGAATAAGTGTGGGGGTGTGTGTGCAAAATGATAAAAAAATATAAAAAAAATTTACCACCGTTGCAATCAAATGATTATCAGAGTCTAGAATAAAGGTGGATGCTTGGAAACAACAGGAAGAAAAGGAGAATATTAAGGTCTAACAATGAATGCAATTCACCAATTTGGAATTGATCTTCAACAAAACATTAGTCAAATATTGGTGATTGTCATTTATGATGAATGTTCTCAAACATTTTCTCCACTCTAACTGTACCATAATGCTATTTTCTTCTTTTTGGTATTTATCTTCTCATATCTATATTATCCCCTTTCCTTTACCATGACCCCATTACAACCTTGAATAAAGTCCTCTTGATTTTTGTATGCATGTGTTTTGAGTAGCGGAGAAGTAGAAGATAAGTAAGCTTATGGTAGTGCAATTGTTCATGGGTTGAATAGAGTAAAATACTTACCTTTTAAACACTTGAGAGATTGAGAGTGAATTTTGTGAGGTCCATCATTCTTGATTCATTCTTTTCAACTGAAGTTTCCTTGTTTGTTGGTTTGAGATGTAAAGAAATATTACCTTATTAATGCTTTGATCCCTTGAATTTCTGATTGCTCTTCTTACTTCATCGAGTCTTTTAGCATTTTTAGCTTTTGAGTCTATGTCGTTTTTCTTTGTTTTCTAACTTTGGTCTTATGTGTTTTGCCCAGGAGTGTAAAAAGTTAAGTATGAGAGAATTTGATAATCATATATTTTATACATTAATAAACCCTCATTTTTAGTCATTTACACTCTCCATGTACTTAATTAATTAAGCTTGGTTATGTTTTGTAAGTTTGGACTCAAATTGGACTTAATTGATTTTTCTAACATTATTTGAGTTTTACATTGTTTCTGTATTTCTACCATATCTTGAGTTCTAGATGTGTAAAAATTATGTATCTTACCTTATAGGAAAGATAAGAGAGAGCTCTACAACTTTTATGAGAGCTCCAGGTAAAATTCAAACATCTAGTGAAGCTAAATGAGCTTGGAAGTTAGAGCACGAATTTTGTGAATGGAACCTGAATAGTGTGCAGTAATCAGAGAATAACTCTAGCTGTAAGAATTATCTTGTGCTGAAATTTGGACATTTGAAAGTTAAGACCCATAGCTACAACTTTTATGATGAACACAAGAGCTCATTCAGACAGCTTGGAGGTGATATTGGGTCTGGAAGTCAAAACAGAGGTGCCGAAATTGGGCCTGAACAGTTTGCATTAATTGGGTCATATCTTGGGTTGTAGGATGAATTTTTGGTTGATCTTGGTAGCATTGGAAAGTTGAGACAAAATACTACAACTTTCATGAATACCATCTTGCTTCATTCTGATGGCATCCATGAGATCAGCACTAAATGATTTCAGAGATAAAGAATCTCAATAATTTTCCACTCACCAACTCATCATTTGACATTTTCCACTCATTCACCCACTCATCCACCTACTCTTAATCAGCCCCCTTGTCATTTTGTATCCCTAATCCTCTATAAAAGGCATCATTGGCTGATTATTTGGTGCTCTTGGTGTTACGCTTAGTTTTTAGAAGTTATGGTTATGCTTGTTTATTGTTTTCCTTTGTTATAATTTTCTCTTGCTCTAAATTGAAGCTATGTTCATCTTTCTTTTCTTCTCTCTTTCTTTTTTCTTATCTATGAGTAACTAAATCTTCATCTTGCTTGGGTGAAAGAGTGAAGCTCTTAGTAATGAAATAAGATTAGATTATTCTATTTCTTGTACTTAAATGATATATTATCAAATGAACATTATATGTGTTGTATTTTATTTCTAATCAATTTAGAAACCTTCTTTGTATAATGGAGATCTTGATTTATTGTAGACAATAGGATTGATACAGTGAATGCTTGAACTCATTTATAAATGTTGGTAGATAATTAAAGGAATCATAATATGATTGCATATATAATTGAACTTTGAATGTTATATTTTCCGATTAGATCCTCCATTGTGTGTGTGGATTTCAATTGAGTTATAAAGAGAAATAATCTTGCCTTTAATTTATTACCAAGAGTGGATCTTCTAACCCAAGCAAGTTCTTAAATTCACTTGTGAACATCTTTTATTACTTTTGGTGTAGTGACAAATCCTATTCTTACCTCAATTAATTTTTCTTCATCAATTCCCTGTAGATCGACCTCGAACTCCTGAGAAATTTATTACTTGAGATAATCTGCACTTGGGTTTGCATCCTTTAAATCTTGCAATCAAGTTTTTGGCAGCGTTACTGTAACACCCCAAATTTCCTAAGTTTTCAACAGTAATTTTGACAGTTAACAGAATTTTACTGTTTAGTAATTTTTGTGTGCTGTAAAATTATTTTGATTATTCCGTCAGCGTATTTGATCGTTTTGAGTAATTTACTTCGTGTCAGGAAAATAAAAATTTTCGGGCCGTGGAAAACTTTACGTAATTTAATTTTTACCATTAGGTTTTAATTATTTTATGTAATCTGATTTGATATTTGTGTGTTTTCTAATATTTGTGATTTTTGTGGATGATTATGAATTTTTTTAATGTTTATGGGCCCAGGTGGCTATACGTGGGTCCAGGTGGGTCCCGCAAAGTAAAATTTTTTCTACGCATAGAAAAATTTGTACTGTTGAGACGGAGACAGGGGATCTTACTAAACCTGAATCCGAAAATAGTTTTTGAAATTTTCTTGTACCGTGTTTTTGAAATTGTGAAAACCTCCATGGAGTTGTTTTTGAAAAACTGAGTCTATGTACGCATGCATGAAACTAAGCATTTATATCTATATGAAATATTAATTGAAGAATATTGGTTATGACAATTGTTCTGTTGAGAAATACTTGGATGATGATGATGATAATCATGTTGATGGCATTATTGTGATTATTGTGTGATGATAATAATGTTAATGACATGATGATGATAGTTGATTAATGTTGAGTGCATTATTGAAATTTGGGTATGATATATATGTATGATATGTTGTTTGTGTTATCTCTGTGCTACCATGTTAGTATTGGCGTAGGTGATCTCACCTCTTTGTATGTTGTGTTGTTGTGTTTGTATTGGTAAAAATTATATAATAGATGGAACGAGTTGTCTTAGACATACGGGTGAGAAATACTCTGAGATCACTGATAACATTGAAGAGTGGCTGTCCCAGGTTCGATGATGTGCCGGGTAGACAAGGAGTAGAGTTCTGATGCATCAAGTGGATACAAGAGAAGGAATAAGTATGTTAAGTTTTATCGTTAGTGTTATACCGTGCTATTAAGTAGGACTCGTCATAGGGTTTGCTACTGTTAAAAAAAGAGAGTTTTTTGTTAATTTTATATTTCTCTTTAAATTGTTAAATATTCATTGGTGTCAATATTGTATACTAAATATATTTTCAATAATACTTATGAATTTCAGTAAGTTTATGTTTCAACAAGATAGAAGTTTTAAAACTTATCTTTTTATAACTCAAACCTTGTGCGAACTTCTTTTTGATTATGAGTCGGGAGTCAGACATGTGATACCCTAGGGAGGGTGTTACATTTACTTGGTATCAGAGCACGGTTTGAGTCTTTTGGGGTTTGTGGTTAGGTCTATTTTACTTGTGTTGTGCTCTCTGTGTGTTTGTTTTCCGAAAGGAAACAATGTTGTTTAAAATGGATATCAGATCCATTTTATTTTGATTCGTCTGTCTTTGAAAAAAAAAATGACTAGTGGTAGATGTACGTGTGTGGAAACGGAACATATTACTAGTAATACAGTTACAACTATGAGAGCAATGTGGAAGAATGACTGCAGGAACAGAGAATCGCTGAACAGCGGGAACTAGAATTTAAAGTTCAAGATTTGATGGAAGAGAAACAGTCTTGGAATATAAGATTTCGTAATTTTGGAACCTAGTATTTCTTCTTAAGGATATTAGGAAAGTAATTGATTTCAACGGAAAATGTATTTACGACCATTGAGAATCCAGAAGTAGTAAGTAAAGTGAGAAGGGGCACTTAATGAAGGATTGTATGTTCAAGGAAACAATTTGTTTTAAGTGCAGGAAGTTTGGAACACAATCTCTGAAAATAGAGTTCCATTGAAAATAGAGTTTTCTGTTAGTAAAATCTCGGGTAGTAGGGAAAGTCGTTACTCTGAAAGGAACAGAAGTGTTTTGAGCGGAAGACTTAAACAATGGAGATTGCGTCATTGGAGCTAATCCTATAAACCATACTGAATATTTCTGTGAGTAACCTATTTTTTATGGCATATGATTGAGTAGATCAATTATATGTTAGAGTTATTCGTTATCCTCTGATTTGTTTATTTTTGTTTCTATTCTTAGCCGATCAAGCTACTCAAGTTATTCAAATCATTGTTATAGATCAAAACTTTATGTTAGTTTGATCTGTTTCATAAACAGATATGATCTTTGAAAATGGAGTGGTTATTTTCCAACTATATCCTATGAAATTATCTCAGTAAAGTGCTAGTATTCCAAAAAATTCATTCTTGAAGATCGAGTTACATCTAATTCTTTGCTAGATATGTTTGATAACATATCAGATTATTTTACTATCTTTCATAAAAAAAAAAGAAGGAATATATTGCAAGACAGAATATTCCTATTTATATCCAGGTCAGAGTATCAGAGTGACGCAGCAGAAGCATGGTGGATCTTAAAAAGTTGAAACATTTCTTCAAGGGAAAAAGTTAAGATGGTAATGGAAATCCGTAGAAAATTTATTGAGATATCTGGTTGATCAAGTGAACATGAAGTGAACAAGAGACAGAATTTTCATTGGTTAGAATCATATGGAATGACGTAAGTAAAGATGTAACATGAGGATTGGAAGAAAAGATAAAAGAATAATGTTCATATTTATTCTGAGGATGTGAAATCAGGTTTATCAAATTTCGAGGACGAAATTTTTTTTTAGAGGGGGAGTATTGTAACACCCCAAATTTCCTAAGTTTTTTATAGTAATTTTGACAGTTAACAGAATTTTACTGTTTAGTGATTTCTGTGTGCTGTAAAATTATTTTGATTATTTCGTCAGCGTATTTGATCGTTTTGAGTAATTTACTTCGTGTCAGGAAAATAAAAATTTTTGGGCCAGGAAAAATTTTACGTAATTTAATTTTTATCGTTATGTTTTAATTATTTTACGTAATCTGATTTGATATTTGTGTGTTTTCTAATATTTGTGATTTTTGTGGATGATTATGAATTTTTTAACTGTTTGTGGGCCCAGGTGAGTCCCGCAAAGTAAAAATTTTTCTACGCATAGAAAAATTTGTATTATTGAGACGGAGACAGGGGATCTTACTAAACCTGAATCCGGAAACAGTTTTTGAAATTTTCTTGTACTGTATTTAATTATCAAACAATAAAAATATAGTAAAAATATTATTTGTAGGGTTATAGCAGATATAAAAATAAATATTATACTGATTAAGTCAACATTGATGGTTTGGATATCCACCATTAATTTAATCAACGGTGGAGACTTGATTTTGATTTAATCAACGGTGGAGAAACAAACTTAACAAAGATGTATTGGATGATCACCATTGATTTAATCAATGGTGTGGGAGTAAACTTAGTTAGGAAGCTTTGGATGTTCACCATTGACCTAATCAACGGTGGAGATTTAATCTAAACAAGCTTAATAAGGAAGGCTTTGATATCAACCGTTGATTTAATCAACGGTGTAGAATTGGTCATATAAAGTGGCTATGACCATTTGTAACCATTGGATATGGATTTAATCAATGGTAGAGATTTGGTCTCAAAAAGTGACAAAGACCATTTATGACCATTGGATGAAGAATTAATCAAGGGTGGAGAATTGGTCTTGTAAAGTAACAAGGACCATTTATGACCATTGGATGTAAATTTAATCAATGGTGGAGGTTTAGTCATCAAAAATGGCTATGACTAATTATAACCCTTGGATGTAAAGTAAGAAGGAGTAATCTTAACCCTTCATTTTGGAGACACATCTAAGGGCTAGCATTTAAAGGAGAAAGATCCAATGACCTATATCAAGTCTTCTAATCTAAAGCTACACCTAAAGTCTACCTTAATCCTAACCATTAAACTAATCAATGGTTAGGAATGCTTCAAATAATGATGGCTAGGTGATTTGTCACATTTGGAGTGCATGAAGAGGGGGGGACGGCTTTCTACTTCATTTTGGAGCTAAAGAAAAACTTTATGTCATTATTAGATGTCTTGGTCAATTATACATAATTATTGATCATTTTTCCAAAGCAAAAATATTTTCTTCTTTCTATCCAAGCATAGCTACGGCCATGCATTCTAAAGGGGGCCAAAATTATTGGTTTCTATTATTTGTATCATAATTGTCTTTCTATTCATCATCTTCTCCAAAACAAAACACAAAAACTCCATTCTCTTCTCCAAGAAACACCATTCGGCTAACACCTAGAAACCATGTCTCCAAGCTTCTAAAATTTCATCTAAATACATTTCTTGAATCCTTACATCATTCTAAGAACATCTCTAGTTATGAGTTTTCACTAAATCCTTCATCTTGAATTTTAAAACCAAGCTTCAAGTTTCTATCAAAAATGGTAGAGTTCATATTTCTTCACCTAATCTTTTAGTTTTGATTTTCTAAGCCATGTTTGAACCATGGTTTACCTATTTCTACACTTGTTATTGATTGTAACATTTGTTTATGATTTTTAGGGATTTTCCAAGGAGCTCCACGAAATTGATAGGAAGGAAAACCAAGTGTTTTCACTTCATTCTTTACCTTAACCAAGTTTAAGAAACCTTTTCCTCATAAAAATAAAAAATTCCATCTTTGTTCTTCAAGAAGAACTATTCGGTCAAGACACCCAAAACTACCATCCAATCTCTTTTAATTTCATCCAACCATAGATCTTAAATCTACATCATATTCTAAACAATTTTCATGTTGAAGACTTTCTCTAAATCATTCATCTTCAACCTTGTTCTTCAAGCTAAAGATTGAAGCTTTAATGGTGAAGTTTATTAATCTTCACTTTTCTTTTGGTTTTCAAAGTTCTAACCATGATTCTAATCCATGGTTTTCTTATTCAAGTCTTGTATATATTAATTATGTGTGTGCTTTGTTTTGTATTTGAGAAGCCTTTGGTGGTGAAGGACTTGGAAAAATAAGCAAAACAAGGAGCTTTTGAGGATCTTCAAGAGGTAAGAGGGAGATCCATCTCACCAAACAAGTATGGTGGTGAGAGATGGTCTTATATTTGATGGAATGTGAATCCATGTGAGGATTCATATCCATGGTCATTTAATTATTTGTGGGTGTTTATGTGTTTGATTTATTTGTTCATGCTTTGTATGATTTGCATGATTTATTGCTTTTGATTATGACATGCTTATGGTAGCTTATGGTATATATGATGAAATATGTATGTGTATGCCATGATGTGACGATGGAAAGGAATTCAATTTTTGGCACCAATGGCCAAAGGAAGGGCTACGGTTTTGATGCCCTTGATTAGGGTTCATGTTGAAAATTTTCAAGAACAAGGGAATTAATTTTTGGTCCCTAGAACATGGTGAATTTCGGCTAAGACACCTCAAGATAGGTGTTCACAAATTAATATTTTTATGAATGATGAAATGAGATGTTTAGAAAAACAAGGAAAATAAACAAAGGATTTATTTTTCAAAGAGTACATGAACACGGTTTTAGAAGAATTTTTATTGATTTATTTTGTGTAAAAAGTTTCTAAGTGTTTTACTAAACATGAGTTTTAAATGAAAATAGCAATGTTGATTTTAAGGATTTGCAAAGAAAGTGAAAAAGGATTTGTAAAGAAAGTGAAAATTGATTTGCAAAGAAAGTGAAAAATGAAAATGAACAAATAACTTAATTTCAAAGACCAAGTGTTCACGATTTTTGTAAAGGATTTTTAATGGTTTTATTTGTGTAAAACCATATCAATTTAGAAGGAAAAATATTTGATAGTTTCAATAGTCATGTCTACGTTTTTGAAGACTTGTAATGCCTTGATTTTTATGAACAAAGTGATTTTCAAAGTGGAAACATAACTTGATTAATACAAGGAATTTGGAAAGGGAAACAGAGTGTTTTATCACTTGAGAGAATAGAAATTTTTGTAACGGAAAACAAAGAGAGATTGAAAACGTTTGAATTTCAATTTATTTTGAAAAAGACTGATTTTGGAAATAATTTGGGAAAAATGGGAAACATAATGGTGTTTTGAAAATTAACTAATGTATAACTTATTTTCAAGTTTTGAAATACGTTAGAAAATGTTAAGTTTTGAAACGTTGATTTATATCAATGGAAAAGTGATTTTTGTGGATTATATTTTGGAAAAAGATGTTCTTGAGTAAGAAAATGTGAAAAAATGAAATACAAAGTCATATTATTTTGAGAAAGGTTGAAAAGGAATTTTTGAAGGTTAAGAAATATTTTCTGTAATGAAATTATGATGAAAAATTTTTACATATCTTAAAAATGTGATTTTTAAGCTACGCAATTTGAAAATTATGTTGAAAATGATATTGATTTATTTAAGTCCAAAATAATATTTGAAATATTGAGGAATATTTTACGTGATTGTAAAATATTGAAAAATATTTTACATATCTTAAAAATGATTTGAAATACAGTAAAATATTTCTACGCGATTTGAAATACGTTAAAATATTTCTACGTGATTTGAATTATGTTTAAATATTTTATGTGATTTGAACTACTGTTGAAAAATCACTACGTTATTGAAAAGTAATGGAATATTTTTACGTGATTGTGAAAATGGCGAAAAACTGCTATGAGATTTAGAAAGTGTTTTAAATATTTTGAGAATGATGGAAAATGATTTACGCGACTTAAAAGAATGATTTTTAAGATATGCAATTTTGAAACAATGGAAAAATACTATGCGATTTGAGAAACGTATATTTTTATGCAATTGAGAAAAATGTTGAAAAAAGTTATTATGTGATTTAAAAGTGCAACAGAAGAGTTTCAGCATTTTGAAAACATAACAGAAATATTACAAAATTTTGTAAACGTAACAGTAGTGTTACGGTATTGTGAAAACTTAATGAAAATGTTTTGAAATTTTAAAAACGTAACAAAAGTGTTACGGTATTGTGAAAATGTAAAAGAAGTATTATGGTATTGTGAAAATATAACAGAAACATTTTTGAATTGTGAAAATGTAACAGAAATATTACGCGATTGTGAAAATACGGTAAAAGTGTTTTATGACTATAAAAACATGATAACATGATGATTACTGCCAAAACAGTGTATGAACACTGTATGAGAAAATGACATGTTTTGCCTGTGATTGGCATTTGGTACATTTTACATGCATTGGAAAGATATGCCTGTGATTGACATTGGTACATTATACATGCATTGGAAAAATATGCGTTGAGGCATATGATTAAATTGAACAAATGAATTTGAAAAGATTTGGCCCTTGTGGTTGGACTTGCACTGATATATTCGTGCATTGTATAAAGTATAGTTAATAGTTATTTTGGCCTTTGTGGTTGAAGAGGGAATGAGAATTGATAGTGAGGTCTATGATGGATCTTGGGGGCGTCAAGGCGCGGCGGTCGACCAGTGGATATCTGTCTGCGGGCTAAGGCTGGACCATATGCCACTTGGTGATGCAGTCCGTTGCAACGCATTGACGATACCCGACAAGAACACGATTCTTTTCAACGACTGGGAGATTGTCTTTGGGTTAAGGCTGACAATTAACCAGAGCATTCTTCTCGAAATTGTGAAAACTTCCATGGAGTTGTTTTTGAAAAACTGAGTCTATGTACGCATGCATGAAACTAAGCATTTATATCTATGTGAAATATTAATTGAGGAATATTGGTTATGACAATTGTTCTGTTGAGAAATACTTGGATGATGATGATGATAATCATGTTGATGGCATTATTGTGATTATTGTGTGATGATAATAATGTTAATGGCATGATGATGATATTTGATTAATGTTGAGTGCATTATTGGAATTCTGGTATGATATACCTATATGATATGTTGTTTGTGTTATCTCTGTGCTACCATGTTGGTATTGGCGTAGGTGATCTCACCTCTTTGTATGTTGTGTTGTTGTGCTTGTATTGGTAAAAACTATATAATAGATGGAACGAGTTGTCTTAGACATACGGGTGAGAAATACTCTGAGATCGTTGACAACATTGAAGAGTGGCTGTCCCAGGTTCGATGATGTGCCGGGTAGACAAGGAGTAGAGTTCTGATGCATCAAGTGGATACAAGAGAAGGAATAAGTATGTTAAGTTTTATCGTTAGTGTTATACCGTGCTATTAAGTAGGACCCGTCATAGGGTTTCTTCTTGTTAAAAAGAGAGAGTTTTCTGTTAATTTTATATTTCTCTTTAAATTGTTAAATATTAATTGGTATCAATATTGTATACTAAATATATTTTAAGTAATACTTATGAATTTCAGTAAGTTTATGTTTCAACAAGAAAGAAGTTTTAAAACTCATCTTTTTATAACTCAAACCTTGTGCGAACTTCTTTTTGATTATGAGTCGGAAGTCAGACATGTGATACCCTAGGGAGGGTGTTACAGTTGTCGGGAACTTGACTTGAAGTTTTAATTTATTAAGGTTCTCATACTTTAATAAAATCTATTCTCTCTTCTCCCTCACTGGAGCAAAAGATCGGCTTGCCGATCCTTCGGTTTCTTTACTAACTCTCTAACTTTCTAACTATCTAACTTACTAACTTGCAAACATACTAACTTTCTAACTTTTATTTATGTCATTTATTTTATGCTTACTAACTTTTAATTTCTGCACTCTAACTTTTTAATTTATGTCGTTTATTTTCTGCACACTAACTTTTTAATTTGTGTTATTTATTATTGCTTTCTAACATAATGAAATAATCTTTCTTCTTCTCTTTTCTTTTAAGGCTCTGGTGGGGCTCTGTCTCTTTCTGGTTTTCATATTTTAAATTTATTTTCTACAATTTACTTTCTCGCAATTTACTTTCAAAGACTTTATTTTTTGCAATTTACTTTCTGTACTTTATTTTTTGTATTTTACTTTCTGCATTTTCTAACTTACTAATTATTAATTCTCTAATTATCTAACTTTTTACTTTATCAATTATCTAACTTTTTACTTGTTAATATTTATTGGGTGGTTGGTTTATACCTCATAATATATATCAATTATTCTAATATATATACATGATATACTGTTATATTTAAAATATTCTAAACTATTCTAACATGAACTAAAATTAATGTAAGAAGAAAAAATATTCATTGTGGATTTTATTTGTTTGATTTTTCTTAGTAGTTTTCTTGCTTAGATGCTCTTTTTGGTTTCTAAGTGTAATAACACTAGTGTTTTACACTTAGATTTGTGCAGTTGTTCTAATCTTTGAGTAGTCTATAAATACTGTGGTTTCTTCTAGCTGAACATATATATTAGTATTAACAATAGTTGTGATGACTTCTTCAATATTGCAGAGGGCACTGGGAGAGCTGATGGAGCAGGTTGTTTTCCTCTTGCAAATTGTAGATGCAAGAAAAAACCAACTAAATTTCCTTGTCATTGTGAGGAAGGAGTTGAAGGAAATTATACGTGTTATTGTGAGGAATATAACCATGTTCATGATACCTTCGGCATACTTTAAGAACATAATTAAGTTGCTCCACCATGCAGATAAAAATGTTAGGAAAATGGTATAATTTTAAATAATTTATAATATGATTACCAAATATAAGGATATATTATTAGGATCTTGCATTATTTTGATTAAGGATAGTGTAACATGCCTAAAAAATATTAATGAATAATAATTACAATGTATAATATAGCAACCCTAAAAAAGAAATAACCTATAAATGAGACAAAACCTTACAAATAAAATAATTCAAATAAAAAGCCCTTTATTCGAATAACCAAATGGTTATTCAAATAGAATGTTTGTTGTGCAAAAATATTAAAGGAAATCTGTCACTTTATTCTAATAAAAGGTTTGTTATTCGAATAAAGTAGTTAAAAACAGAAAAAGATGAGAAAACACAATACAGAATGAAAACTTAGTTTTCATTCCTCTTGGTTCTTCAACTAATCATAATGGAACCAGATGGCCATTGAATCTAGTTTCCATTAAGTTCCTACTCTCTATTTGGTCTTGAATTCCCATGTTTCTAATGAAACTACATGGATGAGGTAAGAATGATAAAAATGATCAAAGAATTAGAAAGAGAAATCCAGAACAGAGACATATGTCAGCAGAGGGATGAAACAATGAGACATTATTGAATTAGAGAAATCCAGAACAAGTAAGAAAATGAAGAAAACAACAAGAAAAGATTAAGCCAACAAGAAAAATATTAAGTCAAGATGATTAACAAGCAAGAAAAAGATTAAGCAAAATGATTAACAATGATTATAAAGGAATAAAA